>OY992892.1:19414277-19629277 GCA_963921405.1 Cepaea hortensis
AGCGAAGAATTTCTTTAATTGACCAGATCAGTCCATTGTATATTCGGTATCAGATAATGGTATGGGAAGTAAACGCAGCCGATAGTATATTGGTCACTTGACCCACTGAGTACCGATTCAACTATAAAAATGTGGGGCCACGGACCAGATGCACACGATGCCTCAAGGCGTCGAGTAGAATACTGTACTTCTTCTACGTACTTCCTGCCGTCTAGTCTTGTTCTGTTGCATATCTATTGCAGGGTGTTTAGATCAATCTACGTTGATTTTATTAGCAATTGTATGTTCAGCAGTTTGCCATGACTTTTTAAACGAGAAGTCAACATCTAATTCCAACAGACCGGTGTATGGAATGAACCCGCTATTCCGCCATCCACAGACGTGAACTTTAAGATCTTGCGAACATTCTTCCAGTGAGATTGTGAAAACCCGTAGAAAGAAACCTTGAATTTGTTAATGGCATGGAATCGTCATCACGTGGATCCCTGGCTGATCGAGTTCACGACCCCGTGACACACGAGACATCGATTCCCAATTACGTCCACTGGACTGCGGGCAGTTCCCATAACTGCTAATTACATGACGTATGAGATGAGGTGTCCTGGGGAAGGTCAATACAAAGTCGGGAGGAAGACAGAAGGATATATACAAGGGACAACAGTGACGCTAGAGGTGTGGTCGAAGGGCGGTCGGGCGTTAATCATGTTAAGCTCTACCCAAAAGTAGGCAAGACTTGTCTCCCGTAGTTAGCAATAGGGCAATGCAATTGTCTGGGAAATAACATAATATAAAATTTGTCTCCGATATAAAGATCGATACACAAGTAACTGATTGAAGAAAGTGGGACTTAATTAGGCAATAAATAAATGACACGATGCGAGAATTAGTGAAGGGGTCAAAGTGTGTCCTTTCTTGTTATCACGTTCTTTCCTAGAAATTTCTGCCTGTTCCTGAAAGGATATATGCTACATATTTCTTATTATCGATTACTTCTTTTTTTTTTTCATTTTGCCAATTGGAGATGCACTTCATTCAAATGACAACAAACCCTTTAACGATTTGTTCATAATTTGTTAGATTTCCCAGCTAAGGTTTTCTACCGGATCGCCACTACTTACTTAGTCGCCTCTGTCTGATGGCACACGAGGTAGAATAGAGTGCTCCTATTCTTTGCTTCCCCCAATGGATCATTGTAATACAGAATGTGCTTTAACATTATGTAAGTTTGACCTGGGCTCACAGATCTACCCAGTGTAAAATGCGTACCAAGAAATATTCTGGGAAGTCAAAGAGGCGGAGTAATATTCACCTCATCACTCATTCAGTGCCGATTGGTCTATACACATATGATGCTAGTTGGTGCACTGTGCTAAGGCAAGGAGTTTGTGCACTGTGCTAAGGAGTTGGTCACTGTGATACAGAGTTGGTGCACTGTGCTAAGGAGTTTGTGAACTGTGCTGAGATTACCATCGTGTATTCTATGGGGGGGGGAAGGGGGGGGGGGGCTGCAGCAAGTATGGAGACATTCTGGTGCAATGAAAGTTCGTGGACGTGTGGCATGTGGCATGAAGGCACTGTTCGGCAAACACAAGGGACCACACGCATGACGGATTATCTGTGATAATTCGATCATTAACAAGGGGCATGACATCAGATACTATAAGCATCTCTCATCTCACCTTGTTCCTCTTGTACCTTGCGGTGTCGAGGTAAAGCGGGAGAGTGCCCGTTTATGGGCTTCATATATCAAGATGCCCGTAAATTATGTTATTCTCTCTGTCCGTCGTTTACATGGTCGGTCAGTTCTTTGGTCCCATTTTGCCTGAGCACTATTGTTTGTTCTGGTATACTGTCAGTTGGTAGCCAAGTTATATGGCCGAACCATTTTATTTGCTGCTTTCTAATGAAGTTTAGCGCTACTATAACCCCAACTTTAGTTCTGATTTTATCATTTCTTATTTTCTCTTTTCTTGCTGTGTTGAGTATTCTTCAGAAACGATAAATGACAAGAAGACATTACATACACACTACACGTGAAAATACTTGAAGCAGGAATACTGGTGATGAATCAGAAGAAACAGTAATCAGAAAACGCGCTATTCAATGTCCACATAGACACAGTTGACCCACAGAGCATGATAAGAGGTGTGAAGACAGCAATGCTTCGTGCAGACTGGCATGTTTCAATTCAGAAATCAAAGATAGGCAGCATACTTTGGGTCTTTTCAACAGGACATGCCGAAGTGGTGGTAAACGGGCGGGCGGACATATTGGTTGGGTTGACACCAATGGGTGGGTTATTGGTACACGATAAGACATACCAGGTTAGAGCCCTGATGGAGCATATTATATCATGTTACAGAACAGATACACCTTAATAACCTGAAGAGTAGGCTGCGACAGGAAGTGGCCAGAAGATTTGACTGATGGTCAGTACGCGGAGTGATTGCCAGACGAACATTTAATAAGATGGCAACTGGTACCATTGGTATAGGGACTCTCCGCGGATTGTTGAAGATGATGAAGGAGTATACACGGGAAGGTCCCGTGTGCTGTGATGTCGGTTCTTGACTCAACTCAAGTCAGACACAGTTGGATTCGAATTTGTCGCCTCCAAATAACAACAGCGCTTCGCTGGAGGCCCTATTATATAGACACCCTGAAAATGTGTAAACAAGCAAGCCAGCGTGATAGTCACGTCATTACCGAGGCTCACTTACATCCAAATAGGACAATGACAACATTCATAAAACATGACAAGAGGATCGACTTCATTGCAACAGGTTTTACCCCATATGACTCGGTCTATTTCCACCAGCAGGCCTGCCGAAAGCCTCACACAGAGCACGAACTCCGTAGCTCGAGCGACTACCCTTATGGGTCTCCAAGAAAATTGCACTCGTGAACCTAATATCGTAGCTCGGAATCGAACCCACAACCTTCGGAGCGCGAGGCAGACGGTGTAACTACTTCGCCACGGAGTTTCCCTGACATAATTCATAAAATATATTACCAGCGACTTTTCTAGTTTATTCTTCAGTTGGCAGAGCAGCGACATGTTACGGCCTACAGTTTACCTCCAACTCTTATATGTTCATTTCAGGACAATTCCATTGACCCTATGTTCATTTTCCAGGCAATTTTAATTCAGACTCAGGCAAGAGAGGAGATGCTAGTCAGACTGCTATCATATCATGGAGGAATAGCAGTATCAGATGATTGGCAGCATACGAAACAGAGGATTGTGGACAGGCATGATCACCAACGCCACAAGGCATGGATTATTAGAAGAAGAAGTTTGCCAGTGCCTTCTGAACAAGAAGTCAAAGCTTACGTCCAACTGACAAGCTACTCTTTACGACTGATCGTAAATCTGGGTTTTAATCAATAAAGTTATTGATTTCTATAATTTGTATGAAGCTGATTTGTGTTTGTTTTATAAACATATAACTTTACTGTGAATCTAGCTGTATGGCCACTTGTAAACTTATTAATTAGAAATTAAGCCGCACACATGTGAGATGCACATAACATAATTATTCTATTATATTTGCATCTATTTGAGGCTATGATAGCTGCCGTCAGATGGTTGGAGGGTAGAACACCCCGGCATATTGTGTTTGTAACGGACTCATAGAGTATGTCTCGGAAAGCGACAACTGGCATTCCCCAGGTGGAGTGGCTAATAGTGATTGACAGCGCGGAGACTGCCAGCATATCAAGGATTTTCTGCCCAGGGCATGCAGGAGTGCGGGGCAGTGACCAGACTGATAGCTTAGCTGCTGGTGCGGTCCCTCTGGGCCGAGTGATACTTTATATTACGCATGGTTTTGTGGGGACTCTCTGGGATATGGTAAACGTACAGATGAATAGTTTATCCGTAACTGAAAAGGCTAACTCAGAAGGGAACGAATAGAGCGTCTGAAAGACACTCAAAGCGTTGAGGAACAGTCAGACAGATGTTTAATCAAATTACTACTAGAACCATTAGCTTGGGACCTCTGCTGTGAAACGAAGCATGTGTTAGAATGTCCTGAGTACAGTGATTTTCATTATGAATATGATATTTAAATATTCAATTATTTGTACTCTTCCAAATAAAGAGGATGTTCCTAGAAAAGCGAAATACGACGGCCCGCACTCTCCTCATTCGAACTCCAGGGAGAGTACACAAAGTACCTTCTTTCAGAGATCTCTAAGAATACTGAATACACAAATCTGCAAATTCAATTTCTCACTAACGCCACCCAATCACCACCAGTAACTGCTCACGGCGTTCCGATAATTATAAAAGTCTTCCAAGAGGCTTCGTATTTTCGTAAGAGCATTAGTCTTTCTTAGGCCCATGCAGACGCGCATAAGTTCAGCTAAGCATTTATTTGTATTATAACGTTATCTAGTGCATGAAACAATTTCTTTAACAATTTTGACGACTGCATTGGTTTAGTTTTGCGTGTTATAACAGTGGTTATCATTCACTTTACCCCAGTAGTCCCGCGGTCTGAACGGCTCCTACAGAATATTCGTATATTTTGATAACAAACTCATGACAACGAAATGCTGTTAAACTCGCCTGTAGAGATTAGAAGTGCGCATATTAGTTGAAATATTGGCACGCATTCTAGGGTGCAATCCGTGCCAAGCTGTGCAGAATGGCCTAGTGTTTGTTAGTTGTCCATTTAGTAAGGAGGAGCTATGACAACGAAGTGGCAGGGCGTCGGCTTGATGGGTCGTGGCCAGAGTTTGTTTTGAATTGACTCGGGCTTTCAAATCAATTCAAGTTTAAATGGGTACGATAAAATTTTCTGGGAAGTGAATGAGGATTGGTTGATATTAACTGCATCACACAACGAGTACCCACATTGGTGTATAAATATGGGGGCTAGGATCATAAAGTCCTCCTCGACAAGGAGTCCTTCAATTTAAGACTGATTCATTGAGTGTACACACGGGGCTTTCTGTGGTGACACGGGCAGAGATAGGACACTAGTATGCCAGACACCAGGGAAATAGAAAGGAGGACAGACAGACAGACAGACAGACAAAGAGACATAAAGATAAATGGATGGAAGGATGAATGGATGCATATTTATGTACGTGAATATGTCAGTTGGTACACATACAGGTAGGTAGGTTGGTAAGTAGGTAGGTGGATAAATGGGTAGATGAGTAAGTAGTTTGGTAGGTATATACATTGAAAGGTAGATAGGTACAAAGGTAGATGGATAGGTACATAGGCAGGAGGTAGGTACATAAGTGGGTAGGTGGGCAGATAGATAGATTCATCTGTGTGTCATGACACATGGGTATGAATGACAACGAAGAAACTAATAATTCAGCTGGCATTTCTGTCATTTCTAACAATCAATGGATAGTGTAGATGTTGTGAGCGTGCTAGTTAGTTTGTTAGTCAGTCGACAGATCATTCTCATTGTACATCGAACCATTCAGTCCATAAGTGCTCGGATCCCCTCCTCAGTAAATCCCGCAGCGTGTAGCGGCTAACGACACCAGTTCTGTGATGGTTTATTAAACTTCTTTGGCTTCCAGCGTAGTGTACTTGTTTGGCCACACCTCTTTTAACTTGCTGTTCTCGCAGTCTGACCATGGAAGTAGATTCACAGTTGTCACTTGAGCGTATAAAAAGAGCTGAGCCATAACGAGGACATTAAGAGTGAATGAACAGTGACAGTTATAATGTTAACGTTCAGACTCATAACATAATAGTCGTTTAGTTTAGTTGTTTAGTCGTTGGATCAACATCACGGAACACAGGTTTAACACATAAGTGCTCAGTTTTCCTCCTAACTCTAGCCTGACTCTGGAGAAACTCAGCTCAATGCACGAACTCCGTAGCATCGGCGAGGATCCTGAAATACTTTGGGTAGATTTTTAACTCGAAGTTTTGCCCTGGCAGCGTCGTTGGGCTACTCTTTTTCGATTTCCAGCTGCCAAGGGATATTTTACGTACGCAACAATACACACGGGTGTCCGATCTCACTACCCAGAGACCAGTGGAAATTTTTTTTTATTACTGGAAGTCCACGTGAAAACATCCCGGTGATCACCGGGGCTTAAACCCGGGACCTCCAGCACTCGAGGCGGACACCATACCTCGAGACCACTCAGTCCCCCATTCATAACATAAATGGGGATTAAAATGCAGCACACCAAACCCACGAGGATACTCGTCAATCAACACCGAACCGACACAGCCGGTGTACGCTGCTGAATTTCTTTCCGCGGAATTCGGAGCACTTATGGAAATGTCCGAAGTGCAGTGAGGCCAATTCGCAGTGAATAGAACAGATCCCGTTAACTCCATTTCATCATTGCAGGAGCGCAATAGAGGCAAATCTCTGGAGTATGGCAATACAACTTCCCTTGTAACCCCTCCTCCCAGACCACACCATTGTCATTCTACATGCGAGGTTATTTCGGAGATGGCCCAGGTGTCATCACACGTATATGTACAGTGTGTCATAGTTGTATATTCTCTACGATATTAACCACGGGCTAGCAAGTAGTAAACCCATTTATATATGGGGATAATTAGATAAGGGGATATTTATATATTGGGACTGTTATAAATTAAGGATATTTACATATTGGGATTGCTAAATTTTTGTTATATTGTATTTACATATTGAGATAGCTACAGTGGATATTTACATAATGGGATAGCTGCATACATTGGATATTTACATATTGGGATAGCTACGTATTGTGGACATTTACATATTGGAATAGCTACATATTGAGGATATTTACACAGTCAGATAGCTATAAACAGGGGATATTTACATATTGGAATAGCTACATATTGAGAATATTTACACAGTCAGATAGCTATAAACAGGGGATATTTACATATTGAAATAGCTACATATAGGGGATATTTACATATTGGGAGATCTACATATTGGAGATATTTACATATATAACATCTACAATTTGGGGATATTTACATGTTGGACATTTACATATAATTTATATTCGCATATCGGGCATATTTGAATATTGTGTATCTTTACACTGTGCAGATATTTATATTTTTAGGATATTCCGTCAATACCATAAAGGACTTTTTATCACGTCATGGGCCGTTTTAGGTCTATGGTGGTAGTCCCATATTTGATTGCTCTACCATTATTGATCTACCATTATTGATCTACCATTATTGCTCTACCATTATTGATCTACCATTATTGCTCTATCATTATTGATCTACCATTATTGATCTACCATTATTGATCTACTATTATTGATCTTGCCATTCTACAAGCAAGATTATTTAAGCGATGGACATGTTGTCGTCGTGTGTAGGTGTATAATTTAGTATAGTGCTTTTTATGTTCTCTGCAATGTTCCCTATAATGTTATATACAATGTTCTATACAATGTTCTATACAATGTTCTCTACAGGCTAGCAAGAAGCCATCGTATTTACACATTCAGGATATTTATTTACCGGGGATGATTATTTACTTGGCAAATTTGCATATTCGGCTTGTTTATATCCTGAGTATATTTACATATTGGGATATCTACATAATGGAGATATTTACGTACTTGGGATTTAATGTTAGGGATATTTATTTATCGCGGATATTTATAGATTGGGGATAGCTACACATTGAGGATATTTACATATTGGTTTAAAAAAAGAAATTCGCTTAAAAGTAGACAGGGTCGACTTCATTGCACCGGGGTTTTATCCTATATGGCTCAGTCTCTTTCCGTAGCGCGGAAAGCGTCGCACAAAGCACGCATTCCTTAGTTCTAGCGATGACCCACAGGAGTCTCCGAAAAATTTCACTCGTGAACCGAAGGACGCGATCCGGAATCGAACCCACAACCTTCGGTGCCCGAGTCAAACGGCTTGACCATTTCGCCACGGAGACTCCCAAGCCACGAATACATATTGGGGATATTTACATAATGGGGATATTTGATTATTAGGGATATTTACATATTGAGGCTATTCACACATTGGGGATATTTACATTTTGAGGATATTTACATATAGAGGATATTAAAATATTGGGATATTTACACATTAGGATAATTACATATTGGGGAAAGCTATATTTTGGGGGTATTTACTTATTGGGGATAATTATTATACTTATTTAGGTTATTGTCACAATGGGGACAATAACATGTTATGAAAGTTATATATTATGGATACTTACATATTGATCTTACGGATATTTTAATCTTGTGGATATTTAAATAATTAGAAATTTACATATTATTTTAAAATGATGTCATTTGCAGCGATACAAGATTATCTATAATTTTGTATGGATGTGAAGCGTGGACAATGAGCAGACAAGCTGAAAAACATGTGATGGCTGTGGAAATGTGGTTTCTGATGAAAACGCAAGGAATACCAAGGACAGACAGAAAAACCAATGACCAAGTCCTACAAGAAACAAATCAAATCCGTAAACTGATTAGAGAAATTAGTCGTAGACAGTCAAAATTGTTTGGGCTCGTTATGAAAAGAAATAAATTAGAGAAATTGGTGACAACTGGCAAACTTTAGGCGAAAAGAACAATCTGGATGCAGAGATGTAAATACCTGGATGGTTTGGCAATGTGGTATAGTCGAGACACGAACACTGTGCTGATCCACAACTCTGGTGATCGTGTGAGATGGTGAAATATGACCGCCGCCGCGTATCTGCATGGCATATGATGATGATGAAATATTATTTATATTTGCATGTCTGGCATATTTGAATATCGTGGATCTTTACACTGTGCAGATACTTATATTTTGAGGATGCACTGGGAGAAATGTAAAGGACACCCTTTTTACGCCATGAGGCCAATTGGTTATATCGTCGGAGCCCTGTTTTTATAGATCAAAGACACACGAGAAGTGACGTGGTTAATGCCACGCTGGCCGTAATTTAAAGATGGTTGGTATGAATCCCGTAAGTCAATATAACTTTCAATGTTTATGGTGCCTAGTGTGTCCTCTAATCTCTACCCTGTTCCTCTGTGTCTGTAAGTGCAAATAAATACTTATGTATCGGTTATCACGCTATTTGAATGACCTCAGTAATTCACCAACAACTTCAATCTCTGTGTTTACTTATGCGACAATCATGCCCCTTCTTTAAATCTTCGTAATATACTCGACATTGTATTACCGTCTACTGTGTTTGTATGTTTGTTGTTTGATCTATCCTTGGTTTTTACACACCTAAAGACTAAATGTCATGGCAGGGGAGACCAGACCCTACGCCTTGGTCGGTAACTGGTCTAGGATCGAAGCTACGAAAGGCGGACATTAAGAACATTGCTTTCCTCAACTGGCAGCTCCTGCAGCTTGTCTTGTTCCAGATGTATAGATGTTACCTTTTCTCTTGAGTAAAGTAGACAGGTTGCATGGGCAACACATGGTCTCTACAATTCAGCACAGGTTTCTATCTATGGAGAGATATAACTCCATCTCTGGCCTTATCGCCGTGCTTCCACTAAACCATAATGCGTAATTAATATCGTGACCATCATCATCATCATCATCATCATCATTAGAGAGCAAGAGGGTTTATAATGTTTCCCTCATCACAATATAAAACTAAAAACTGGATTCATAACCAGTATTCCCGCTTCAAGTATTTTCATTTGGAGTGTGTATGTAATGTCTTCTTGTCATTTATCGTTTCTGAAGAATACTCAACACAACAAGAAAAGAGAAAATCAGAAATGATGAAATCAGAACTAAAGTTGGGGTTATAGCAGCGCTAAACTTCATTAGAAAGCGGCAAAGGAAATGGTTCGGCCATATAGCTTGGCTACCAACTGACAGTATACCAGAACAACCAATAGTGATCAGGCAAAATGGGACCACAAGAAGTGACCGACCATGTAAACGACGGACAGAGGGAATAACAGAATTTATGGAAATCTTGATATATGAAGCCCATAAACGGGCACTCTCCCGCTTGACCTCGACACCGCAAGGTACAAGAGGAACAAGGTGAGATGAGAGATGCTTATAGTATCTGATATCATGCCCCTTGTTAATGATCGAATTATCACAGATAATCCGTCATGCGTGTGGTCCCTCGTTTGTTCTAGAGCGTGGGCACATGCATGAACGATGAGAATATCCTATTTTATAAGGTGACTTGTGAACTTAAAAGCGACATTGAAATTTTAAGAATATCATGGACAAAGAAGAAGAAAAGTGCCAACAATCGAAAAGATCTCAACATGGAAAAGAATTGCCTCTTATACAGCGTCATGTCTCAGAAACTGATACACTTTAGTCATACACAATTCACAGTGGTATAGAGAGAACTGTGATGGGAGGCTTGGCTTCTAGAAGAAGAAGAAGAAGAAGAAGAAGAAGAAGAAGAAGAAGAAGAAGAAGAAGAAGAAGAAGAAGAAGAAGAAGAAGAAGAAGAAGAAGAAGAAAAGAAGAAGAAGAAGAAGAAGAAGGGGTTTACCAGCACGAAGTTGGACAAAGGCCTTTCCAGACTCCATGATCATAAGGGTGCATTAGACAACCAATCTATCAAGAGATCGATACATTTGTTTGGGTGTCCTTATGATAGCGACGTTTAACAAAGTGCCTGCATACACGATGATGACGTCAATGTAGAATGAGCAAGCATCAGCAGTAATGAAAACAAAATCAAATGCTGATAACTTTGATATTATAAATGAACATTGATAATTGTTCAAAGCAATATAGATTATAACGCTGCTGCGACTCGGCGGCTATGTTCAAACACGGTGAATATGAGATGAAAACAGTGAAGTATTTGTGACTCCTGCGAGAAGAGAGAGAGAGAGAGAGAGAGAGAGAGAGAGAGAGAGAGAGAGAGAGAGAGAGAGAGAGAGAGAGAGAGAGAGAGAGAGAACAATCTTAGACAGTCTAAATACTTACAGAGAACTCAGACGCAGTTAACAGAAATCACAATGGAAAAATAAATAAAAATAAGCAAAAAACATTAACGTGAAGAAAATATGTAAAAATAAGCTCAACAACAACACTCCGAATCCGACGTTTCGATCTTAGTGATCTACTTCAGGCGCAACAGAAAAAAAGGTATAAACGAATTTATATTAGATAATAAAGATAACACTAAAACTAAAAAGCATAAGTTTGGGCATACTGACTAATAGTTTGTAGGACGAACGCTCACTAAGGAGACCTCTAAAAGACAAATTGCAGACAGCAAATAAAACGGTCCAGCTATGATCTCAGAGTTCCAGAGTCCCAGTGTTACTTCGCTGAAGACTTGCAACATTTAAAGGACTAACTCAAGACGAACGTCATTGACGGAACATGAATAGATATCTTCCAAACTCAGCTCAAGTGATCATAAATGTGATAATGCTGATGATGATGATGATAATAAATAAGCCCAACTGTGGGAATAAAAACATAAGTCAACAATATTCAAATATTCAGGATTAACGCTAAAGGTTGGCATGTGAAAACAGCAGTTTAATATATTCATCATTATTCAGACTTCTGATGATTAAACAAACAGCTGGCGTGTAATAACAGCAGCCATTTTCAATGTTATTCATATTTTGAGTTATAGCCCACAAGTTGTCATGTAATAACAGCAGTCTGACATTTTATGTTATTCACATTTTGAAGTTTAGACCAAAAGTTTAGTTTAGTTTAGTCGATGGATCAACATCACGGTACACGGGTGTAACCCATAAGTGCCCCGTTCTCCTCCTAACTCAAACCTGAGTCTGGAGAAACTCAGCTCATTGCACGAACTCAGTAGCACCGGCGAGAATCCTGAAATACTTAGGGTAGATTTTTAACTCGAAATTTTGCGCGGGGCATCGCCTTTAGGCTACTCTTTTTCGATTTTCAACTGCCAAGTGATTTTTTACGTGCGCAACAATACACACGGGCGTGCGATCTCACTACCCAGAGACCAGGGGAAATGTATTACTAGAAGTCCACGTGAAATAAATCCCGGTCCTCACCGGGGCTTGAACCGGGACCTCCAGCACTCGAGGCGGACACCATACCTCGAGACCACGCATCCCCATAGATCAAAAGTTAGCATGTGATGACAACAGTCTACCATTTTAATATTAATCAGATTTTGGGGTTCAGTCCAAAAGTTGGCATGCAATAACAGCAGTCTAACATTTACAACGTTGTTCAAATGTTGATGTTTAGTCCAAAGTTGGCGTGTAATAAGATTAATCAGACCGCTGAAGTTTCACTCAACATGCTGGCATGTAAGAACGATAGCCTATCACAGTGAATATAATTCAGACTGTTGAGGTATGATCCATTAGATCCGGAGTACAAGGTTGTGTCCTGTACTCCTCTTGTTCATAACCTATATAGACAGCATATGTAAAGAAAACAGCCACACAGAGACGGCAACAGCACCGCATGAAGAACAGAACACAGAAGAACCAATGGCACATCACACCATTTAAGAATTCTTATTTGCGGACGACCAAGCACTAATAGCAAAATCAGAATCAAAATTACAAGACCACATAAATAATCTGAACGAAGTGTATGGAACATAACATGAAAATTAGCACAAGTAAAACAGAGGTAATGAATATAACCAAAGAGGAAAGCACAATCAAAATAAAGAACACTCTCTGAATCAAGTAAAGAGCTTCAAGCACCTAAGAAGTATAATACAATCACATGGCAAATTAGCAGCCGAGATCGAAAATAGATGCAATAAGGCAAACCAACTGAATTGACAAATGACACTAATACACAAGAACAAACATGCATCAAAAGCCACTAATAAACCACTAAACAACACAATCGTCATACCAACTCTATGCTACCAATGTCAAACCTGGACAATGACAGAAAAAGAGAAAAGAAAAATTACCAACAACAGTGATAAGGCTCCTGAGAAGAATACTCAATGTATCAAGAAGAGAGAAAATCGGAAATGAAGAAATCAGGACTAAAGTTTTGGTTATAGCAGCATTAGATTTTATATATTAAAAAAAAAAAAAACAGCAGGGTAAAGGGTTTGGCCACATACCTAGATCACCAACAAACAGTATACCACAACAAGCTATGATGTACAGACCAGACGGAAGCAGAGGAAGAGGCCATCCACGTTAACGATGGATAGAGGGAATTACAGAGACAATGGTAACCTCGATATATGAAGCCCATACACCGGCACTCTCCCACTGTTTATGCTTCACATCGACATCGCAAGGTACAAGAGGAACATGATGATATGAGATGAGACGAAATTAGGTGTGATCCACACTGTTAGCATGTAAACCATGACTTGATTGTTTTCTCCGTGAACTAACAATATAGAGTAAAGTTTATACAAGAGACAACACTACAGGTATAGACAATCAACTTCAAGACATAATAAAGTGAACTAAAATAAGACAGTGACATTTATACAAGAGTCGACACTACAGCTATAGACAATCAACTTCAAGAAGTCACCGGAAATTTAACTTAAAAAAACGACACCGAAGTTTATACAAGAGACAATACTGCAGGTATAGACAATCAATTTCAAGACATAATAAAGTCAACTAAAATAAGACAGTGACGTTTCAACAAGAGACACCACTGCAGCTTTAGACAATCAACTTCAAGACGTAACCGGAAATGTTAAAAAAAAACGACACCGAAGTTTATACAATAGACAACACAGCAAATATAGACAACCAATTTCTAGCAAACGAAAGAAGAATAAAACAAAATAATCAGAAACTGTACGTAATATACATACATAATCTATAACAAAACATACGCACGGAAACTATACGTAACATACACATTGCTTACTTGAGTGTACACCTTGTGTTATGCTGGTTTTCAAATCGAAGAGTGGCGAAGTGGAGACGTGTTTCTTTAGTAACTAACCGTGAGTTAAAATGTGCTAACAAAGTCCCTCTCTACTCAAGTGGTTGTCCGTCGTGTGATGTTAGCAAGCTATCTTCCTTACGTTTACTACCTGACCGTCTGTGAATGGCACTTGAAACTTTGTTTATAAAGAACATCCAGCAATCACGTGATTGGTCCGACGGCCAGGGCGTTTCTTCAGATCGCGTGCAGGGATGGGAGTTTTCGGATGGGAGGTCGCAAATCGCTGGTCTACAGCCTCCTACCTACGTGGCCAGTTGAAGCTTAGACTAACATCTTGAATCAATACCTGTCTTTGTCTGTCTATTGTCTCCACAATCTGCGTTCTCGAGAAGAACAAGCCCATGAAATAGATAACAATAATTATTGTCGTAAATTAGATATCCATAGTTACAGAACATGTACAAAACATCATTTTCAGCAAAAGGAACGGTTCTCAGTTTTCCGAACCATAGTACTGAATGACGCCACAAACCTTACCTTTGTTGGTGGCTTTTGGTTCTTTTGGATGGCACTGTGTAAAGAATATGTGTTCGCAACGTGTGAATAAGACTACGTATAGTATTTTCTGGTAAACCAGAGGACAGAAGAGTTTTATCCACACCCTAGAATGGACGTTTACTCTTTACACACTAAAATGTTTTGCACATCCTTTACAGGACATCGCTGTCAACATCAGCATCTTTCAGCTGTATGTTGATTTCTTGGCAAGATTACGCTCAGTAGTTTGCCATTGCTTTCTGAGCGGCCGGCTCATTATCCCGCAAGTCACGAGCGCGGGCCGAACCGCTTCAATTCTCGCCTCGCTGCGAGATCCTGCGTGGATAAACGTGATTACGGAGAAAGTGGTGTAACCCCTCAGCCAGAGAGACCGGCCTTTACACACTAGGAAAAGAAATATATTCTCTACATCCTACTTTAGAAGTGAATTCTTTACATCCTAGAATTTAAGTTTATACTCTACATACCAAGATAGAAGTTTATTCTCTATATACAAAGATGTAAGTTTATTCCCTGCAAATAAAGATGGAAGTTTATTTTCTACACATTAGGATATACATTTATACTCTACATACCAAGATAAAAGTGTATTCTCTACATATATAGATGGAAATTTATTTTCTGCATATAAATATGGAAGTTTATTTTTATCACATTAGGATATACGTTTATACTCTACATACACAGGCAAAAGTTTATTCTCTGCATAAAAATACATTAGTTTATTCTCGAAGCATTTAAGTTTATTATAGTACATTATGATAGAAATCGCACACCACAACAAGCAATGATGTACAGACCAGATGGAAACAGAGGAAGAGGAAGAGCACGTAAACGTGGGACCAAGGGAATAGCAGAGTCCATGAGAATATCGATATATGAACAGTGTTGCCATCTCCCTTTGATGAAAAAGCACCAAAATCGACCCAAAAAAGCACTAAAAAGCACCAACAATTTTTGGAAAGCACCAAAAAAACGCACCAACTGTTTTTATTACAAATGTAACAAGGTAGCACATTATAATTTATTATTATCACTTCATATTACAATGAAGTTTATTCCAGATCCGCCAAATCCCAATCAGAACTTCTCTCGAGCCAAAAATAAAGCACTAAATTGCAATAATATTTTTTGGGAAATCACTAAAACAAGCACTGGCGGTATTCATTCAAAATGTTATAAAGTAGCACATTATAATTTATTATTATCACTGAATATTAGAATGAAGTTTATTCCAGATCTGCCAAATCCCAGTCAGACAACTCCTCTACAACTCCTCTGTAGCTATTTCCTGCTGTGTTTGCTCTTGCAATGATGATGATGATGATGATGATGATGATTGAAAGAAACGTGCATATGATTCCTGTGATCCAAATTTTCGTAGAATATCCTTAGGTAGTTTTTAATCATGACAGCATTTGCCATATCTTTTCATTTTTCTTCTTCTTCTTCTGCGATCATCCGGAGTTTTTTTTTCGGATGTGATTGCGTTGTGCCTGTTTACAGCAGAGCTGCGTTCTTGCGCCGTTAGGCCGACACATCCGACTTCTGCGGGCATTTGTTGACCGGGTTAACCTTCCCGGGTATCTTTTCATTCCATATCTAATAGTCAAAACAGCTGTAAAACTCTTTGTGATCAGTCTATGCCGCAATTTTGATTTCATGATTCCGATGTGACTGAAAATACGCGCCATGTCCGCATTACAATGAGGTAAAATGAGCACAGTTAAAGCTAAATCTGTAAGATCTTGGAAAGGATTTTCACCGGTGGCATCCCTGTATGAGGCTATTTCTGCCCACAGTCCAAGTATGTCAGAGGTCTGTGTCCACTGCATATGATGAAGTTTTCTCCACTGGAAATTTATGCGGGTGAGAGTAGCTGCATCTTCTACAAACATTTTAGCAAGATCCACTATACAGGGCCTCATTGGCTGTAGACATTCACTTCCATTTCGACATGACATGGACTGCAAAATTCGAACGTTTTCGGGAAAACGTAATCGTAGCTGTGTCAACAGCTCTATTAAAAACTGGATACACCTTCCACGAATTTCTTTCTCATCAGGAAACTTGCAGCGTGCTATTTCTTTCTCAAACTCATAACCTAGATTGGGATTAGGATCTAAATAATCTTGAATAGCATCACTTTATGCTATATTTTCCCCCCAGGAATAGCAATCTTTGAACTGATAGAATCAGTAAGTTGGACTAGATCGCTGAGTAGTTTTGTTGGATCCTGTATATCTGCTTCGAATTTCTTATTCACACTTTGAACTTCTCCGAGAATATGCTTGAGAAATATGAGATACACATAGTTTTTCATGTCGCTAAACATAGAATGTAGAAGGTATGCTGTATAACAGCGCTCGTTGAGTCTTGCTATATCAAAATGAGTTCTGAGCTCGACCCACTGCTGAAATATTCTGACAATGGAAGATTTAATGAAAATCCATCGTGTCTGACTTCATTGAACAACCTTCAACGGATGCTGTCCATCATTTAGTAAAGCAAAAAGCTCCCTGTACTTTGCTTGACGAAGACTTGAGTTAGGAAACCAGTTATATGTTTCTCTAATCATGAACTCTATGTTCCTGGGCAGACAAGCAGCTGCAGCCTGTGACACTGCCAGCTGAAGGGAATGACATACACACCTAACTAGTACCAGATGAGGAACTACGGATTTTAATTTTGTATATACTCCATTGTTTACACCTGTCATGACAGATGCATTGTCAGTGGCGAGTGCAACTAGTCTTTGCAACTCAAGTCCATTCTTGTTTAAACAATCTTTTAACGCATTGCATATTGCCTGCGCGTTGCAGTCACTCACTTCAACTAAATCGTATTAAAGGGAGTCAAATTACTTGAATATTGCACTAAGACTGTTTTACGCCCTCGCTTCAGTTCAAATTCGGCTTTTTAGTGCCCCCAAAATGATTTTTTAAAGTTATTTTTACCCACCCAAAACAACACTAAAAAGCACCAAAAACATTGTGAAGCACCAAATTAGCGCGGCCGCGCTAAATGCAAAATTTGGACACTAAATGACTTGAAAAAGCACTAAATTTAGTACGAAAAGCGTCAAAATGGCAACACTGTACATGAAGACAACAATCGGGCACTCTCACAATGTTTATACTTCACCCCGACACCGCATGGTACAAGAGGAACATGATGAGATGAGATGAAATTAGATGAGATGAGATGATATAAATTTATTCTCTACACATTATAATAGAAATACACTCTCTAAATAATGAGACATAACTTAATTCTCGACACGTTAGGATAGAAGTTTCTTCTCTATACATTATAATAGACGTTTATTCTCTACATACTATATTTATATCTATCTATCTATCTATCTATCTATCTATCTATCTATCTATCTATCTATCTATCTATCTATCTATCTATCTATCTATCTATCTATCTATCTATCTATCTATCTATCTATCTATCTATCTATCTATCTATCTATCTATGTATGTATGTATGTATGTATGTATGTATGTATCTATCTATCTATCTATCTATCTATCTATCTATCTATCTACCTACCTACCTACCTACCTACCTACCTATCTATCTATCTATCTATCTATCTATATATCTATCTATCTATCTATCTATCTATCTATCTGTCTGTCTGTCCCTCCGTCCGTCCGTCCGTCCGTCCGTCTGTCTGTCTGTCTGTCTGTCTGTCTGTCTGTCTGTCTGTCTGTCTGTCTGTCTGTCTGTCTGTCTATCTATCTATCTATCTATATACATTGTACATATATTTATTTTCAACATCCTAGAATATAAATTTATTCTATACATTACAGGAAATAATGTTATGCTCTACACTAGAATAGAAGGTTACTCTCTACATTAGGATAGAACTTTATTCTGTAAACTGGATAGAAGTTTATTCTCTACACTAGGAGAGAAGGTTGTTCTCTACACTATAGTAGAATGGTTATTCTCTACACTATGGCATACGGTTATTCTCTACACTAGGATAGAAGGCAATTCTCAACAATAGGATAGAAGGCTAATCTCTAAACTAGGATAGAAGGGTATTCTCTACACTAGGACAGACGGCAGTTCTCAACACTAGGATAGAAGGCTAATCTCAACACTAGGATAGAAGTCTAATCTCTACACTAGGATAGAAGGCTAATCTCTACACTAGGATAGAAGGGTATTCTCTACACTAGGATAGAAGGATATTCTCTACACTAGGATAGAAGGGTATTCTCTACACAAGGATAGAAGGCTAATCTCTACACAAGGATAGAAAGGTATTCTCTACACTAGGATAGAAGGGTATTCTCTACACTAGGATAGAAGGGTATTCTCTACACAAGGATAGAAGGCTAATCTCTACACAAGGATAGAAAGGTATTCTCTACACTAGGATAGAATGGTATTCTCTACACAAGGATAGAAGGGTATTTTCTACACTAGGATATATAAACCCTACTGGGCAGAAGAGACATTGGCAAAGTCTGCAGGTGAAGGAAGGAGTGAAGCATGTGGTACTTGACTTGAGCCAGTGGAATCACAGTGCAAGAGAGTTCCAGGATATACAAATTGAGATTGGCGGCTTAAGTTGAAACATCATAAAGGTATATGCCACATTGGACTGTTTTGTCAGAAAGGAACACTGGGACTGGCTTAAGGAACTGGAGGAAGTATCAGGTGATAGGCTACTCATATGTGGAGACTTCAATGCGAGGAACAAAGAATGGGACAGTAGTGGAGAAAACCGACAGGGAATAGAACTTGCGGATGCCAAGGTGGACTCCGATGTGGTCTGCATAAAAGATGGTGGGCGACTAGAATGGCAAGGAGGCCTGGCGATACAGGCACAGCTATTGACTTGGCATTTGTCTCCCAGTCATTAGTCCTTGATATAAAGTGGACTGTTTTGAATGACCATGGAAGTGATCACATGCCGTGTTCAGTCCTTATCTCTAAATCCAGGAAAGTTAAGGCTGGGAGAGCGCACAAGACCTTCCGGTATGAGTTGACCGACAGCCTTCTTGGACGCCTCAGACAGGAGGCATGCAACAGGACTGTTAAAACTCCTTTTTTGCATACCCCATGATGGACTCCAGAAGTAGACCATGCTTGCAAAGCAAACAGAGCTGCAGTAAAGCAGCTAAGAAAAGTGCGACAGACACCCAGAAGCTCACGAGAGGAAGTGCATACAGCGGAATATGTCAAGAAAGACAAGGTGGAGGTTTTCAAGCGCTGTGCTGCAGAAGCCAAAAATGCAAAATGGGAATGTTTCATGAAGGAGATTGGAGGTTATAAAACGCTGCGAAAATTCTGGAAGCTGCACAGACAAATACAAAGAAAAGATCGTCCTATGACTGTGGGAACAATTTATAGAGATGATGGTGTGTGATAATCTCTACACTAGGATAGAAGGGTATTCTCTACACTAGGATAGAAGGCTAATCTCTACACTAGGAGAGAAGGCTAATCTCTACACTAGGATAGAAGGGTATTCACTACACTAGCATAGAAGGGTATTCACTACACTAGGATAGAAGGGTATTCTCTACACGAGGATAGAAGGGTATTCTCTACACTAGGATAGAAGGGTATTCTCTACACTAGGATAGAAGGCTAATCTCTACACTAGGAGAGAAGGCTAATCTCTACACTAGGATAGAAGGGTATTCACTACACTAGGATAGAAGGGTATTCTCTACACTAGGATAGAAGGGTATCCTCTACACTAGGAGAGAAGGCTAATCTCTACACTAGGAGAGAAGGCTAAACTTTACACTAGGATAGAAGGGTAATTTCTACACTAGGATAGAAGGGTATTCACTACACTAGCATAGAAGGGTATTCACTACACTAGGATAGAAGGGTATTCTCTACACTAGGATAGAAGGGTATTCTCTACACTAGGATAGAAGGGTATTCTCTACACTAGGATAGAAGGCTAATCTCTACACTAGGAGAGAAGGCTAATCTCTACACTAGGATAGAAGGGTATTCACTACACTAGCATAGAAGGGTATTCACTACACTAGGATAGAAGGGTATTCTCTACACGAGGATAGAAGGGTATTCTCTACACTAGGATAGAAGGGTATTCTCTACACTAGGATAGAAGGCTAATCTCTACACTAGGAGAGAAGGCTAATCTCTACACTAGGATAGAAGGGTATTCACTACACTAGGATAGAAGGGTATTCTCTACACTAGGATAGAAGGGTATCCTCTACACTAGGAGAGAAGGCTAATCTCTACACTAGGAGAGAAGGCTAAACTTTACACTAGGATAGAAGGGTAATTTCTACACTAGGATAGAAGGCTATTCTCTACACTAGGATAGAAGGCAATTCGCAACACTAGAATAGGAGGCTAATCTCTACACTAGGATAGAAGGCTATTCTCTGCACTGGGATAGAATGCTAATCTATGCACTAGGATAGAAGGGTATTCTCAACACTACGATAGAAGGGTATTCTCAACACTAGGATAGAAGGGTATTCTCAACACTACGATAGAAGGGTATTCTCTATACTAGAATAGAAGGGTATTCTCTACACTAGGATAGAATGCTAATCTTTACACTAAGATAGAATACTATTCTCTACACTAGGATAGAAGGGTATTCTCTACACTAGAATAGAAGGGTATTCTCTACACTAGGATAGAAGGGTATTCTCTACACTAGAATAGAAGGGTATTCTCTACACTTGGATAGAAGGGTATTCTCTACACTAGGATAGAAGGCTAATCTCTACACTAGGAGAGAAGGCTAATCTCTACACTAGGATAGAAGGGTATTCACTACACTAGGATAGACGGGTATTCTCTACAATAGGATAGAAGGGTATTCTCTACACTAGGATAGAAGGCTAATCTCTACACTAGGATAGAAGGGTATTCTCTACACTAGGACAGAAGGGTATTCACAACACTAGGATAGAAGGCTAATCTCTACACTTGGATAGAAGGGTATTCTCTACACTAGGATAGAAGGGTATTCTCTACACTAGGATAGAAGGCTAATCTCTACACTAGGATAGAAGGGTATTCTCTACACTAGGATAGAAGGCTAATCTCTACACTAGGATAGAAGGGTATTCTCTACACTAGGATAGAAGGGTATTCTCTACACTAGGATAGAATGCTAATCTCTACACTAGGATAGAAGGGTATTCTCTACACTAGGATAGAAGGGTATTCTCTACACTAGGATAGAAGGCTAATCTCTACACTAGGATAGAAGGGTATTCTCTACAATAGCATAGAAGGGTATTCTCTACACTAGGAGAGAAGGCTAATCTCTACACTAGGATAGAAGGGTATTCTCTAGACTAGGATAGAAGGGTATTCTCTACACTAGGATAGAATGGTATTCTATACACTAGGAGAGAAGGCTAATATCTACACTAGGATAGAAGGGTATTCTCTACACTAGGATAGAAGGGTATTCTCTACACTAGGATAGAAGGCTAATCTCTACACTAGGAGAGAAGGCTAATCTCTACACTAGGATAGAAGGGTATTCACTACACTAGGATAGAAAGGTATTCACTACACTAGGATAGAAGGGTATTCTCTACACTAGGATAGAAGGGTATTCTCTACACTAGGAGAGAAGGCTAATCTCTACACTAGGAGAGAAGGCTAATCTCTACACTAGGATAGAAGGGTATTCTCTACACTAGGATAGAAGGGTATTCTCTACACTAGGATAGAAGGCTAATCTCTACACTAGGAGAGAATGCTAATCTTTACACTAGGATAGAAGGGTATTCACTACACTAGGATAGAAGGATATTCTCTACACTAGGATAGAAGGGTATTCTCTACACTAGGATAGAAGGCTAATCTCTACACTAGGATAGAAGGCTATTCTCTACACTAGGATAGAAGGCAATTCGCAACACTAGGATAGGAGGCTAATCTCTACACTAGGATAGAAGGCTATTCTCTGCACTGGGATAGAATGCTAATCTATGCACTAGGATAGAAGGGTATTCTCAACACTACGATAGAAGGGTATTCTCAACACTAGGATAGAAGGGTATTCTCAACACTACGATAGAAGGTTATTCTCTATACTAGAATAGAAGGGTATTCTCTACACTAGGATAGAATGCTAATCTCTACACTAAGATAGAATACTATTCTCTACACTAGGATAGAAGGGTATTCTCTACACTAGAATAGAAGGGTATTCTCTACACTAGGATAGAAGGGTATTCTCTACACTAGGATAGAAGGCTAATCTCTACACTAGGAGAGGAGGCTAATCTCTACACTAGGATAGAAGGGTATTCACTACACTAGGATAGAAGGGTATTCTCTACACTAGGATAGAAGGGTATTCTCTACACTACGAGAGAAGGCTAATCTCTACACAAGGATAGAAGGGTATTGACTACACTAGGATAGAAGGTATTCTCTACACTAGGATAGAAGGGTATTCTCTACACTAGGACAGAAGGCTAATCTCTACACTAGGAGAGAAGGCTAATCTCTACACTAGGATAGAAGGGTATTCTCTCCACTAGGATAGAAGGGTATTCTCTACACTAGGATAGAAGGCTAATCTCTACACTAGGAGAGAAGGCTAATCGCTACACTAGGATAGAATGGTATTCACTACACTAGGATAGAAGGGTATTCACTACACTAGGATAGAAGTGTATTCTCTACACTAGGATAGAAGGGTATTCTCTACACTAGGATAGAAGGGTATTCTCTACACTAGGACCGAAGGCTAATCTCTTCACTAGGAGAGAAGGCTAATCTCTACACTACGATAGAAGGGTATTCTCTACACTAGGATAGAAGGGTATTCTCTACACTAGGATAGAAGGGTATTCTCTTCACTAGGAGAGAAGGCTAATCTCTACACTAGGAGAGAAGGCTAATCTCTACACTAGGATAGAAGGGTATTCTCTACACTAGGATAGAAGGGTATTCTCTACACTAGGATAGAAGGCTAATCTCTATACTAGGAGAGAAGGCTAATCTCTACACTAGGATAGAAGGGTATTCTCTACACTAGGATAGAACTGTATTCTCTACACTAGGATAGAAGGCTAATCTCTACACTAGGAGAGAAGGCTAATCTCTACACTATAATAGAAGGGTATTCACTACACTAGGATAGAAGGGTATTCACTACACTAGGATAGAAGGGTATTCTCTACACTAGGATAGAAGGCTATTCTCTACACTAGGAGAGAAGGCTAATCTCTACACTAGGAGAGAAGGCTAATCTCTACACTAGGATAGAAGGGTATTCTCTACACTAGGATAGAAGGGTATTCTCTACACTAGGATAGAAGGCTAATCTCTTCACTAGGAGAGAATGCTAATCTCTACACTAGGATAGAAGGGTATTCACTACACTAGGATAGAAGGATATTCTCTACACTAGGATAGAAGGGTATTCTCTACACTAGGAGAGAAGGCTAATCTCTACACTAGGAGAAGGGTATTCTCTACACTAGGAGAGAAGGCTAATCTCTACACTAAGATAGAATACTATTCTCTACACTAGGATAGAAGGGTATTCTCTACACTAGAATAGAATGGTATTCTCTACACTAGGATAGAAGGGTATTCTCTACACTAGGAGAGAAGGCTAATCTCTACACTAGGAGAGAAGGCTAATCTCTACAATAGGATAGAAGGGTATTCTCTACACTAGGATAGAAGGGTATTCTCTACACTAGGATAGAATGCTAATGTCTACACTAAGATCGAATACTATTCTCTACACTAGGATAGAAGGGTATTCTCTACACTAGAATAGAAGGGTATTCTCTACACTAGGATAGAAGCGTATTCTCTACACTAGGAGAGAAGGCTAATCTCTACACTAGGAGAGAAGGCTAATCTCTACACTAAGATAGAATACTATTCTCTACACTAGGATAGAAGTGTATTCTCTACACTAGAATAGAAGGGTATTCACTACACTAGGAGACAAGGGTATTCTCTACACTAGGATAGAAGGGTATTCTCTGCACTAGGATAGAAGGGTATTCTCTACACTAGGATAGAAGGGTATTCTCTACACTAGGATAGAAGGGTATTCTTTACACTAGGATATAATGCTATTCTCTACACTAAGAGAGAAGGCTAATCTCTACACTAGGATAGAAGGCTAATCTCTACACTAGGATAGAAGGTTATTCTCTACACTAGGATAGAAGGTTATTCTCTACGCTGTGACATAAGGGTAGTCTCTACACACTAGCACTTCGATTGAAAATATTTTACTACAGATGTACAGAGACGCTTATCCTCTGTAACACATGATACAAAAGTATCAATTATATCGGATGATATACAATTATCGCACAGAACTATAACTGAGTAGTATACTATACAAAGTTAGTTCCTTTGCATGATGCCGTAGTCAATGCCAGCATTTTTTTGGGCCGTGATTTCTAGGTAAGTTTACGTTCAGTAGTTTGCCATTGCTTTCTGAACGACCGGCACTCAGGCCATTTTATAAAAACCATCGCAAAGCGGTCTACTTTCAGATCACCCGCAGCTGTGTTTCGAACGCTGTATGTGGGATTATGAACTGCATCCACAACCCATTCGCTATAGAGCCGGATTATTTTTTTAAAATTGTGTGTGTAGAGTCAACCCCAACATTTATTGACTGTGTCATTTGCTAGGCAATTTGTACATTCAGTAGTTGATTGTGTGTGTAGAGTCAACTCCAAGATTTATTGACTGTGATTTGCTGGGCCATTTGTACATTCAGTAGCTGATTATTCTATCATCATCATGCGCTATGTCGATCAGCGTGGGCGGTCATGTTTCGCCTCACATACGATCACCAGTTATCAGTTATCAGTTGGGGTATCTTCATTGCACTCCGGACAAGTCCATAGGTTCTCAGATCCTTCCCCTAGCATATGCATCGTTCGGTGGCTATTAGTGCCAGTTCTGTACTGGTTGACAAGGCACTCGTTTTCCCAATGTACCTCTTGTGTCTGGCCGTGCCAATTGTTACTCCCAAGTCTTTCATCCTGGACAGCGATGTGGATTCACTGACGTCAATGTCCTCTGTTCTCGGCATGTCTTTAAGGGCGTTAATAACAATGCACGATCCATGGGCTGGCCATCTGCAGGGGGTGCAGAGCCAGCCAGTTTATCAGCTCGTTCATTTCCCTCGACTCCCGCATCTCCCGGGACGAAGATGAAGGGACTTTACGGACAACAGACTTTCGCAGCGACTCAGTCGATTCAGTCGTGGACCAGCTCTGTGTTTTTTTATCCCGATTATGCCGTATGGTAAAGTCATCCAGGTATTTACTTCTTTGCCTTCCCCTTGTTCCTTCTCCGTCAATCTTGCCAGATGTCACAAAAGCCCTCTAGTTTATTTATTCTCATATATTTCCCCCACCCCCAATAAAAAAAATTTGACTATCTACATCTAATTTCTACAATCAGTGTACAGTGTTTATTTCTTTCTTGTAGGACTTGTTCATTTATTCTTCTATGTCAATGGTATTCTTTGCATTTTCCTTAGAAACTACATTTCCACAGCCACCAGATATTTTTCAGCGTGCCTGCTCATTGTCCACCCTTCACATCCATACAAACGTACAGGCTCTATGTACCACTTCAACACTCTTTTGCTCGTTGCAAATGTCATCTTTTAATTGGTCAGTATGTTTTCCATCTTGAAAAAGGCCACCAGTTTATTCATACTGTTATCAGTATTGCCCAATGTATGTCCCATCCAGTCTCTATTCTGTGTTCATGATTTGCTGGATGTTTGGATTTTGCAGCTACAGTTTATCTACAGAACGATGATGCCAGCTGCAGACCCTACCCTCCTTCGAAGCCTTTTACGACATGTATGACAAGTATAGGATGTTACTATTATATTCTTTCCTTATGGAACCTGGTAACAGTCCTTAGTCGCCTTATATGATATACCGGGTGTTTGTAAAGTCTCACTACACTTTGTATGTAGTACAAATTTGAAAAATGAAGTACACGATGACATCAACAAATTTGCTCCACAGTCCACCTTGCAGCAATATGCAGCGAATGGTTGTCGTCTGCTGATATAATTCTTTGCACTCCAAACAGAATGGTGTTATAAACAGAAGAAACAATAATTTTTTTTCAAATTTGGTCTACATATAAAGTGCTGTTGTTGTTTGTCCATCAAGAATGATGATGACCATTCACTTCATTCAGTGGGGTTGAAAGTATGGAGGGATGAGTTCTAAGATGGCTGGTAAGGCCTATTTTAACTCGGAATATTCTTTGGCAATGTGGGCAAAGAATGCTTGACATTCTAGGAGTTAGTTAGTTAGTTAGTTTAGTTAGTTAGTTAGTTAGTTAGTTAGTTAGTTAGTTAGTTAGTTAGTTAGTTAGTTAGTCGACAGATCATCCTCATTGCACATCGAACCATTCAGTCCATAAATGCTCTTATCTCCTCCTCAGTAAATCCCGCAGCGTGTAGCAACTGATGACACCAGTTCTGTGTTGATTTATTAATCTTCTTTGGCTTCCTGCGTAGTGTTCTTGTTTGGCCACACCTCTTTTAATTTGCTGTTCTCGAAGTCTGACCATGGTTGTATATTCACAGTTATCACTTGGTTCTCGCAAAAGTCTTACTTCTCGTAGAGCATTCAGAATATCAGCCCGGTCCATGGCTCATCCGCCTTCCTCAGTAACTTGTCAGCCTGCTAATTTCCTCGTACATCCGCATGAAACTAATCTTTGCCAGCTGAGACCGCTCCAAAACAGTAGCCACTATCTTCGGATCCACCCCATCTCTGTCTTCCTGAGCATGCTCATTGAGTCACTAAGGAAACATGCCCTAGTGAATGTCTGTGTCTCGAGCCATGTTATTGCTTTACTTACTGCCATGATTTCCTTAGTCAGGCAAAGCAAAAGCACCAGAATCTTCCTTCACAATTCTCCTTCCGGCATGAGCCATAAAAGCCCATGAACTTCTCACTCGTTGAACGACCGACCCATCTGTGTAAATGATAGCATCACTCTCCAAAGAATTCTCGAAGATCAAATCCTGTACTTCCGCCTCCACAGCAGCCGAATTTTCTTATCTGCATTTTCTGTCTAGTTGGATGCAAACTGGAAAGGAGGTACAGAAATCTGTTGGCATTTGTACTCACTCCTCGCCAGGTTCTACATTCTCAAGTGAACACACCTGTTGAAGAATGTCTTCGGTTTGACCCATCCACGACTTTCCTCTTTTTAACCTGCTGCCCTTTACCTTCTTAATTAAATTGTGCAGTGGATGTTGTGTGCTTGCGTTGACTCTGAGGTAGGCACCTGCAGGAGATTCTTCTACACTGGGTTTTCTGTCCAGCTTTTTTCCCCCACAGCTCTTGCATTTCTGGTTGCTTCACAAGTGACTGCATTCTTGCATAATGATGTACGTCATGAATTTTGGTCTTTGGCGGCAGTCTCCCAAGCGTCGTGATGAATTTCAAAAGCTTTTATTGAAATCTTCAGAGTGTCTTTAAAGTGTTTCCTCTGGTCGCTTTGGGAGCGTTTGCCACACCGCAGCTCACCTTAAAAACAATAAGTAATTAAAGTGTAGTGAGACTTTACAAACACCCTGTACTTGCTGGGTATAGTGTTACTATTCTTTGCGTTCCGTTAGGTTCCCGGTAACACCCATGTCGAATCTCATTAGTCGCCTATTAACACCTTCATAGTAGGTAACAATGTTACTGTTATTTATTTCTCTTTAGGGACCCGTTATATACGGACGAGGATCGAAATAGCATCATAAAATAGGTACAAAATACCTGAATCCATATAGCTAATTTTGTGGATAAGATTGCTCGTTCTTAAACATCCGGTGTGCTAATGCCGAGGTAGCGGGTTCAACCCTATATTGGTCAGTTGGACTAAAATGTTGACTTTTCGTCCTGGACTTGGAAACGTAAATGACAAGTACGTCTGAAGTAGGAGTGGGTTCGCCAGAAGGCAAAGGACATTGGTAATAGGGCATTCATACGCAAAAATCAGTCCAGTGCACTGGACGTAGTAGCAGGTGGATGGACAACGCTTGTACGCGGACACTCAGGCAACGCTCCAATCGATCGTTTGGCGGACATGGTGATGATCGAAGAGGGAAGGCAATGGGTGGGCCTGACATCATCAGCACTATAAGAGATGCTGAGCGAAAAGATGACTTTCAGGAACTCTGGGAATCCGCATGCTTGTCCAGAGTGAATGAGATGACATGCACATTTTGTCAAGAGCACAAGACATTTGATTAATCAACACAGATCTGGTACGAGTTGAGTTGAGCAAAGAAATGACATCACTGCACTCAGGACATTCCATACGCGCACCGTCCCCTCGTTCAACAGCCAGCGAAGTCTCATATTGCTAATAGTTCCAACTGCACTCTGACTGTAAGTTCTCCTGGTCTTCACTCTCAATTTTGAGATCCGCCATGAGCCTCTGCCGATCCCCCGCCATATCATCCTCTCCACATATGGTTGCTTAGTCTATTTCACCGATTTCTCCACATGGTACCACGGGCGCTCGACCACTTATCCCTTGTCCATAGGTAACCTACCACCAAGAGGTGCATTCTCTGCCAGCCTTTCAGCCCATTCATTCTCCCGCACTCCTGCATGATCAGGGCAGAACAATCATACAATTCTCACAGTCTGTGACCTCTATAGCGAGGCAAGCTATTCTACACGAAACATGCCTGTCTTAATTATCCATCTATAATCGCCGGAGGACGGAGATGTTAAGCAAGATATCGGAGCACCCATGGACCTGCATGGAGTGTGATGATGATGATCTTCAATAACCTCTCTACAGCGACAGGTGATCAGTGCGACCTGCACTGCCATTACTCATTAAAGACACAGTCTCAGAACAAAGCAGCAGGTGCTAAACAACGCTGTTAATTGTCGCACTAACAGTACAAAGAATGAGAATCAATGCTGACAGTAATTTGTAATCCGAAACGGCACTTGGAGACTCAAGTTCTATTAAAACTTGTTAGCACAAATGGCAAAGAAAAACTTCAAGTAACTAACACATCCCTCTAGCTTCAAAAATGTGAAAAAACAAACATGACTTTATGTGACTGAGAAAAGAAACAACAGCATGAATATAAAATATTTCCAGTAATTGGACAATAATCAGCATTATCGTGTGCCTTGCTAATGTGCGTGGCCGGCGATGGTTTGAAATATCACGCGATCACCGCGGCCTTGGATTAGGCTTGTGTTCATGTTCTTTAGAATCCATGTTCAGCTGCGATTAGATGTTTCCAGCCTGCGTCTTTATTGTCCATGTGTCACAGCCATACAATTTAGGCGTAGAATCTATATAACACTGTCACACTCGTTTGCTTACTTTTTACTTGCGGGGATGTTTCCCATATAGCCCGCTCTGTGGAGAAGGTGTTACCGACTCAATTCGTAATCCTGCATTACGCCTTCGAAACAGCTGAGGGCGATTTAGGAGCAGAACGTCATGCGTTGGTTTTCATACAATGGTATGAGTGTCGGTCATTCAGAAAGCAATGACAAACTCTTGAATGTAAACTTGAGAAGTAACCACAAACAGTCACAAATGATGAGGTTGACTGCGACATCCTGTGAAGGATATGCATCTAACTTTCTTTTCCATGTTGCAAACGGTTACTTTTACCTCTGCGACACTTGTTCCAGTCTCTCCAAGGATTATACCATCAAGTGTTACGGCTGTCCCGAGATATTTGTACCCATGCACCTGTTTAAGAATATAATAATGAGGTGAGATGAGATAATGATGCACCTGTTTAAGAATATACCTCTTTACTTGGATGTTGTTTTTCTGTTCTTCTTATATGCCAAGCCGTGTGGCATTGGAGATCATGTTTGTCTATGTCGCGAAATTCTTGGAGTTGTTGATCGATGAAAGACTGTCGCGCCATTCGTCTACAGGCAGCCGCCATTCTTTGATGTTCGGGACAGACTGTCCTGATAGAGTCGGCAAGATCTTTTGTTGTGGGGGAAAGATTTCTCCAGATCACAGGCCGGCAAGACTTTTGGGAGTACCGGGAACAATTCCCCAGATCAAAGCCTGACAGCCGGCCGGTTGTTTACATCGAGTCGGAAAAGGAGAGAAAAAAATAGTTTCTCGACGCCTAGTGTCTAGTCAGATTTGTGACGTCATTTATAAACAGTTTTAAAACAGTCTGGAGAAACACCTTTGGCGGGAGTAGACCAAATGTTGTTAGGCAACAAGGACGTGTTTGATGTTCCTGTTCTGATTATGGAAAGAGACCACGGTGTCTTATGTTGATTTACATCGGCGGACATTTGTCCATTGTGTGATTTAGTGGTCTCGATTTCAGACGGGAATAAATATATGGTATTTAATTAAATAGACCCAAATTAGATGATTTTTAGGAGTCGAGCGTAGTAATGTGCGTTGTGAGAACTTATTATAGGAGCGTCAGCAGCAGTAGGTTATCGCGTTGCTTAAACTAGCTAGTGTGAGATATCAATTAACTCAGTGAGTTAAGAACAAGGTAGGGGGATGATATTCGGGGGGGGGGGGGGGATAGGGGAAATGTCAAATGGTAGAATCTTCCAGTAGGATATCTACTGGGTATCTGCGCTTTTCCTTTAGTCTTTCCTTGTCTTACCATGACTCAGATCGATGTGATGAGCTCCTCTGCCTTCTGACAGAGTTTAGTTCCTTGTTAAATATCTGAGTGCGGCCATCGGCCTACACTCACCTATTGAAGGTCGGAATCGGGTTGCTCTCACAGGGTGTTCTCTCTTCAACAGGTTCCACTATATTTTCCTAAACCAGCTAGCAGACAAGTCATAGAAGAAGATTATGGCTCGATCATTGAAGTCAGTTTTCACTCAGCGGGCTTTGCACTGGGCCCATAACCCAGAGGGTCTGCAAGAACCTGGCCTCTGCTGAGCAGGAACCGACGATCATCTAAGAGTGATTCCTCCGTGGTAGTTCTCATCATAGTAGAGTGAAGATACTTACATTACCACCAGTAACAGGGACAATAGTATTTATATAGAGAAATTAACAATTAACATTGTGTTTTCCAAATGGTGAATTCCTTTGAGAAATTAACAATTAACATTGTGTTTTCCAAATGGTGAATTCCTGTGAGAAATTAACAATTAACATTTTGTTTCCAAGTGGCAGTAAACATTTATTTTAATGTACAAGGGTTATCAGATCACAGAACTTTTAGTGACATATTGGTTACACTGCGTGTGTCGGATTCATGGTCAGTATTGGACTACATTCACCATTGGTGACTAGGCATCCGGACTATCCAAGAGCCACTGGAGGAAGTTGACACCTGGCCGGAGAGACGCATCATTTGGTGAGGTCCTTCTGTACTTGATCTATGGTGCTGTTGTGTGGCCGGTACTGTGATGAAAGCAGACTTTGATCCTGAGCTGTTCGGTCTGATTCTGCATACACCCTAGATTGTACGACAGACATTCTACACACACACTTTGCACATACCTGACACTTTTCTATATTAAATTAATTTGTCATTTTGTTAGAAGCTAGAGATGTGTAGTATGTTTTGGGAAAGAATGAGAGGGGGGCATGGTCCAGTGGTAAGAAGAAGAAGAAGAAGAAGAAGAAGAGAGAGAGAGAGAGAGAGAGAGAGAGAGAGAGAGAGAGAGAGAGAGAGAGAGAGAGAGAGAGAGAGAGAGAGAGAGAGATCCAAGGACTGATGGGGTGTTGTGGACGGAAATCCCGAAGATCCTCAAGATAATGATATGGGGTTAAAAGAATGTGGGTGTTGATTCTCCTCACCCCAGGGACTACACTTATTACGACAGTCTACAGCAGTGTTTCCCAACGTAGTGCCCACGCCCCACAGGGGGGCAATTTGACTGTTAAGGGGGGCAATTCGAAAATGGAAGAAATCGGCTGAATATAACAAAACGGGGAGACTTGAGACTGAAGTTAACTAAATTGGAACCTGACATAAGATCTCTTTGCAGCAAGCATCAAGCGCAAGGATCTCACTAAATTTAAATAATAAATAATTACTAATAATTAAAATAATATAGAAAAATCTTTCATTAAAATTATTTTGTACTTGAATTTCAGTTCTCCATTATATGTTTTGAAAATGTACTTACTGTGTTTGCTCAATAATTACCTAGTGATTTCTTCCTAAAACCTATCATTCAAGTTTCTTTAGTGAACATTTCAATTTTTGAATATTAAAAATAATGTATATGTTGAGGGGGGGGGCATGGGGCGGGGGAGGGGGGCAATATGAATTTTAGAAAGGCTTAAGTGGGGCATGGTACAAAAAAGGTTGGGAAACACTGGTCTACAGCCTTCGGTCTCATGTACTGTAAATGATTTCTGATACAGATGTCCCTCCATGCCATGCTATCAGACCATCCAGCATCTTTTCTCTTGCTCTCCCTCTGCCTTTTCTACCCTACAACTTTCCTGTTTTGACGACATGCTGCAGCTGTTTCTATGTGACTCGAAGAATGTGGACTACTTTCTGAGGCGAGCAACCAGTTATCTTTGTGAGTTAACTTCTTTCAAAATGTCTTCATTGCTCTTTCTATCCATCCTCGATGCTCTCATCTTTCTTCTAGAAAGCCCATCTCCGTAAGTTGCACGCATGCCCTCACTTGTCAGTTAATTGTTACACTGTGATATTTCTTACTTCTTGGAGATGTGTCAGCGATATAGATGTGTTGTGTAATAGTGGTATGTTAAGTTACGAAGGAGACTGGTATGTGAAACATGCGGAAACATGAATAAGGTTCTACTGACAAGCACACACCTGGAAGGATTTACAGAAAAATATAGTTTTGGTTAAGTACCAACATCAACTAAATAAAGACACCAGCGGGAAAGCAGGACATGGCAGGTCTCAATGTCGGTACTTTAATCTCACATAAAGATATAGACAGGTCTGATGACAGTCGACAGTCAATCGAACTATAATAGTGTGATTTCCTTGGCCCTTTCAGCACCTTTTTATATGCAGAAGGGGGGGGGGGGAGTTTAATTGCCTCCTACCAACTAACGTCGCTCTCAATATTATCAATTTTCTTGGGAGTTCAGCATGGTCGAATGGATATGAGCCTGAGCTCTTGTGATGATGCCGAGGTAGCGGGTTCAACACCTACACAGGTCAGGTACGTAAATTACAAGTACCTCAGAAGTCGGAGTGCGTTCTGATGGCGAGAGACACTGGTATAGGGAAAGCTAATCCACACGCAAAAATCAGTCCAGTGTACTAGAAGTAGTATTACCTTTATGGACTACGCTTGAGCTCAAAGAGAGCAAATGCCACAAAATATCAATTTTCTGGCCTAACTAGTTAGTGTCTGACACTCACGCCATACTTTCTCCTGTACCCTCTCCTGTACCCTCTCCTATACTCTCTCCTGGACTCTAGTTACAAGGTCCTCGTACATTCGACACACTAACATTCACTTGTTGACTCCAGCTGTCACAGTACTCGTTGGCCCACACCTGGATCATCCAAGTCCCGACATTCGCACGCAATAATCGCATGACCGCTTCCCCCCACACTTGCCATGTCATACTATGACGAGGGTCCGTCGTGATGAATCCCCCTTTGAAACAAGATCGAAGCTATTGTAAATTACTGTCATTTTTAGGCCTTTTAGTCACACTATGTGAGACCTGGACACTTACTAACAAGCATAAATGCCTTTGAATATAAATTTATAGACGGGTTCTAAGAATATCTTGGATACAGAAAAGAACACATCCATACATACTTCAAGAGCTGAATATTGAAGACGATTGGCCACTAGAAACGATAAAACAAAGAAAATTGAAATATTTTGGTCAATTGTAACTTCATGAATGTTTGGAGAGAACAATAATGGAGGGGTATTTGCCCGAGAAGAGAGGAAGAAGACGGCCGAAGAGAAAATAGGTGCAGGATGTGGCGGATGAACTCCAGATGGGTGTATCGGAAGCGGGTCATCTTGCTTATGATCTAGAGGTTTTCCGGAAGGTTGTTATGGGAGCGAGGTTCTGCAAAGGACATGCTGCTGAATGAATGAATGAATGAATGAATGAATGAATGAATGAATGAATGAGTAGTAGCTAACCATGAATGTTCTCTTCCACACACTGGGGTGTAATATTTTTAGTCAGCTGCATATCCTTACAGGACTTCGCAGTCAACCCCAGCCTATTTTATCTGTTTGTGATTTACCAGACAAGTTACGTTCAGTAATTTGCCTTTGCTTTCTGAACGACTGACGCTCATACCATTGTATACAATCCAGCTCAAGGCGGTCTGCTTCCAAATTGACCGCAGCTGTGTTTCGAACGCAGCATGTGGGATTACGAATTGCGTTCGTAGCCCTTTCACCACAGCGCCAGTGGGGTGTATTATAGCATGAACAAAATAACTATAGCATAGAGTGATTGGAAGACCTATTGCCCAGAATAAAGGAAAGAACAGTTATATATAATGAATTCAAGAACAAAGTACGAGGGTCGTTCAGAAAGCAAGGCGCCTAATCGTTTTTCTCAGCTAATAAAACAGATTCAACAGCGGGTTCAACACCTACACAGGTCAGGTACGTAAATTACAAGTACCTCAGAAGTCGGAGTGCGTTCTGATGGCGAGAGACACTGGTATAGGGAAAGCTAATCCACACGCAAAAATCAGTCCAGTGTACTAGAAGTAGTATTACCTTTATGGACTACGCTTGAGCTCAAAGAGAGCAAATGCCACAAAATATCAATTTTCTGGCCTAACTAGTTAGTGTCTGACACTCACGCCATACTTTCTCCTGTACCCTCTCCTGTACCCTCTCCTATACTCTCTCCTGGACTCTAGTTACAAGGTCCTCGTACATTCGACACACTAACATTCACTTGTTGACTCCAGCTGTCACAGTACTCGTTGGCCCACACCTGGATCATCCAAGTCCCGACATTCGCACGCAATAATCGCATGACCGCTTCCCCCCACACTTGCCATGTCATACTATGACGAGGGTCCGTCGTGATGAATCCCCCTTTGAAACAAGATCGAAGCTATTGTAAATTACTGTCATTTTTAGGCCTTTTAGTCACACTATGTGAGACCTGGACACTTACTAACAAGCATAAATGCCTTTGAATATAAATTTATAGACGGGTTCTAAGAATATCTTGGATACAGAAAAGAACACATCCATACATACTTCAAGAGCTGAATATTGAAGACGATTGGCCACTAGAAACGATAAAACAAAGAAAATTGAAATATTTTGGTCAATTGTAACTTCATGAATGTTTGGAGAGAACAATAATGGAGGGGTATTTGCCCGAGAAGAGAGGAAGAAGACGGCCGAAGAGAAAATAGGTGCAGGATGTGGCGGATGAACTCCAGATGGGTGTATCGGAAGCGGGTCATCTTGCTTATGATCTAGAGGTTTTCCGGAAGGTTGTTATGGGAGCGAGGTTCTGCAAAGGACATGCTGCTGAATGAATGAATGAATGAATGAATGAATGAATGAATGAATGAATGAGTAGTAGCTAACCATGAATGTTCTCTTCCACACACTGGGGTGTAATATTTTTAGTCAGCTGCATATCCTTACAGGACTTCGCAGTCAACCCCAGCCTATTTTATCTGTTTGTGATTTACCAGACAAGTTACGTTCAGTAATTTGCCTTTGCTTTCTGAACGACTGACGCTCATACCATTGTATACAATCCAGCTCAAGGCGGTCTGCTTCCAAATTGACCGCAGCTGTGTTTCGAACGCAGCATGTGGGATTACGAATTGCGTTCGTAGCCCTTTCACCACAGCGCCAGTGGGGTGTATTATAGCATGAACAAAATAACTATAGCATAGAGTGATTGGAAGACCTATTGCCCAGAATAAAGGAAAGAACAGTTATATATAATGAATTCAAGAACAAAGTACGAGGGTCGTTCAGAAAGCAAGGCGCCTAATCGTTTTTCTCAGCTAATAAAACAGATTCAACAGCGGGTTCAACACCTACACAGGTCAGGTACGTAAATTACAAGTACCTCAGAAGTCGGAGTGCGTTCTGATGGCGAGAGACACTGGTATAGGGAAAGCTAATCCACACGCAAAAATCAGTCCAGTGTACTAGAAGTAGTATTACCTTTATGGACTACGCTTGAGCTCAAAGAGAGCAAATGCCACAAAATATCAATTTTCTGGCCTAACTAGTTAGTGTCTGACACTCACGCCATACTTTCTCCTGTACCCTCTCCTGTACCCTCTCCTATACTCTCTCCTGGACTCTAGTTACAAGGTCCTCGTACATTCGACACACTAACATTCACTTGTTGACTCCAGCTGTCACAGTACTCGTTGGCCCACACCTGGATCATCCAAGTCCCGACATTCGCACGCAATAATCGCATGACCGCTTCCCCCCACACTTGCCATGTCATACTATGACGAGGGTCCGTCGTGATGAATCCCCCTTTGAAACAAGATCGAAGCTATTGTAAATTACTGTCATTTTTAGGCCTTTTAGTCACACTATGTGAGACCTGGACACTTACTAACAAGCATAAATGCCTTTGAATATAAATTTATAGACGGGTTCTAAGAATATCTTGGATACAGAAAAGAACACATCCATACATACTTCAAGAGCTGAATATTGAAGACGATTGGCCACTAGAAACGATAAAACAAAGAAAATTGAAATATTTTGGTCAATTGTAACTTCATGAATGTTTGGAGAGAACAATAATGGAGGGGTATTTGCCCGAGAAGAGAGGAAGAAGACGGCCGAAGAGAAAATAGGTGCAGGATGTGGCGGATGAACTCCAGATGGGTGTATCGGAAGCGGGTCATCTTGCTTATGATCTAGAGGTTTTCCGGAAGGTTGTTATGGGAGCGAGGTTCTGCAAAGGACATGCTGCTGAATGAATGAATGAATGAATGAATGAATGAATGAATGAATGAATGAGTAGTAGCTAACCATGAATGTTCTCTTCCACACACTGGGGTGTAATATTTTTAGTCAGCTGCATATCCTTACAGGACTTCGCAGTCAACCCCAGCCTATTTTATCTGTTTGTGATTTACCAGACAAGTTACGTTCAGTAATTTGCCTTTGCTTTCTGAACGACTGACGCTCATACCATTGTATACAATCCAGCTCAAGGCGGTCTGCTTCCAAATTGACCGCAGCTGTGTTTCGAACGCAGCATGTGGGATTACGAATTGCGTTCGTAGCCCTTTCACCACAGCGCCAGTGGGGTGTATTATAGCATGAACAAAATAACTATAGCATAGAGTGATTGGAAGACCTATTGCCCAGAATAAAGGAAAGAACAGTTATATATAATGAATTCAAGAACAAAGTACGAGGGTCGTTCAGAAAGCAAGGCGCCTAATCGTTTTTCTCAGCTAATAAAACAGATAGAATCATGCACATTTGCCACCCTATAGTCCCGATTTGGTAACTTCTGATTTCCATCTGTTTGATGCACTTAAAGATGCACTCCGAGGGACAAGATTTGAAGCTGATAGAGTGATTCATGCAGCGAAGAATTGACTACATCTGGTACGGGCAAAGAATACATGCACTTGCCTCCCGCTGGCATAAAGCCGTACACGTTAATGGGGATTATGTTGAATAATACCGATGTTTACATGGCATATTCATGTATATTGTGTATAAATTTTATGCTGTTTGACTAAACAGCTCCTGAGATCAACGATGTGGTTGGTGCTTTACTCTCTGAACGCCTATCGTAAAAACAGACAAGAATAATATAGGGGCAAAAAAGGGGGAGGGGGCATGGAAGAAGCTGCATGGGATAGCTAGGGATAGGAGGGCTGGAGTGAGCTGGTTGAGACCTATAACCCAATGGGGGATAAAGTGTAATCGACGATGAAGAAGAAGAAGAAGAAGAAGAAGAAGAAGAAGAAGAAGAAGAAGAAGAAGAAGAAGAAGAAGAAGAAGAAGAAGAAGAAGAAGAAGAAGAAGAAGAAGAAGAAGAAGAAGAAGAAGAAGAAGAAGAAGAAGAAGAAGAAGAAGAAGAAGTAGCAGCAGCAGCAGCAACAGCAGCAAAAGAAGAAGACGAAGAAGAAGAAGAAGAAGAAGAAGAAGAAGAAGAAGAAGAAGAAGAAGAAGAAGAAGAAGAAGAAGAAGAAGAAGAAGAAGAAGAAGAAGAAGAAGAAGAAGAAGAAGACGAAAGTAGGTCAACATGGCTGAATAGATAAGATCATCGTTCTTAAACATCCCGTGTGCTTATGCCGGGGTAGCTGGTTCAACCCCTGCCCGGTCAGCTGGACTAAAGTCGTGTCTTCTCGTCCTTGACCTGCTGATAGACGAGGGTGAGTCAATAAGTCCGTCACAAATGGCTGTAGAAAAATAACTAAAGATGATAACAGCTTGAAACCTGCTTATTTTTATACATACTTTGTCCCTTTAGTTCTCAACATAATTTCCACCAACATTGATGCACATATCCCATCGTTTTATCAGTCCTCTCAAACCGGCTGCATAGAAGTGCGTGCTGTGTTTTCATTGACCTGCCATCGCACAGAACTGTGCGACTTACTTATTGACTCAAACTCGTAACGTTTTCTACCCAGCTATGCACCGCTTTACGAGACAAACATTTGTCAGCATAAACATTGAATACCGCCCCTTGGCGGGAGACATTTCGCGAGTGACGCAGAAGGTGTATGTGAAGTGAAAACGTGGTTTAGAAAACAGAGCACGCAGTTCTATGCAGCCGGTTTGGTAGGACTGATAAAACAATGGGATAAGTGCATCAATGTGAGATGGAAATTATGTTGAAAAATAAAGGAACAGTGTATGTATACAAATAAATTGGTTTCAAGTTGTTATCATCTTTAGTTATTTTTCTACAGCCATTTGTGACTTACTTATTAACTTACCCTCGTAAATTAAGCGTACCTCTGCAGTTGAGGTTTGTTCGCCTGATGGCTAGGGACACAGGTGATTGGGAAAGCATATCAACACGTACACGTCGGTCCAATGCACTAGAAGTACCTGCACATGAATGGACTACGTTTGAGGTCAACGCAAGCCAACGCTAAAAAGGGAGTGGGGGTGGGGGAAGAAGAAGAATGCGAAATGACAGAAAGACCTGTACTGTTGAATGAATGCAAGAGATGTTGTATAGAAAGAAGAAGAGAAAACAGTGATGCAGACTGAAAATAAGAAAAGCTGTATAGTATCAAGGACAAAACTAAAATATGTAATCATTGAAAGGCCAATATCATATAATCGAAGGGAGTTTACGTAGTGACGTGGTTACACTGCCTATCAGGCGATCCGAAGGTTATGGGTTCGATTCTAGCCTGCATCGTTCGGTTCCCGATGCTTTTTTCTATAATAAACCTGAGGGTCGTCGCTGGAGCTACGGAGTTCATGTTTTGTGCGACGCTTTCCTCAGGCCGCCCTGCAGAATAAAGACCGAGCTATATGAGATTGATTGATTGATTGATTGATTTAGGAACCGACATCACAGCATTCGGGACATTCTCATAAGCACTCCGTCCCCATCCAGAGCACCCAGCGAAGAGTTCCAACACTAATAGTTCCAGTAGCAATCTGATTATATGTCCGTCTCGCCTTTCCTCTGAGCGTCGATCGTCAGCCAGATCCCCTCGTCACACCTCTCTGCCTCATTCTTACCAGACTATATGGGATTAAACCCGGTGCAATAAAATCGACCTTCTGAACTCTTAAAACGCTTTTTAAACATATAATCGAAGAAAGAAATATAATATAGAACGGAGGGACAAACTGTAATTGCAGGACGTTAATTAATGTAAGGTTTTTGTTTCCCCCTTTAAATATAAGATTTCTCGGTTCATCCTTTAATAATGTTATAATTGGGGTTTCATTTAGTTTCTCGTTTCCAGTGTGTTTCTTTCGCTGGCATTTCTTTTTGTTCGGATTTTTCTCTTTAGATTAATGGTCCTGAACAGGACTAGTCGTTAGGAGGACTCACCTCCTGTTTGTCGTTGTGTTGTTGAACTAATTTATTAGATTACTATTTTCGTTCTGTGTGTATATTGTTTGTCAAGCCGTGGTATTTGTTGTTCACTGTCTGCATACATTATTTCTGTTGTTGGCATGTCTAGGTACGAGGGTAAGTTAATAAGTAAGTCACAAATGACTGTAGAAAAATAACTAAATATGATAACAACTTGACACCAGTTTATTTGTATACATACATTGTCCTTTTATTTCTCAACATAATTTCCACCAACATCGATGCTCTTATCCCATCGTTTTATCATTTCCCCCAAATCGGCCGCGTAGAACTGCGTGCTCCGTTTTCTAAGCCTCGTTTTCACGTCACATTCAACTTCGACGTCACTCGCGAAATGTCTCCAACCAAGGTGAGTTTTAAGTGAACTTAGCCCCTAGCGATTTCCAGTAAAGCCGTGCATAGTTGGGCAGAAAAAGTTACGCTAGTCAATAAGTAACTCACACTGTTCTGTGGGATGGCAGATAAATGAAAACAGGGCAAGCCGATTTATGCAGACGGTTTGGGAGAACTATGGGATAAATGCACCAATGTTGGTGGAAATTAAGTTTAGAAATAAAGGGACAATGTATGTATACAAAAAAACTTGTTTCAAGTGGCTATCATATTTAGTTATTTTTCTACAATCATTTGTGACTTACTTATTAACTTACCCTCGTATTTGTTGTTCACTGTCGACATCTAGTATTTCTGTAGTTAATTCTCAGAAAATGGCCTCAGCGCCGTCCGGCAAGGATTCGATGCCAGCTCTCCTTTTTCACTGCCAAATGGTACCTGAGAGTTGCCACAGACAGGGATCACCCGCTGCATGCAACAATGGATATGGTCAAGGGTCATAGACTAATACGAGGCAGGTCCTGGATGGCACAGGCAGAACTTTCTATACGTCAGGTGTGTGATCTAGAGACCATCAATCGTGAAAGAGAGTGGGATGAAGTTCCGGAAGACATGACGGACTGGCACAATTTAGTAATAACTCTGGGTCGTGAGTGCAGAGAATAGACAGCGGGCCGCACAGTTTTAAGTGCAACAGCTGATCCAGAGCAACACACATCAAGGTGACATAGTCATCTACAGCGATGGGTCAGTGGTGAGAAACAGACGTAGTGGCTGGGGCTTTATTGCAAAGGCTAATTGGCGAGTCTTGAAAAAGGAGAGTCTGGCATATGAGACTACGACCTCCAGCATGAGAATGGAGGTGGAGGCAGTAACAGCGGTATTCCGGTGGCTAGAGGAGACTACTGCAACACATGTATTCATTACAGATTCAAAGAGTATGCTTAGCAAGGTGGAGAAAGGAATGTTTCGTGTGGAATGGCTTTCGTCGCTTCAGAGGTCACAGATTATGAGAATTGTATGGATATTTTGCCCTGGCCATGCGGGTGTACGGCGGAATGAACAGGCTGACAGGCTAGCAGGGAATGCACCTCTTGGTGGTATTTTGCCTATGGACAAGGGGAAGGTGGTCGTGCGCTTGTGGGACCAGGTGGAGGAGGTGGAGGAACAGATTGAGAACCCATATGTGGAAAGAATGAGATTGCGGGGGATCATCAGGGGGTCTGGAAGAATCTCAAAACTGAGAGGGAAGATCAGGAGATGTTTTAATCAGATAGCGGTGGGAACGATTAGTAGTATAACTCTTCGCTGGCTGTTGAACGAGGGGACGGAGCACGTATGGGAATGTCCTGAGTGCAGTGATGTCGGTTCTTAACTCAACTCAACTCTCCTTGTTCACTACGAGAAGGCAAGACTGAGCACTTAAACCTCCGAGCACTCAGTCCTACAAAAATGTGACGTTCCTAACCATTCCAATACCCACAGAAGATGTGTACTACAGCTCTTTGTCTCTTTGTTGAAATACTGTAGCAAAAACTCATACTAACGGCTTCCTCTTCTTCGTTGCTGTTTCGAGGTGAGTGTGTCATGGCCAGCTAAGTATCTCAGAGGTCAGCGTGTCCTACTTCGGCAGGCATTTATGCTGTTTGCTGCTTCTAGACAGATTCCGTCCAAGGTTAGTTAGTCGACAGATCATCCTCATTGCACATCGAACCATTCAGTCCATAAGTGCTCGGATACCCTCCTCGGCAAATCCCGCAGGGTGTAGCGGCTAACAAAACCAGTCCTGTGTTGGTTTATCAATCTTCTTTGGCTTCCTGCGTAGTGTTCTTGTTTTGCCACACCTCTTTTGATTTGCTGTTCTCGCAGTCTGATCATGGTTGTAGATTCACAGTCATCACATGGTTCTGGCACAAGTCTTACTTCTCGTAGAGCATTCAAAAAGTCAGCCTGGTCCATGGCGCATCCGCCCTCCACCTTAGTCTTACCTGTGAGCTTGTCAGCCCGCTCATTTCCTTGTACTCCCGCATGCCCTGCCACGAAGATGAAACTAATCTTTGTCAGCTAAGACCTCTCCAGAGACAGAAGCCACTCTCTTCGGATCCACCCCGTCTCTATCCTCTTGAGCATGCTTACTGAGTCGCTAAGGAAACATGCCCTATTGAATGTCTGTGTCTTGAGCCATGCTATTGCTTTACTTACTGCCATAACTTCTATAGTCAGGCTACTTGTGGTCTCAACAAAAGCACCAGAGCCCTCCTTCACAATTCTCCCTCCGGCCCGAGCCGTAAAAACCCATAAGCTTCTCACATGTCGGACGACCGACCCATCTGTGTAGATGACAGCATCACCGTCTAACGAATTCTCGAAAATCAACACTTGTACTTCCACCTCCACAGCAGCCGGATTTTCTTGTATGCATTTTCTGTCTAGTTGCATGCAAACTGAAAAGGACGTACAGAAATCTGTTGGCACTTGTACCCACTCCTCGCCAGGTTCTAGGTCCTCAAGTGAACACACCTGTTGAAGAATGTCTTCGGCTTGATCCATCCACGACCTTCCCCATTTTAACCTGCTGCCCTTCACCTTCATAATTTTACTATTCAGTGGATGTTGTGTGTTTGTGTTAACTCTGAGGTAGGCACGTGCTTTGCAAATTTGCAGTTTGTCTTCAATGGTTGGAAAATCTAGAAGGTAGCGCATCGCCCTGCATGCTGAATCTCTTGTACATCCAAGAATAATACGCATAGCTTCGTTTTGTATCCTTTCCATCCTATCTGCTTACGGCTGAGAGTCAGGATTGCCATCGCATACTCAAAAACAGACATGACCAGCCCCTCATATGGAGGCATAGATGGCGCTGCTCACAGTTTTCTGCCGCCATCATCCGCTTCGCAACCAAACCCCGCTTGGCCTTTGTTATCACCTGGTCTATGTGCTCGTTATAAGCAAGGCTTCGATCAAAACGTATCCCCAGGTAATTCATTGCCTGCGCTCTTTCCACAGTCCCTGAACATAGATTAACACAGTGGTTCTCAACCAGTGGGGAATTCCCTCCCAGGGGGGAATTTTAGGGTTTCCGGGGGGGGGGGGGGTAATGAAGACCATTTTAAGATCGCGTTAATACAAGAATCGATTACTTGATATTGTTTTTCCCTTCATACTTTACAGTTTTATACGTTTCATCCTTCTAAAATTCATTTTATAAAGTAAGTAGACCCACGAATCATGTTTTATGTGGATGTCTAGACTTGTTTTAGTATATGCTATTAAATTTACCTTCCATTTTTACGTATACTGTGTAGGGGTGGGGGGATTTTTAGATAGGAAATATGAAAGGGGGGATGACGTTCTGAAAATACGGTGAAGGGGGGCACGGGCCAAATTTTTGATAGGAAGGGGGGGGGGGTGGGAATGACGCTCTGAAAATATGATGAAGGGGGGCACGGGCCAAAAAAGGTTGAGAACCACTGGATTAACAGTTGGTGTTGGAGTGTTGACAATATGATTATTCAAAGAGAACCATATCACTGTTGCCTTTGTTGGGTTGACCATTGCCCCGGCTTCAGCACACCAAGTACTTATGCGATTGAGTTCGGTTTGCAGTTCCACAGCAACCTGATCTCTATCCTTACCCTGACGATACACTAAAACATAGTCCGCATATGACAATGTCCTCCCAGGTCCTGTGATTCCGTCCAAGGTAACATGCTCTATCTACCCGTGGGTACGTTTTACTTTTGTTAACAATTCTGCCCGGGCAGTGGACTAACGGCCAACGCTTTGCGATTTCCAGCTGCCGTGCGGGTTTTAATGAGTGCAGCTTGCACACAACACCTCCTGTTTATTGCTCTAATCTGGGAAGGCTGTGTTTTCGATCTCACTACCTCAGACATTCATAGGACGTGTAATATCATTAGATGCCAGTGGTTCATTAGATATCATTAGTTCACTAGATATCATTGGTACATCATATACTATTAGTTCCTTAGATAACATTGGCTCATTAGATACTGTGACATATTCACCTATCCATCATTTTACAGCGCGTCAACGTTACACAGCAACCCAGAGATTATCAAAACAATTACAGCACCGTGGAACATCGAACTCACTAAGCGATACTAATGACAGACAGATGCCAGGATAAGAATAGAAAAGTTAGCGTCAACAGAACAGAATGTGACTGGTAGAGACACATCACGTGGATATAGCGTCCCCCAGCTCGGGCGCCGCTTTAATAAAACCGCGCACTTCTATGACTTCAGAGCGAGCGAGCAGTCGCCAAAGCTATGTGTTGTCCAACTTTCAAAACTTTTACAACGGGCAGTTTGATCTAGTCTGGGGTAAGCTTGTGATTCTCAGATCTAAGTGGTACCAAGATGTATAACGTAAAGGTATCCAGTGTTGTGCGTCCAATAAATTGTATTTTTGATAAAATAAATCTCTGAAAAATGTGAAAAACTGCCGATCGCAACTTCAATACTGGCGCCACTTCCCCGGCAAAACCGACATCTTATAATTTCTCAAAACTGCAAAACTCTGACTTTCTACACTACATCTAACAACTTCACTATGTGCATATGACTATAATCTATCACAGAATAATGTACGAGATGAAATTTCCAATGCACTCAAATGCTTTTCATCAAAAACTTCTAGAAAACCGTTTCTGCAGAGATAGTCAGCTGGTGCAAACGAAACACTACCTCGCTTTAAAAATGTACTTAATTCTGTCTATTTTGCAATCTAAAGAACTGAAACAGGAATTATACTCTTCCTTTTCTCTTTACGAATTGAAAATAAATAGTATTTGATAGAAATTAGTTTATTCATGTGTCAGATTTTATTTAGACAACGCACTACATCAACTGCCTTGCTTAAAATAGGTTTACGTTCACAAACGCCATTTGTGATAGCCGACCTACTTAATCTGCTCAGCCTAACGGGTGAAAATTACCTTGGTCTATAGCCAACTGTGTCACCAACAGAATGGACATGATATGCACTGGTAAAAGATGTAGGAGAAGTATAAGTAGACAGAGAGGAGGAGAGTATTAGGGAAAAATACTTTAAGTAATAATTTTTTTCTAATATATTGTGTCATGACCTTGTATAGATTACATTTTGTAACAAATACACATAAGAAATTCTGTATGTTGGACATGGGCCACAATAAGCACACTAGATGAGTTAAACTCATATTAACTGATGTAGATGTGAGGACAATTAGTACAAGCTATGGAACCCCACACAACAGAAGTTAACTCAACACAATACACTTCACACCACACAACTCCACACCACAACAGCAGGAACAAGGAAATGATTTAGAATAGGAAGTAGTTGCCTTGGAAAGTGCAGATAAACAATTATATACACAATGTAGAACAAATAGAGTAATGTGGATGTTTAAATGTATGCCATTTATACAAATGCATCTCATACTTGTGTTGATCTTGACTGTCAGCTTGATTACCATGATTCAGGGAACATCACATTATCACTCTTATCTGTGTCTGACTGTACACTACTCACTGAACTACAGGTCCACTGAGGAAATGCATACAGCAGGTACCAGACAACAGAAGCTGCATCCAGTGTAATAATCTCTGACCCACACCAAAGTAACACAACAATACTTCTTCTGATCTTATCATTTTTGTTTTGTTATGTTGTGTTCACACTATGAACATGCTGTAAAGGATTATACATACCTGTATGAATTTTAAACAGTGATGTCTTGGTGCCACACCTAACCAACAAGGAGGGAAGAGGAGTGAATGAGATGATCAACACCTGTGATGGCAGATGACTCCAGCCTTAAGCAGAGAATGAGAAGCCTTCAGTGAAGCTAAACTGGCCCAACCTGAAGTGGATCCATCAGACCATGGACCCAGGCTTATCCACATCTCATCACACCAGGTTTTCTTATCACTCACACAAACTTCACCCTCTCAGGAAATGATTTCTTGATTTATTGTTGGATGTAGAACTTCTTAACTATAACACATTTGGTAGTTAAAACATCTCACTATACAATGAATGTTATTATTTATTGACTGACTATACTTGGTCCTATGAAAGTTTTTTTCTATTTCATTCTGTAAATGTCAACAGCTGATGAAAAAAGAAGAAAATGTCAAATAGGCCAAAAGACACTGGCACAGTCAATAAATTTGTTTAAATGTGAAGATCTCTTCCATTTAATTTGTCATTCCAAACTATCTGTGGGAAAATCTCTATCTTGTGTGTAGAACATGTCTCAATGCGCACTTGTGTTTGTTGAATGTTTAATTAACAAATACACATTCACATAAGATAAATTCTTAATTAAGAGAGAACAGGAGACTCTTCATCTTTAACTGTTCCAAATCCATGTTATATTGCACCTGATTCTTATTGAGAAAGTCTTTTCAGACAATTTCTTAAGATGGAAGAAGGGGGTTCGTGAGCTATACCATTAAATACCAGGTGGAAGGACAGGGGACAAACCTAGTGATGACTTTTCTATTAAAAGAGGACCACACACCCTTAGACAAATAACCAAATCCGAGTCTGTAAATCTTTCAAGGGTCGTATTCTTGATCTATTTACAAATAAGAAGAGGATAGGGCCCAGCTACCTTTAACAGAGATGGGTCATGCACTTTAGTGATTGCCAGTCCCTTCAAAATATACGACATATATTGGATGCCCGTCCCGGACTTTGAAACCCAGCAGACAGTTTAGATAACTATTATCCTAGATGATAAACCCTGGAAATAGATAGATATCTGACGAGGGATTCTAAACTATGGTAGATCAGTGACACTGGATGTGAACAGTATTCATGTGTGAATTGGTGACATTGTACTTGTTTTGAACAATTATAGAAATTGTTACACAGATTTAGATTTCCAACTTTGTCATGTTTACATATGTTGAATAGACATCATGTGGGGTACTGATTGACTTCCATATGATATGAATGACAATTATAGATATAATATAGCAAGTGACTGATCATTTCTTCTGAAAAAAGGAGGGCCTCTTTCAAATAGGTATATATTTCAGAAAAAGGTGTTCCAGAGGAAATTGAGTGAGAATTTACCATCTACAACATTATTCTCTTTCGAGAAGATGTCTTTCTATAGAGGAATTTGGACTTAGAGAATTTCAACACCGACTGGGAAAAATCTTTCTCCATAGGGAAATCTCTATCAAAATTTCGAATTCTTTTGGGAAGAGTGCAATCATTCTGGTTACTTCTTTGCTTCTGTCTTTAGCTTGAGGAGCATTGACAGAAAGACAAGAATTTAAGTTGCAACTATTTCTTAGGTCAGATTCTCGTGGTGTATAAGAACTATTTTACTTGGGTCAGCGGACATTAGTTAGTTTTTGCTTGTTAATATTGTGCATGTTATGCTGTATAATTTCAGATCCAGGAAGTGACAAGCTTACCCAGACCTGAGCAAACTGCACAGTATTATTTTTTTACAAAAAAGATAGGGTAAACAAAAAGATAGGCATGGCCGAGGCTGCTAAGTTCCGTGCCCAGACAATAGAAATAGGCAAGCTATGCAATTTAGACGGTCCTGAGCTGGCTAAATTTGTCTCAGATGAATTCGACAGGAGGGAGAAACTTCAAGCTGAAATAGCTGAGAAGGAGAGGAAGTTGCAGGCTGAAATTGCTGAGAAGGAGAAACAACGCCTACAATCATATGAATTAGAACAACAGAAACTTCAAGCTGAAATAGCTGAGAAGGAGAGTAAGTTTCAAGCTGAAATCGCTGAAAAGGAGAAGCAACGCCTACAAGCTTATGAGTTAGAACAAAGGAAACATGAAGATGAAATAAGGGATAGGGAACGAGAACGTCAACATCAACTGGAGTTGAAGAGAATGGAGACTGATCTGGAGATCCGAAGACTAGAGGGAGGGATTCCCCCCACCCCCTCAAACTCACTAGGTTTTCCAGTGACAGAACAACATTCCAACGTCTCGTACCAAAATTCCGGAGCGATGTCATTTCCACTAGAACCATTTAATGAACAGACGGTAAATGTCGAGGCTTTTTTATCACGTTTCGAACTTATGTGCGTCAGTTGTGGTCTAGAACAGGAAAAATGGGCGACGAAACTATCGCAAGCTTTAAGGTCTACCTCGTATGACGTGTTCTCTAGACTCACTCGAGAAGAACAACAGGATTACGAAACACTCAAAAAGGCACTCTTGAGCCGATTCGAAGTGGACGGGGACTCTTACAAAGTTCGATTCAAAACCGCAAGGAAAGAACCGGGCGAAAGTTATGCGTAATTAGTTGAAAGGCTGAAATCTTATGTTCAACGATGGGCAAGTCTAGGTAGGTTTGATGAGAGTTTCGAAGGACTCCGAGAGATGATCATCATAGATCAGCTAAAAGGAAAGATGTCGAATGAAATGAAAGCATTCTTAACCCAGAACGGAGCTGACCGACTAGAAAGCATCATCATCCTAGCCGAGAGATTTGAGAAATCTCAGAAGGAAATCGGAGGTAAGGGACGTTCGGCCAACATTCCCCCTCGGGATAAAACTTCAAAAGCAAAGGAAGGTGATGGCAACTTAGGCACCAAGAAAAATGGGAAAACCAAAAACATCCCTCAGAACACAGCCCAAACAACAGCAAAGGAGGAAAAATTATTCTGCACTAATTGTAAAATTAAAGGACACACATTGAAGAATTGTAGGAAGAAGCCACCTCCACACACAGCTGCTTGTTTGGCCAGCCGAAGAGAGAAAGGAGTGAACACTGATGAAACGTCCAACCAGACACCTCATAAAGACACCGCATCTCAGCTTCCGGTTGTAGAGTCCATATTGCTGAATGGATTCAAGACGACCTGTCTATACGATACAGGGTTATCGTACGACTGTGTTGTATCATCATCCTTAGTTCACCCGGAACAGGTGACAGAGGAGATCGTTGAATTACAGGGACCCCTGAAGAGCTCTACAACTATGTCTCTTCCGGTGGCAAAGGTGAGCATAGCATCTCGTTATGTCACTGGGACAATCAAGGCTGCAGTCTTAGAAGATCCTATATATCCTGTAATTCTTGGCCGTAGATTTATAATTTTAGGAGAACCTGTTCAACCTGTGGCGATGTCGACGATGACAACTCGATCCCAGACGAACAAGACTGGAGAAACAACTACGCCAATCCCTCGAAAGGAGGAACTGAAGATGGCACAAGAAGCCGATAGCACCTTGGAACCCTGCTTCAGGAAACTGCCCAAATCGCATTTACCTCCACGTAAAGGTGATCTGTTTATGAAGTCAGCACTTCTATACAGGAAAGCAGGGAGAGCTGGACAAGAGTTCAACCAACTTGTTGTACCAACTCCACACAGGGCTCAGATTCTTGAAATGGGCCACAGTCTACCCTTTAGTGGGCATATGGGTATCAACGCCACTACACAGCGCATTGCAACTCACTACTTTTGGCCAGGGATGAACGCAGACATACAACGGTTTGTACAATCATGCCCACAGTGTCAGAAAGTATCACCAAAACACCGAACACCACCGGCAATGTTGGGTGATCTGCCCATAAAAGGAATACCGTTCGAGAAGGTAGCTGTAGACATAATCGGACCCCTCTCCGCAACGAAGAGGCGAAATCGATTCATATTAACGCTTGTGGACACAATGACCATGTGGGCCGAAGCGGTTCCTATGCCAAGCTGTGACTCCAAACACGTTGCTGAAGCATTATTAGGAATATTCACACGTCTAGGATTCCCCCAAAGAATCCTGACGGACAACGGTTCACAGTTTCGTAGTAAACTTATGGAGGAGACATTTAGACTTTTTCATTCACGCCATATCTTTAGTTCACCATATTACCCGCAATCCAACGGACTTGTGGAGCGGTGGAACGGGACCTTGATTAGTATTCTGCGCAAAATTGCCCAGGAGAATACTGAGGATTGGGACTTGTATTTACCCGCAGCACTATTCGCTTATAGGGAGGTACCCCATAACTCAACAGGTTTTGCTCCAGCAACATTGTTGTTTGGACGACCAATCAAAGGGCCATTGGAGGCATTGCTACGAACATGGACTGATGATCATACAGACGATACAGTCGTGACTGCATCTACGTATGTTGCCGAGTTGAAGAATAGTTTACAACACAGTTGGAAACAAGCGAATGTCAATCTACGTAAAGCCAGTCGAAGAATTGCTAGCTACTTCAATCGCAAGGCAAAAGATAGAGAGTTAGAGGTGGGAGAGAAGGTGATGTTGCTGCTTCCAACCAGTCAGAATAAGCTGCAAATAGGATGGAGAGGACCTTATGTAGTGACGGAGAAAATCTCACGTACCAACTACAAGATTTCGGTCAAAGGCAAGATGAAAGTATTTCACATAAACCTTCTGAAGAAATATAATGAAAGACCCTCAACCACCGAACCTGCACATCTGATGGCCATGAGTGTGGCTACTGAAGTCGAAGAAGGATCAACAATGGGAGTCGAGTACCCACTGCAAGCCAAAGAAACCTTTAAGGATGTGGAAATTAATCCCAACTTAACAAAGGATCAGCAGGAGCAGATTCGGGAACTTATGGTTATGTATGCAGACGTACTTACAGATAAGCCAGGAAGAACTGATTTGGAGGAATTTGACATGAAGTTAAATGACACAGTGCCTGTGCGAGTCAAGACTTACCCAGTTCCTTATGCAAAGCAAAAGACTTTAGAGGAAGAAATACAACAGCTACTCACCGCAGGAATAATTTCACCATCTGAATCACCTTACAGTGCCAGCGTCGTATTATTGAGAAAGCCAAGTGGAGAACATAGATTGTGCATCGACTATCGACAGCTCAATGCTATTACTGAATTTCAAGCAGAACCTCTGCCTGATCAGAACAAACTCTTCACAGCACTCAACCGAGCTAAGTACTTTACTAGGATTGATCTCAGTAAGGGATATTATCAGATTCCTGTAAAGGAGGAGGTTAGACCATGGTTAGCTTTCAGTACGCCTGGAGGACACTATGAGTTCAACGTACTTCCATTCGGATTAAGTAATGCTCCTAGCGTTTTTACACGTATGATGAGAAAATTACTTGACCCACTACACCATCCAGACATTAGTCACTTTATGGATGATATACTGATCGCAACTGAAACATTTGACAAGCATGTAGAAACACTACATCTTTTGTTCAGACGACTCAGAGAAACTGGATTAACGGCTAGGCCAAAGAAATGTCAAGTAGGATTCCAAGAATTGGACTTTTTAGGTCATAAGATATCTCATGGACTAATAACTCCACAGGAAGGAAACGTGGACAAACTCCAGAGAGCACCTCGTCCAAAGACAAAGAAGGATGTGAGATCATTCGTATCTTTGGGTGGATTCTATCAACGATACATTAAAGACTTCAATACTCTGTCAGCACCTTTAACGGATCTTACCAAAAAAGGGAACCCAGAGAAAGTCAATTGGTCTGCTGAATGTGAGAGAGTTTTCACAGCACTCAAACAAGCCTTAACCAATCACCCAGTCTTACATCTGCCAGATCTCAACCAACCATTCGTACTGCGCACAGACGCCAGTGACGTAGGAATTGGGGCAACGCTTTTGCAGAGAAAAGGAGATGAAACATCAGAGCTATTCCCTGTAGCTTATGCCAGCAGGAAATTGAATGAAGCGGAGAAGAATTATAGTGTTATCGAGAGAGAATGTTTAGCTCTCGTATGGAGTGTACAGAAGTTTCAGGCATACCTATATGGAAAACACTTCACTGTACAATGTGATCATCAACCACTTATGTTTCTCGCAGCATCCAAAAATTTGAATGCAAGACTTATGAGGTGGTCACTACTTCTACAACCATACTCGTTCCAGATAGAATATGTCCCTGGTAAGATGAATGTGGGAGCAGACTTTCTAAGTCGACACCCAGTGTCTGATGAACCATGTCAATCAGATACAGGAGAGAATACATTGGAGTAAATCATATAGGAAAAGCTTGACCACTGTAAATGCTGGAAACTTAGTTCAATACCCTAGAACAATCTGGAGTGGGGCTATGTGACATATTCACCTATCCATCATTTTACAGCGCGTCAACGTTACACAGCAACCCAGAGATTATCAAAACAATTACAGCACCGTGGAACATCGAACTCACTAAGCGGTACTAATGACAGACAGATGCCAGGATAAGAATAGAAAAGTTAGCGTCAACAGAACAGAATGTGACTGGTAGAGACACATCACGTGGATATAGCGTCCCCCAGCTCGGGCGCCGCTTTAATAAAACCGCGCACTTCTATGACTTCAGAGCGAGCGAGCAGTCGCCAAAGCTATGTGTTGTCCAACTTTCAAACTTTTACAACGGGCAGTTTGATCTAGTCTGGGGTAAGCTTGTGATTCTCAGATCTAAGTGGTACCAAGATGTATAACGTAAAGGTATCCAGTGTTGTGCGTCCAATAAATTGTATTTTTGATAAAATAAATCTCTGAAAAATGTGAATAACTGCCGATCGCAACTTCAATACTGGCGCCACTTCCCGGCAAAACCGACATCTTATAATTTCTCAAAACTGCAAAACTCTGACTTTCTACACTACATCTAACAACTTCACTATGTGCATATGACTATAATCTAACACAGAATAATGTACGAGATGAAATTTCCAATGCACTCAAATGCTTTTCATCAAAAACTTCTAGAAAACCGTTTCTGCAGAGATAGTCAGCTGGTGCAAACGAAACACTACCTCGCTTTAAAAATGTACTTAATTCTGTCTATTTTGCAATCTAAAGAACTGAAACAGGAATTATACTCTTCCTTTTCTCTTTACGAATTGAAAACAAATAGTATTTGATAGAAATTAGTTTATTCATGTGTCAGATTTTATTAAGACAACGCACTACATCAACTGCCTTGCTTAAAATAGGTTTACGTTCACAAACGCCATTTGTGATAGCTGACCTACTTAATCTGCTCAGCCTAAAGGGTGAAAATTACCTTGGTCTATAGCCAACTGTGTCGCCAACAGAATAGACATGATATGCACTGGTAAAAGATGTAGGAGAAGTATAAGTAGACAGAGAGGAGGAGAGTATTAGGGAAAAATACTTTAAGTAATAATTTTTTTCTAATATATTGTGTCATGACCTTGTATAGATTACATTTTGTAATAAATACACATAAGAAATTCTGTATGTTGGATATGGGCCACAATAAAAGCACACTAGATGAGTTAAACTCATATTAACTGATGTAGATGTGAGGACAATTAGTACAAGCTATGGAACCCCACACAACAGAAGTTAACTCAACACAATACACTTCACACCACACAACTCCACACCACAACAGCAGGAACAAGGAAATGATTTAGAATAGGAAGTAGTTGCCTTGGAAAGTACAGATAAACAATTATATACACAATGTAGAACAAATAGAGTAATGTGGATGTTTAAATGTATGCCATTTATACAAATGCATCTCATACTTGTGTTGATCTTGCCTGTCAGCTTGATTACCATGATTCAGGGAACATCACATTATCACTCTTATCTGTGTCTGACTGTACACTACTCACTGAACTACAGGTCCACTGAGGAAATGCATACAGCAGGTACCAGACAACAGAAGCTGCATCCAGTGTAATAATCTCTGACCCACCCCAAAGTAACACAACAATACTTCTTCTGATCTTATCATTTTTATTTTGTTATATTGTGTTCACACTATGAACATGCTGTAAAGGATTATACATACCTGTATGAATTTTAAACAGTGATGTCTTGGTGACACACCTAACCAACAAGGAGGGAAGAGAAGTGAATGAGATGATCAACACCTGTGATGGCAGATGACTCCAGCCTTAAGCAGAGAATGAGAAGCCTTCAGTGAAGCTAAACTGGCCCAACCTGAAGTGGATCCATCAGACCATGGACCCAGGCTTATCCACATCTCATCACACCAGGTTTTCGTATCACTCACACAAACTTCACCCTCTCAGGAAATGATTTCTTGATTTATTGTTGGATGTAGAACTTCTTAACTATAACACATTTGGTAGTTAAAACATCTCACTATACAATAAATGTTATTATTTATTGACTGACTATACTTGGTCCTATGAAAGTTTTTTTCTATTTCATTCTGTAAATGTCAACAGCTGATGAAAAAAGAAGAAAATGTCAAATAGGCCAAAAGACACTGGCACAGTCAATAAATTTGTTTAAATGTGAAGATCTCTTCCATTTAATTTGTCATTCCAAACTATCTGTGGGAAAATCTCTATCTTGTGTGTAGAACATGTCTCAATGCGCACTTGTGTTTGTTGAATGTTTAATTAACAAATACACATTCACATAAGATAAATTCTTAATTAAGAGAGAACAGGAGACTCTTCATCTTTAACTGTTCCAAATCCATGTTATATTGCACCTGATTCTTATTGAGAAAGTCTTTTCAGACAATTTCTTAAGATGGAAGAAGGGGGTTCGTGAGCTATACCATTAAATACCAGGTGGAAGGACAGGGGACAAACCTAGTGATGACTTTTCTATTAAAAGAGGACCACACACCCTTAGACAAATAACCAAATCCGAGTCTGTAAATCTTTCAAGGGTCGTATTCTTGATCTATTTACATATAAGAAGAGGATGGGGCCCAGCTACCTTTAACAGAGATGGGTCATGCACTTTAGTGATTGCCAGTCCCTTCAAAATATACGACATATATTGGATGCCCGTCCCGGACTTTGAAACCCAGCAGACAGTTTAGATAACTATTATCCTAGATGATAAACCCTGGAAATAGATAGATATCTGACGAGGGATTCTAAACTATGGTAGATCAGTGACACTGGATGTGAACAGTATTCATGTGTGAATTGGTGACATTGTACTTGTTTTGAACAATTATAGAAATTGTTACACAGATTTAGATTTCCAACTTTGTCATGTTTACATATGTTGAATAGACATCATGTGGGGTACTGATCGACTTCCATATGATATGAATGACAATTATAGATATAATATAGCAAGTGACTGATCATTTCTTCTGAAAAAAGGAGGGCCTCTTTCAAATAGGTATATATTTCAGAAAAAGGTGTTCCAGAGGAAATAGAGTGAGAATTTACCATCTACAACATTATTCTCTTTCGAGAAGATGTCTTTCTATAGAGGAATTTGGACTTAGAGAATTTCATCACCGACTGGGAAAAATCTTTCTCCATAGGGAAATCTCTATCAAAATTTCGAATTCTTTTGGGAAGAGTGCAATCATTCTGGTTACTTCTTTGCTTCTGTCTTTAGCTTGAGGAGCATTGACAGAAAGACAAGAATTTAAGTTGCAACTATTTCTTAGGTCAGATTCTCGTGGTGTATAAGAACTATTTTACTTGGGTCAGCGGACATTAGTTAGTTTTTGCTTGTTAATATTGTGCATGTTATGCTGTATAATTTCAGATCCAGGAAGTGACAAGCTTACCCAGACCTGAGCAAACTGCACAGTATTATTTTTTTACAAAAAAGATAGGGTAAACAAAAAGATAGGCATGGCCGAGGCTGCTAAGTTCCGTGCCCAGACAATAGAAATAGGCAAGCTATGCAATTTAGACGGTCCTGAGCTGGCTAAATTTGTCTCAGATGAATTCGACAGGAGGGAGAAACTTCAAGCTGAAATAGCTGAGAAGGAGAGGAAGTTGCAGGCTGAAATTGCTGAGAAGGAGAAACAACGCCTACAATCATATGAATTAGAACAACAGAAACTTCAAGCTGAAATAGCTGAGAAGGAGAGTAAGTTTCAAGCTGAAATCGCTGAAAAGGAGAAGCAACGCCTACAAGCTTATGAGTTAGAACAAAGGAAACATGAAGATGAAATAAGGGATAGGGAACGAGAACGTCAACATCAACTGGAGTTGAAGAGAATGGAGACTGATCTGGAGATCCGAAGACTAGAGGGAGGGATTCCCCCCACCCCCTCAAACTCACTAGGTTTTCCAGTGACAGAACAACATTCCAACGTCTCGTACCAAAATTCCGGAGCGATGTCATTTCCACTAGAACCATTTAATGAACAGACGGTAAATGTCGAGGCTTTTTTATCACGTTTCGAACTTATGTGCGTCAGTTGTGGTCTAGAACAGGAAAAATGGGCGACGAAACTATCGCAAGCTTTAAGGTCTACCTCGAATGACGTGTTCTCTAGACTCACTCGAGAAGAACAACAGGATTACGAAACACTCAAAAAGGCACTCTTGAGCCGATTCGAAGTGGACGGAGACTCTTACAAAGTTCGATTCAAAACCGCAAGGAAAGAACCGGGCGAAAGTTATGCGCAATTAGTTGAAAGGCTGAAATCTTATGTTCAACGATGGGCAAGTCTAGGTAGGTTTGATGAGAGTTTCGAAGGACTCCGAGAGATGATCATCATAGATCAGCTAAAAGGAAAGATGTCGAATGAAATGAAAGCATTCTTAACCCAGAACGGAGCTGACCGACTAGAAAGCATCATCATCCTAGCCGAGAGATTTGAGAAATCTCAGAAGGAAATCGGAGGTAAGGGACGTTCGGCCAACATTCCCCCTCAGGATAAAACTTCAAAAGCAAAGGAAGGTGATGGCAACTTAGGCACCAAGAAAAATGGGAAAACCAAAAACATCCCTCAGAACACAGCCCAAACAACAGCAAAGGAGGAAAATTATTCTGCACTAATTGTAAAATTAAAGGACACACATTGAAGAATTGTAGGAAGAAGCCACCTCCACACACAGCTGCTTGTTTGGCCAGCCGAAGAGAGAAAGGAGTGAACACTGATGAAACGTCCAACCAGACACCTCATAAAGACACCGCATCTCAGCTTCCGGTTGTAGAGTCCATATTGCTGAATGGATTCAAGACGCCCTGTCTATACGATACAGGGTTATCGTACGACTGTGTTGTATCATCATCCTTAGTTCACCCGGAACAGGTGACAGAGGAGATCGTTGAATTACAGGGACCCCTGAAGAGCTCTACAACTATGTCTCTTCCGGTGGCAAAGGTGAGCATAGCATCTCGTTATGTCACTGGGACAATCAAGGCTGCAGTCTTAGAAGATCCTATATATCCTGTAATTCTTGGCCGTAGATTTATAATTTTAGGAGAACCTGTTCAACCTGTGGCGATGTCGACGATGACAACTCGATCCCAGACGAAAAAGACTCCAGAAACAACTACGCCAATCCCTCGAAAGGAGGAACTGAAGATGGCACAAGAAGCCGATAGCACCTTGGAACCCTGCTTCAGGAAACAGCCCAAATCACATTTACCTCCACGCAAAGGTGATCTGTTTATGAAGTCAGCACTTCTATACAGGAAAGCAGGGAGAGCTGGACAAGAGTTCAACCAACTTGTTGTACCAACTCCACACAGGGCTCAGATTCTTGAAATGGGCCACAGTCTACCCTTTAGTGGGCATATGGGTATCAACGCCACTACACAGCGCATTGCAACTCACTACTTTTGGCCAGGGATGAACGCAGACATACAAAGGTTTGTACAATCATGCCCACAGTGTCAGAAAGTATCACCAAAACACCGAACACCACCGGCAATGTTGGGTGATCTGCCCATAAAAGGAATACCGTTCGAGAAGGTAGCTGTAGACATAATCGGACCCCTCTCCGCAACGAAGAGGCGAAATCGATTCATATTAACGCTTGTGGACACAATGACCATGTGGGCCGAAGCGGTTCCTATGCCAAGCTGTGACTCCAAACACGTTGCTGAAGCATTATTAGGAATATTCACACGTCTAGGATTCCCCCAAAGAATCCTGACGGACAACGGTTCACAGTTTCGTAGTAAACTTATGGAGGAGACATTTAGACTTTTTCATTCACGCCATATCTTTAGTTCACCATATTACCCGCAATCCAACGGACTTGTGGAGCGGTGGAACGGGACCTTGATTAGTATTCTGCGCAAAATTGCCCAGGAGAATACTGAGGATTGGGACTTGTATTTACCCGCAGCACTATTCGCTTATAGGGAGGTACCCCATAACTCAACAGGTTTTGCTCCAGCAACATTGTTGTTTGGACGACCAATCAAAGGGCCATTGGAGGCATTGCTACGAACATGGACTGATGATCATACAGACGATACAGTCGTGACTGCATCTACGTATGTTGCCGAGTTGAAGAATAGTTTACAACACAGTTGGAAACAAGCGAATGTCAATCTACGTAAAGCCAGACGAAGAATTGCTAGCTACTTCAATCGCAAGGCAAAAGATAGAGAGTTAGAGGTGGGAGAGAAGGTGATGTTGCTGCTTCCAACCAGTCAGAATAAGCTGCAAATAGGATGGAGAGGACCTTATGTAGTGACGGAGAAAATCTCACGTACCAACTACAAGATTTCGGTCAAAGGCAAGATGAAAGTATTTCACATAAACCTTCTGAAGAAATATAATGAAAGACCCTCAACCACCGAACCTGCACATCTGATGGCCATGAGTGTGGCTACTGAAGTCGAAGAAGGATCAACAATGGGAGTCGAGTACCCACTGCAAGCCAAAGAAACCTTTAAGGATGTGGAAATTAATCCCAACTTAACAAAGGATCAGCAGGTGCAGATTCGGGAACTTATGGTTATGTATGCAGACGTACTTACAGATAAGCCAGGAAGAACTGATTTGGAGGAATTTGACATGAAGTTAAATGACACAGTGCCTGTGCGAGTCAAGACTTACCCAGTTCCTTATGCGAAGCAAAAGACTTTAGAGGAAGAAATACAACAGCTACTCACCGCAGGAATAATTTCACCATCTGAATCACCTTACAGTGCCAGCGTCGTATTATTGAGAAAGCCAAGTGGAGAACATAGATTGTGCATCGACTATCGACAGCTCAATGCTATTACTGAATTTCAAGCAGAACCTCTGCCTGATCAGAACAAACTCTTCACAGCACTCAACCGAGCTAAGTACTTTACTAGGATTGATCTCAGTAAGGGATATTATCAGATTCCTGTAAAGGAGGAGGTTAGACCATGGTTAGCTTTCAGTACGCCTGGAGGACACTATGAGTTCAACGTACTTCCATTCGGATTAAGTAATGCTCCTAGCGTTTTTACACTATGATGAGAAAATTACTTGACCCACTACACCATCCAGACATTAGTCACTTTATGGATGATATACTGATCGCAACTGAAACATTTGACAAGCATGTAGAAACACTACATCTTTTGTTCAGACGACTCAGAGAAACTGGATTAACGGCTAGGCCAAAGAAATGTCAAGTAGGATTCCAAGAATTGGACTTTTTAGGTCATAAGATATCTCATGGACTAATAACTCCACAGGAAGGAAACGTGGACAAACTCCAGAGAGCACCTCGTCCAAAGACAAAGAAGGATGTGAGATCATTCGTATCTTTGGGTGGATTCTATCAACGATACATTAAAGACTTCAATACTCTGTCAGCACCTTTAACGGATCTTACCAAAAATGGGAACCCAGAGAAAGTCAATTGGTCTGCTGAATGTGAGAGAGCTTTCACAGCACTCAAACAAGCCTTAACCAATCACCCAGTTTTACATCTGCCAGATCTCAACCAACCATTCGTACTGCGCACAGACGCCAGTGACGTAGGAATTGGGGCAACGCTGTTGCAGAGAAAAGGAGATGAAACATCAGAGCTATTCCCTGTAGCTTATGCCAGCAGGAAATTGAATGAAGCGGAGAAGAATTATAGTGTTATCGAGAGAGAATGTTTAGCTCTCGTATGGAGTGTACAGAAGTTTCAGGCATACCTATATGGAAAACACTTCACTGTACAATGTGATCATCAACCACTTATGTTTCTCGCAGCATCCAAAAATTTGAATGCAAGACTTATGAGGTGGTCACTACTTCTACAACCATACTCGTTCCAGATAGAATATGTCCCTGGTAAGATGAATGTGGGAGCAGACTTTCTAAGTCGACACCCAGTGTCTGATGAACCATGTCAATCAGATACAGGAGAGAATACATTGGAGTAAATCATATAGGAAAAGCTTGACCACTGTAAATGCTGGAAACTTAGTTCCATACCCTAGAACAATCTGGAGTGGGGCTATGTGACATATTCACCTATCCATCATTTTACAGCGCGTCAACGTTACACAGCAACCCAGAGATTATCAAAACAATTACAGCACCGTGGAACATCGAACTCACTAAGCGGTACTAATGACAGACAGATGCCAGGATAAGAATAGAAAAGTTAGCGTCAACAGAACAGAATGTGACTGGTAGAGACACATCACGTGGATATAGCGTCCCCAGCTCGGGCGCCGCTTTAATAAAACCGCGCACTTCTATGACTTCAGAGCGAGCGAGCAGTCGCCAAAGCTATGTGTTGTCCAACTTTCAAACTTTTACAACGGGCAGTTTGATCTAGTCTGGGGTAAGCTTGTGATTCTCAGATCTAAGTGGTACCAAGATGTATAACGTAAAGGTATCCAGTGTTGTGCGTCCAATAAATTGTATTTTTGATAAAATAAATCTCTGAAAAATGTGAAAAACTGCCGATCGCAACTTCAATACTGGCGCCACTTCCCGGCAAAACCGACATCTTATAATTTCTCAAAACTGCAAAACTCTGACTTTCTACACTACATCTAACAACTTCACTATGTGCATATGATTATAATCTAACACAGAATAATGTACGAGATGAAATTTCCAATGCACTCAAATGCTTTTCATCAAAAACTTCTAGAAAACCGTTTCTGCAGAGATAGTTAGCTGGTGCAAACGAAACACTACCTCGCTTTAAAAATGTACTTAATTCTGTCTATTTTGCAATCTAAAGAACTGAAACAGGAATTATACTCTTCCTTTTCTCTTTACGAATTGAAAACAAATAGTATTTGATAGAAATTAGTTTATTCATGTGTCAGATTTTATTTAGACAACGCACTACATCAACTGCCTTGCTTAAAATAGGTTTACGTTCACAAACGCCATTTTTGATAGCCGACCTACTTAATCTGCTCAGCCTAAAGGGTGAAAATTACCTTGGTCTATAGCCAACTGTGTCGCCAACAGAATGGACATGATATGCACTGGTAAAAGATGTAGGAGAAGTATAAGTAGACAGAGAGGAGGAGAGTATTAGGGAAAAATACTTTAAGTAATAATTTTTTTCTAATATATTGTGTCATGACCTTGTATAGATTACATTTTGTAATAAATACACATAAGAAATTCTGTATGTTGGATATGGGCCACAATAAAAGCACACTAGATGAGTTAAACTCATATTAACTGATGTAGATGTGAGGACAATTAGTACAAGCTATGGAACCCCACACAACAGAAGTTAACTCAACACAATACACTTCACACCACACAACTCCACACCACAACAGCAGGAACAAGGAAATGATTTAGAATAGGAAGTAGTTGCCTTGGAAAGTGCAGATAAACAATTATATACACAATGTAGAACAAATAGAGTAATGTGGATGTTTAAATGTATGCCATTTATACAAATGCATCTCATACTTGTGTTGATCTTGCCTGTCAGCTTGATTACCATGATTCAGGGAACATCACATTATCACTCTTATCTGTGTCTGACTGTACACTACTCATTGAACTACAGGTCCACTGAGGAAATGCATACAGCAGGTACCAGACAACAGAAGCTGCATCCAGTGTAATAATCTCTGACCCACCCCAAAGTAACACAACAATACTTCTTCTGATCTTATCATTTTTGTTTTGTTATATTGTGTTCACACTATGAACATGCTGTAAAGGATTATACATACCTGTATGAATTTTAAACAGTGATGTCTTGGTGCCACACCTAACCAACAAGGAGGGAAGAGGAGTGAATGAGATGATCAACACCTGTGATGGCAGATGACTCCAGCCTTAAGCAGAGAATGAGAAGCCTTCAGTGAAGCTAAACTGGCCCAACCTGAAGTGGATCCATCAGACCATGGACCCAGGCTTATCCACATCTCATCACACCAGGTTTTCTTATCACTCACACAAACTTCACCCTCTTAGGAAATGATTTCTTGATTTATTGTTGGATGTAGAACTTCTTAACTATAACACATTTGGTAGTTAAAACATCTCACTATACAATGAATGTTATTATTTATTGACTGACTATACTTGGTCCTATGAAAGTTTTTTTCTATTTCATTCTGTAAATGTCAACAGCTGATGAAAAAAGAAGAAAATGTCAAATAGGCCAAAAGACACTGGCACAGTCAATAAATTTGTTTAAATGTGAAGATCTCTTCCATTTAATTTGTCATTCCAAACTATCTGTGGGAAAATCTCTATCTTGTGTGTAGAACATGTCTCAATGCGCACTTGTGTTTGTTGAATGTTTAATTAACAAATACACATTCACATAAGATAAATTCTTAATTAAGAGAGAACAGGAGACTCTTCATCTTTAACTGTTCCAAATCCATGTTATATTGCACCTGATTCTTATTGAGAAAGTCTTTTCAGACAATTTCTTAAGATGGAAGAAGGGGGTTCGTGAGCTATACCATTAAATACCAGGTGAAAGGACAGGGGACAAACCTAGTGATGACTTTTCTATTAAAAGAGGACCACACACCCTTAGACAAATAACCAAATCCGAGTCTGTAAATCTTTCAAGGGTCGTATTCTTGATCTATTTACATATAAGAAGAGGATGGGGCCCAGCTACCTTTAACAGAGATGGGTCATGCACTTTAGTGATTGCCAGTCCCTTCAAAATATACGACAGATACCAATGGCTAATTATATACCATTAGTTCATAACATAACGTTGGTTCACTGGATACCAATAGTTTATACCTGCATACCATTGATTCATTGGATACTATTGGTTCACCAGATACTATTAGTTTACTAGATACCATTAGTTCACTAGATACCAATAGTTCACTAGATACCATTAGTTCACTAGATACAATTAGTTCATTAGATACCATTGGTTCACTAGATGTCATTAGTTCATTAGATACCGTTAGTTCACTAGAGAACATTAGGTCACTAGATACCATTGTCACTAGATAACATTAGGTCACTAGATATTATTAGTTCATTAGATACCGTTAGTTCACTAGAGAACATTAGGTAACTAGGTACCATTGTCACTAGATATCATAAGTTCACTAGATACCATTAGTTCACTAGATACCATTGTTTCATTATATGCCATCAGTTCACTAGATATCATTAGTTCACTAGATACCATTAGTTCACTAGATACCATCAGTTCACTAGATACCGATAGTTCATTAGATAACATTAGGTCACTAGATACCATTAGCTCACTAGATATCATTAGTTAACTAGATACCATTAGTTCAAAAGATACCATTGTTTCATTATATGCCATCAGTTCACTAGACATCATTAGTTCACTAGATACCATTAGTTCACTAGATACCATTAGTTCACTAGATACCATTAGTTCACTGCTGAGAAGGGTGAGAACAGGCAAGCTTCGTGCAGAGTGGCTTGATTCGCTTCGGAGGTCACGGGTAGCAAGAATCACCTGGATCTTTTCTCCTGGGCATGCCGGTCCGCTGGGGAATGAACAGGCGGACAGATTGGCTGGCTCGGCAAAACTTGGTGGAGTATTGATGCATGACAAGGCAGAAGTGGTTGCGGCCTTGTGGGAGCACGTGTACACCTCGGAGTAGCAGATGGATCACCATAGTCTGGTAAGAATGAGACAGCGAGGTGTGATGAGGGGATCTGGCCAACGCTCGACGCTCAGAGGAAAGGCGAGACGGACATATAATCAGATTGCTACTGGAACTATTAGTGTTGAAACTCTTCGCTGGCTGCTGGGGATGGAGACGGAGCGCTTATGGGAATGTCCAGAATGCTGTGATGTCGGTTCCTAAATCAATCAATCAATCAATCAATCACTAGATACCATTAGTTCATTAGATACCATTAGTTCACTAAATACCATTAGGTCACTAAATACCATTTGTCACTAGATATCATTAGTTCTCTAGATACCATTAGCTCACTAGATACCATTGTTTCCTTATATGCCATTAGTTCACTAGATACTGTTGGTTCACTAGATGCCATTAGTTCACTAGATACCATTACTTTACTAGATACCATTACTTTACTAGATACCATTAGTTCACTAGATACCGTTGGTTCACTAGATACTATTACTTCACTAGATACCATTACTTTACTAGATACCATTACTTTACTAGATACCATTACTTTACTAGATACCATTACTTTACTAGATACCATTACTTTACTAGATACCATTACTTTACTAGATACCAATGGTTCCAAGACCAATTCTCAGCCTTATGCAGGAATGCAACCCGGTAAGTGCTGAGCCATTAAACAGATACCCAAACGTTCAACCATAGCTCCCCATCTCATAATATAGAAAGAAGAAATAATAATAACACGAAATGGAGGTTAGCATGACCGAATGGGTAAGAACGCTCGATCTGAAGCTTCTGGTGTGCCGATGCCGACGTAGGGGGTTCAATCCCTAAACCGGACAGTTGGACTAAAATGTTGACTTCTCGGCCTTGACTTGGCGACGTAAATTACACGTACCTCAGAATTTGAAGTGGAGACGCCTGATGGCGAGGGACACTAGTAATAGGGAAAGCTAATTCACACAAAAATCAGCCCAACCCACTCGAAGTAGTATCACGTTTATGGTCTAAAATTGAGTTCAAAGGGAGCTACGAGAAAAAAAAAATATCTATACATATAATGAAGGAAACACCTTATATGCTTCGAATTGTCCATACATCACTTTCTCGTGTCGAGCAAACACCATCAATTCAACCGCCTACCAGTTGTAGCAGTGTTACTATCTCCACCCATACACCCGACTCCGTTGGCTAATTTGATTACTCACGAACATTCCCAGCATGCTCGGCGCCAGAATGATAAAAAAAAAAAGACAATCAAAAACCAGAGACAAACACGGCGATCAAATATCAGGGATGAGCAAGACGTGGGAGATATGGCCGTACCGCTATGTCCGGTCAGAATATGTTAAGTGAATTGGTGAGTGGTCGCTGAATAAACAGTGTATTCCTGATGTTGGGAATTGCGGGAGTGTCCGAGAATGGTCAGTGTATACTAGGATGGTTTGTTTACTCACATGAGTATACATAAATAGTAATACGTATCTATCGATAAGCTCCGTGGCGAAGGAGTTAAGGCGCAATTCGTTCTCCCATATACCGTAGCCACGGTCGATTTGACAGCAGACAGCTTTGAGTTGGATTTCATACAATGATATGAGTGTCGGTCGTTCAGAAAGCAATGGCAAACTACTGAACGTTAACTTATATCCATAAACCTGCTTACAATATTACCTATTTAACTATATGTCTGCATACATACCTGCTTGCCTGTCTTCGGGCCTAACAACTAATCTAATTACCCACCTACCCATCTAATTTCCTACGTATCTAAAAAAATTACCCGCCAGCCTACCTAATAAACTCTTACCAGCCTATCGACACATAATTATCAACTTACCTACTGCCGGCTTATCTACCTACAAAGCCTGTCATCTACAGACCTAATTGTCTGCCCTTATGCCTGCCTGTCTGGTTGACTGTCTGCCTTCTTATTTACATACAAACCTACCTATCTACCTGCCTACCTAAGTTCGTACCTGCCAAACTATTTGCAAACATGCATATCAATAAATAAACATTCATACATCCATACATACATACACACATGTACACACATACACATACAAATACACATGCATAAATACGCACACACATACACAACAATACAGACAGACAGACAGGCAGGCAGGCAGGCAGACAGACAGACAGACAGACAGACAGGCAAGCAGGCAGGCAGGCAGGCAGGCAGGCAGGCAGGCAGGCAGGCAGGCAGGCATGGAGACTAGTGTATGTTGTTTTTGTCGTGGAGATCTATCTGCGCGACCAGACAATCAGTGACGGGTTCATCTTCCCACACCTCCAACATCAGAGGCAAGACTGATTGCAGTTGCAGGTGTGAAATCTCCAAACCTGGACCGCCCCAAGGGCGAGCACTCCATAAGTCGCCCGTGTGAGTTCTTATTTGCATGCAAATTTTTAGCGCATCTCCTATCACAGTTGTAAAGGCGATAGGGATCATTGGGGACTGCACTCATTTCAAATGAAGAGAGCAGCAGTTGATTACTGTTGGCAGAGATGTATTCGGCGTGGGACAGTGAATAGACTAGCCTTTCCTAGGAATCATTTACTGGTGGGCACGCAAGATGGACTCTAGAGGGTGATGTGATCGTGCATGGGCAGACTGGATTCCTTCGTTCAGACGTGGTTAACGTTCTTGAAGCCTCAGCGCCGCCGTAACGGTTATTCCTTTGTATATTTTTGAGGGACAATTTGTATATAGTTTGTGTACGAAAACAATTAGTTCCATATCCTTTACAGAACATCACAGTTAACCCCAGCAAGTTTAGCTGTTTGTGATTTCTGGGCAAGTTTACGTTACTTTCTCAACGGCCTCAAATTATACCATTATATTAAAATCAAAGCAAGGCGGTCTGCTGCAAAATAGACCCACTGCAGTGTTTTGAAAGCGGCTTGTGGGATTAAGAACAGCTTCCGTAAAGCCTTCGCCACGGAGCACTTCTGGACGAAGGGAGAATCAGGATGTGTGGTGTAGTATGTGAAACAATTCACAACGCAATGGCAAACTTCTGAACGTAAACTTATCACGAAATCACAACCAGCTAAAAATGCTGCGGTTGACTGCGACTCCTGTAAAAGACATGCAACTAACTTAACATAAAGTGAAACAGTAAAGCACCTCTTCACCTGCCTTAAGGCGCAATGGATATATGGTGTTAGACTCATATATTTACGATTCTAAGTTAATAAGTAAGCCACAAATGGTTGTAGAAAACTAACCAAATCTGTTAACAACTTGAAACCAGTTTATTTGTTTACATATATTGTCCCATTATTTCCCAACATAATTTCCACCAACTTTGATGCAATTATCTCATAGTTTAATCAGTTCTCCCAAACGCACTGCATAGATCTGCGTGCCATGTTTTCATTTACCTGCCATCCTACAGAACTATGTGACTTACTTATTGACTCTCATTTGTAACGTTTTCTACCCAACTATGCACCGATTTACTTGAAATAGCTAGGGGCTAAGTCCACTGAAAACCCACCTTGGAGGGAGACATTTCGCAAATGACGTCGAAGTTGAATGTGAAGTGAAAACGTGGTTTAGAAAACATTGCACGTAATTCTATGCAGCCGGTTTGGGAGGACTGATAAAACGATGGGATAAGTGCATCAATGTTGGTGGAAATTATGTTGAGAAATAAAGGGACAATGTATGCATACAAATAAACTGGTTTCAAGTTGTTATCATATTTAGTTATTTTTCTACAGACTTGTGTGACTTACTTATTAACTTACCCTCGTATTACCCAATCGGCTCTCGGTGTGTGATATGGCCAGCATCGCGCTGGTCGTCTTACTCCATAAGACATTTCCTGGCTCCCTTTGGAGCCACAGCTGTTACGAAACCGCGCAACACAATTCACTTAATGATAATAGAAGAAAGTAAGTTGGCCCTGGGCTGAATTGGATATATAGTATTAGTCCCATATATATATAGATCAATCGGCACTTGAGTCATTTAATCGTCCCGACACCATGACGGTGCTTAGGAGGTCAGCCTCCCGTACCGCTTCTCTCAGCTTCCAATCCGCCAGCCTTTCTGCTCCTATACCAGTGTGCTCTGGCACAATCATGAAACATATATTAGACAGTCATGACATTCTCAGTGATTCAAGCCATTGCTTACTGGCCCAGCCATTCTCGATCTTCATCAGTATACTCATGGAGTCTCTGAGAAAGCATGCATTGATGAGCTTCAGGGTGTCCAGCCATGCACTTACTTTTGTTACTGCCGTAACCTCCATGTGCCGAAGTTGACTTGGGTTGAGTTAAGACACTGACATTACTGCACTCAAGACATTCCCATACGCGCCTCGTTCAACAACTAATCGTTCCCACCGCTAACTGATTGAAAGTTCTCCTGGTCTTCCCTTTCGTGTTTTGAGATTCTTCCAGAACCCATGCCAATCGCCTGCAATCTCATTCTTTCTACATACGGGTTCTAAATCTATTCATCTACCTTATCCACTTGGTCCCACATTCGCACGACCACCTCTCCTCTGTCCATAAGTAATCTACCAGCAAGCGGTGCATTACCTGCCAACCTATCAGCCTGTTCATTCCTCCGCCCTCCCGCATGGCCAGGGCAAAATACCCGTACAATTCTCACAATCTGTGACCCTTCAAGCGAGATGACCCATTCCACACTAATCATTCATGTATCCACCTTACTAAGCATACTCATTGAGTCCGCAACGAATACAATATGTGTTGCAGTGATGTACCTAAATAATGTTGCAGTCACTTAGTGTGCCAACCTAAGATCATCATATTTTAATATACTCGTATAAAAAATCTGTCCATCAAATTAATTTGATCTTGAGTTAACATATGTCCCACACATTAAATCTATATTGTATTGCTTATAAATTATTCAACACTTTAAGATAAAAGCCGCTCCGTGGCTAAGGGGTTACGGACGCGGTTAGTAATCCCGCATACCCGCGTTCGAAACACAGCTTCGAGCTATTTGGCAGCAGACTGCGTTGCGTTGGTTTATTACGAGTGTGTATCAATGCCGGTCGTTCAGAACGCAATGGCAAACTACCGAAAGTATGTTTGCCAAAAAATCACAACAGCAAAAAAAAATGCGGTTGTTGACTGCAACGTCCTGCAAAAAATATGCAAGTAACTAACTTAATACAAATATAGACAAATACAAGTATTATGTCTTGCAACATTAAAGCTCGTTCACCTTATTTTAACATTGTAAAACAAAATTGCCATATGTTAATTTAAATTAGTGGAAACAGTGGGGGGGGGGGGGGGGGGGGGAAGCTTCTTGACAGTCTTGTGTTCTGTCACGGTAGGCAGTCAACACACGAATTGACCCATGCCGTCGGAGGTCGTAATTTGTAGAGAGGTATGATTGCTCATGCCAGCCGGCAAGGCACTGGATGATGATGATGATGATGATGATGATGATGATGATGATGATGATGATGATGATGATGATGATGATGATGATGATGATGATGATGATGATGATGATATTGTAAAAAGACAATAAGTGCAATAGTTTGAAGAATAAGCAATAAAATACGTTGTGAGTAGTTTGTAACCACTTGCGGTCGCTGATTTTTTGGTTCCATTTATTAATAACTAGCTGACCCGGCCCGGCTTCGCCCAGGCCCTGGAGGGGATCTATCTATCTATCAGTCTGTCTGTCTGCTTGTTTGTCTGTCTGTCTGTCTGTCTGTCTGTCTGGCTGACCCGGCCCGGCTTCACCCAGTCCCTGGTGGAGAGCATCTCATTTAATTCATACAAGTAGTCATATAAGCACTCCCGTTCCCGACTATCTGTCTGTCTGTCTATCTGTCTGTCTGTCTGTCTGACCCGGCCCGGCTTCACCCAGTCCCTGGTGGGGAGCATCTCATTTAATTCATATTCGTAGTCATATAAGCTCCCGTTCACAACTATCTGTCTGTCTGTATATCTGTCTGTCTGTCTGACCCGGCCCGGCTTCACCCAGTCCCTGGTGGGGAGCATCTCATTTAATTCATATAGTAGTCATATAAGCTCCCGTTCCCGACTATCTGTCTGTCTGTCTGTCTGTCTGAGCCGGCCTGGCTTCACCCAGTCCCTGGTGGGGAGCATGTCATTTAATTCATATAAGTAGTCAAATAAGCTCCCGTTCCCGACTATCTGTCTGTCTGTCTATCTATCTGACCCGGCGTGGTTTTGCCCAGCTCCTGGCGCACAGTAACTTAAAAGAATGTCCTTCCACACACCATCCATTATTTTTAATGAAAACTGTTTTTAATCACCGACATGACAGTTGATAACTTCTTTAAGCAGAAAAAGATGGGTTACAATGTTATGCATTATGCACTATTTTTATGAAAACTGTGAAAATGCCTTAAAGATTATATCATTATTTATTATAACTCATATGCCTGAAAATAACTATAGACAAAGAGTTTAACAATAGTGCAAGTAAGTCCAACAATATGACTATAAAGCATATAGAAATGTTATTAAAAGTTATGCCCCTTGAAATAACTTTTCTAGAGTGAAGTCCCCCTGCTATATAGAAATTATATAATGAAAAATGAAAAATTAAATGTTATTAAGTAAGTAGCCGATTTTACACTAAGAAACTATTACAGTCGGTTGCACAGGAATGAAAGGAAGACGTGTAGAAAATGTCATCTCAATCGGATGTACCGTTATCGAACGCATCCAATACATAGCCAACTACACACACACATACACTCTGTTTTATAGATATAGATGATGCAATGTTTAGGTACAAGAAATGAAAGAGGGGAAAAGCTAATAGAATGGGCAAATATCAATGATATGATAATTGGAAACTCATGGTTTAAGCACCATAAAAGACGACTGTACACATCGATAAGCCCTGATAAGAAAATACGCAACCAAATTGACTACATACTAATTAATAAAAGATTTAGAAATGCTTTAATTAATGTAAAGACAATGCCTGGTGCTGACTGTAATAGTGATCATGTACCACTATGTGGACAAATAAGTAAGATTAAAGAGAGGGGAAAAAATGGTTAAGAACATGAGACTTAATAAAGAGGTTCTGAAAATAGATAAAGAAATGCAAGAACAATACAGAGTGACTGTGAAAAATAGGTACAATGCAATAACTAAACTACAGAGTATAGATGAACAATGGGAAATGTTAAGGGACTCCATTCATCAAACTAGAAAAGATGTATTACCGGAGAGAGGCAAAATAGCTAAGAAAAAATTGATGAATGAAGATATCTTAAAACTGATGGACAAAAGAAAACAGAGTAAAAATGACAAACAAGAATACGCTAAGATAAATAAAGAAATAAAAGATAAATGTGGGAAGGCTAAAGAAAGTTGGTTAAACGAGCAATGCAAAATAATTGAATTAAATTCCATTAAAGATACAAAAAATATGCACAGACAAATCAGTGAGCTTACAGGAAGAAAAATAAGAATAAATACGGGGTGTTTGAAATCAAAAACAGGAAAGATAATATTAGAGGAAGATGCTATAATGAAGAGGTGGAATGAGTATATAAGAGAATTATATGAAGGAGAAAGGGAAGAATTAACAGAAGATAGTAACTTAGAAGGTCCACCTATTCTGAAAGAAGAAGTCGCTGACGCTATGAAACGTATGAAGAAAGGAAAAACAGCTGGGCCAGATGAAATCACAATAGAAGAATTAGAAGTATTGGGAGAATTTGGAGTAGATATATTAACTAAAATGTTGAATGATATTTACAGCAGTGGATATTTACCCAGTGATATGCTGAAATCTGTATTTATAGCTATACCAAAAAGACCAGGAGCAATTGATTGTGAAGATTTTCGTACAATTAACCTTATAAACCATATCACTAAGCTTCTACTCAGAATCATAAAGAGAAGAACCAAAAATAAAATAAAAATGGAAATTAGTGAAGAACAGTATGGATTTGTGGAAGGAAAGGGCACAAACAATGCAATTTATACATTACGGACACTAATAGAAAGGTCAATAGAGAAACAGAGAGACATATATTTGTGCTTCATAGATTATACTAAGGCATTTGATAAAGTAAAACATGATGAACTGATTAAAATGTTAGAAGATATCAACATTGATGGAAAAGGTTTAAGAATAATAAAGAATGTTTACTGGAACCAAGTAGCAGCAATTAAAATGGGAAATAAAGAGGGTAGTTACGAACAGATAAAGCTAGGAGTACGACAAGGGTGTGTCTTGTCACCAGATCTTTTCTCCCTGTATAGCGAAGTAATAATGAGAGAGATCAAAGAGATGCCAGGAATACTAGTTGGAGGTTATAATATAAATAATATGCGCTATGCAGATGACACAGTATTGGTGGCAGGTAATTCAACAGACTTACAACAATTATTAGACGTTGTAGTAACAGAGAGTGCAAAGAAAGGACTCTCCTTGAATATCAAGAAAACAGTAACAATGGTAATATCAAAGAAAATGGTGACACCAAAATGTGACATAGAAATAGAAGGGAAAATCCTTAACCAAGTTGATAATTTTAGATACCTAGGGGCATTTATAACATCAGATGGAAGATGTACAACAGAGATTAGGAGCAGAATAGGGCAGGCAAAAGCCGCATTTCAGAAAATGAAGAGTATCTTATGCAATAAGTCACTATCACTGACTGTAAGAAAGAGAGTGCTGAAATGCTATGTAGAACCAGTGTTGCTGTATGGCAGTGAATCTTGGAATGTAAATGAACAAATTAAGAAGAAATTAGAAGCAACAGAGATGTGGTTCCTGAGACGAATGTTGCGAATTCCTTGGACTGCCAGAGTAACTAACGACGACTGCCTGAAACAGGCTAATGAAACTAGAACATTATATACAACAATAAGACAGAGTCAAACAGCTTTCTTCGGTCATGTGATGAGAAGAGAGGCATTTGAGAACATCGTAACAACTGGAAAGATCGAGGGGAAGAGAGGCAGAGGTAGACCAAGAGAAGTGATGCTGGATGGATTGAGACGGTGGCATGGAGGAATATCAGCAGCAGAGTTGATCTAGAAAACCAAAGACCGAGATCTATGGAGAGCCATGAACGCTTACGCCAGCCGGCACGGCACTTGATGATGATGATGATGTCCATTGCAGGAAGTTGTGATCGGTCCCAACTCCAAGTTGATTTTCTGGACAAATTTTCGTTCAGTATCGTGTGGTTGTAGAAAGTGAAAGAATGGGCCTTAGTTTGAATAATAGAAAGAGAGAAGTTATGGTGATATCAAAGAGACAGATTGTGCCTACATGTGCAATTAAAGTACAGGGCGTTATTTTGGGGCAAGAACAGAAATTAAGATATCTAGGCACATGGATAACATCAGATGGAAGATGTATCACTGGGATAAAGAGCAGAATATGACGAGCAAACGCTGCATTCTATCAAATAAAGAACGTTTAATGCATAAGTCACTATCCTTGAAAGTCAGGAAAAGAGTTCTTGCATGTTACATAGAACCAGATTTAACATACGGCTGTGAGTCCTGGACAATTATTAAACAGGCGAAAAAATCCCTGGAAGCCTTGGAGATGTGGTTTTTAGAAGAACGCTCAAAAATTAGTTGGACAGTTAAAAAGAGCAGTAGGATGTTTCAAGGGAAGCTGAGGCGCAAAGACAACTTATCATAAACATCAGAAAGAGGCAGTCATTGTTTCTGGGCCACGTTGTGAGAAGACAAAAACTAGAACATATTGTGACAAACGAAAAGATTTCCTGAAAGGGATATAGAGGAAGACAGCGTGAAAAGATTGTTGAGTCTTGTGTCATGGCACGGAACGGAGTCAACACACAAATTGATCTATGACGTCGGAGATCTTTGTGGAGAGGCTTGATCGCCCACGCCAGCCGGCAAGGCACTGGATGGATGATGATGATGATGATCATCATCATCATCATATCATTGCTTTCTGAAGGGGAAGTCGACGTTGATGTTCAACTGACCCGTGTGAATGTTGAACCTACTACCACGCCATCAGTGCACCAGAAGTCTAAATTCAAGCGCATTAAGCCTGACAGTCAAGTATACCTCTCTGGTTCCATTTTTTGTTTGTTTTTATATTGTTCGCATATCCTTTACAGGACATCGCTGTCAACATCAGCATCATTCAGCTGATTGTTGATCTCTTGGCAAGATTACGCTCAGCAGTTTGCCATTGCTTTCTGAGCGACCGGCTCACATACCCCGTAAGCTACCGACGCCACTGATTCTCATATCATTTTATTTTTTTTTTGTTAGCCAGAAACATTGTTTTATATAGCTCCACAAATCACTTCAGTACTTTTAAACGCGATCTAATTTTTCGTTTAATAATTTCTTTGTACATTTGACGAGAGGCATACGTCACTTTTACAACATAAAGCACAGACAGCGCAATCCTTTTGCCGTGTGATACCAATATTCTGTTGTCCAAAATTCTTTAAAGGAGCGTATATTAATGTTGTGGAATATATCATCCATTTTAACTGCACTGTATTTCTTAATAACAACACAAACTTGTGTGCTGCTGACTCTACTAGTGCTAAGAATGCTAAGATGCGGGAGTTGGTCTTTTGAGCCGATAACGATATGTCCAGGATTGCTGCAGGGTTCACCACTATCACCAGTACTATTCAACGTGTATACGGTGCCGATCACTGAACAACATTGGACGGGAGGGGCATTTGCTGACGACATTCTCGTGTATCGACAGGGTCGAGATAGACAGGCGGTTGCTAATGACATGCAGGGCGAACTAGATCGAATTTTCTCATGATGTGCTGTGCCGATGCCATTGTCAACCCTGCAAAGGCATCGGTTACATGGTTCTCCCTAAACAACCATATTGTGAACACAGACCTGCCGGCAGTAAGAATGGATGGGAGTATTTTGAATAGGACCCAGTCGATGACATATCTTGGCGTGAGGATTGATCGTAGCCTGTCGTTCGGAGATCATGTCGATTATGTCATAACGAAAGCTCGAAAAGGTTTGTCAGCAATGAGAGTCATGGCGACTGCCAATATCGAGCAAAGACTGCTAATACTTCTGTTCCAAAGACTGGTGCTTTCACCCATCGAGTATGCCCTGGCCATCCTCATTGTCAGCCCTAAACAGAATGGAAGACTTGAAAAGGTACAAAACGAAGCCATGCGCAACATTTTAGGGTGCACGAGAGACACCAGCTGTGTAGCAATGAGATACCTCCTTGACTTCCTGACAATGAACCACAGGATCAAGATCTGGAGAGCTCGCGCATACTTAAAATAAGTGCAGATGAGCAGCACCCTCTGCATGACGCTATATTCAGAGAAAAGGGCGACAGGCTAAAGAGGGGCAATCATGGATGGGTCGGGCAGAAGATGTCGTCAGACAGGTCTTCAGTCTTACCAGCATCAATCAAGGCAAGGAATGGGCGCCGATGCCTCCAGCTTTTAAGTGCACTTTCTCCTGCATTATCACACTCGACAGACGGTGCAGAGAGCAGAACCCTGCCGCTGTCAATGCAGAGGTCAACGCGCTCATCTATGAACACTCAGATAGCCCCGAAGTGCTCATCTATACAGATGGATCTGTTGTAAAGCAGCAGAGAAGTGCGTGGGCATTTACAGCCGGTTCAGCGGGCCGAACCGTTCAAGAATCCAGTAGTGCCCACTTTATGACCACGAGCAGCATGACGATGGAGGTGATGGCAGTTACACAGGCTTTCATATGGCTTGAATCACAGCATTATACCAACGTTAGTTAGTTAGTTAGTTAGTCGCGGTTCCAACTTCACAGCAACGGGTCGACCCCATTATGCTCCGTTATACCAACGTGTGTGTACTAAGTGATTCAATGAGCATGATTCAGAAGGTCGAAGCTGGATCTGTACGTAGACAGTGGACTGAATCGCTGCGGAAGTCTGTTGTCCGTAAAGTCACCTTCATCTTCGTCCCGGGACATGCGGGAGTCGAGGGAAATGAACGAGCTGATAAACTGGCTGGCTCTGAACCCCCTGTGGATGGCCAGCCCATGGATTGTGCCGATGTTATTAACGTCCTTAAAGATATATCGAGAACAGAGGACTTTGACGTCAGTGAATCCACATCGCTGTCCAGGATGAAAGACTTGGGAGTAAGAATTGGCACGGCCAGACACGAGAGGTACATCGGGAAAACGTGGTGCCTCGTCAACAACACAGAACTGGCACTATTAGCAACCGAACGGTGATGCATATGCTGGGGGGGGGGGGGGAGGAGAGAATCTGAGCACCTATTGACCTGCCCGGAGTGCAATGAAGATACCCCAACTGATAACTGATAACTGACTTTGCGACTGCTAAGAGAACAATAGATTTCGTAATTGGGGTGGTCTGGATGGTAATGGAAGACAGGGTTATAATAGCGCATAGTCAAAATCAGTTATTGTTGCTTTACAGTCGCTCTGTCTGTATCAAGTTGCAACTTTCCACCCTCATTGTCTACCAACGTCATTTTGAAAGGGTGTAAAGTCATGGATTGCTTTAAAAGAATTATATGCTTGTATTTAATAAACATGCCAATGTTGTTAAACGCACCATATACTGTATTTCAATAAACTCAGCGTGTCTCCGTGGCGAAGTTGTCAAGCCGTTTGACTCGGGCTCTGAAAGTTTGGTTTCGATTCCGGGCCGCGTCCTTCGGTTCACGAGTGAAATTTTTCCGAGACTCCTGTGGGTCGTCGCTAGAGCTACGGAGTTCGTGCTTTGTCCGACGCTTTTTGCGCAGGGGAAAGAGACCGAGCAATACGGGATAAAACCCTGTGCAATGAAGTCAGCCCTGTCGACTTTTAAGCGACTTTTCTTTAAACTCAGCGTGCCGGTGAAAATCGGTCTACATACCAGGCTAGGCTCGCGTGCCGTATTTTTCCGACGCTTGGACTTGGATATCAAAAATACAAGTCTAGACTCAAATTGTCTAGAATAGAACGCCTGCAATGACCCAGCCCTTCTAACTGTTGGACTACCCGCTGTTCATATGTTGTATACCACGTTGTCTGTATTTATCCTTTATCCCTGGGCCAGGGGTTAGCAGCTTTCTCCGTAACCCCGAATACTCTCGTGGTTGACGTGAGCACACGAGAATTGGAAGCGGTTCGAGTCGCGCTTGTGACTTATGAGAGTATGGAGCCGGTCGCTCAGAAAGTCGTGGCGTGCTGATGAGCGTAATCTAGCCTAGGAATTAACCTACAGCTGAAAGATGCTGATTGACCTCAGTATCCTGAAACAGGATGGAAACGCGAAAAAAACAAAACATTACTGCTGCATAACCTGACGTCACACATTAGCTGTAAAAAGCCCGTAAGTTAAATACACACACAGCTGGAACGACGAACGATTAGTGGGAGGACGCCGTTATAGTGTGGCCACTTGTGCTGATCTCAATGATTGTGACGATTGTCTTTTAGCAAGGGTTGAACAGGTAGTGATTGTCAAGCAGTGACGAGGACGAGAAAACAATGCCACATTACTAATTAACACAGTGGTATTCTCTTTCGTGACGACGAAAATGAGAATTTATAATGAGTATATTTATGATGCTAATGATAGTGATATTGATAGTAAGAACGATAATTAAGCTGGAATTGAAAGATGTGAGTTAACTACTCCTGTTCCGCCTTCACGGAACAGGCGGGGAAACACTAGCCAGCCCGATGCGTGATCATGTGCCCATTTGGTCAAGCCCAGCTGATTAAAGCCAATAATTTACGAGATAATGGCTAAAAAAAGCACAGAAGGCAACTCTTGTGATATCCTGCTGTTTCTCTCGATCACGTAAAACGTGTTTGCCACAGTCTCCAGCTAACGGTGTTTGCTTGTGTTAGCCAAACAAGAAAACTATCACATCCAAGGGATTGCGTTGGTCTAAGCGTACGGCGCCTACTTTCAGTTCGTAAGAAATCTGGTTCAAGTCCTGGAATGTAAGTGTGTCTGATGAAAGCTTCCTATAAATTAGAGTTTGTTGTCCCTAAAGATGTCATTCTTCCTCTTGTTCTTCTTCTTGATCTTGTTGTTGTTGTTGTGGTTGTTGTTGTTGTGGTTGTTGTTGTTGTTGTTGTTGTTGTTGTTGTTGTTGTTGTTGTTCTTCTTCTTCTTCTTCTTCTTCTTCTTCTTCTTCTTCTTCTTCTTCTTCTTCTTCTTCTTCTTCTTCTTCTTCTTCTTCTTCTTCTTCTTCTTCTTCTTCTTCTTCTTCTTCTTCTTCTTCTTCTTCTTCTTCTTCTTCTTCTTCTTCTTCTTCTTCTTCTTCTTCTTCTTCTTCTTCTTCTTCTTCTTCTTCTTCACTTCTTTAGCCTTTAAAACCCATTCTGAAGTATAGACGCACAACTGTGTGTGTATCTATCTGTCTCATAAAACCGATATATGCATTGGTGACGTTTCCAACAATCATTTTACAATGTTTTTTTTCTTCTATATGACGCAAGATTCACAATAGATGTTTGATGTACGGAAGATGAATGATTGAAGGGCCACATACTATCATGCTAGGAGAAAGTCAGGCAGGCAGAAACACACACATACACACACAGTGACACTCAAACATGCAAAAACATGTACGTACGTATCGTAGACAGACAGACAGACAGACAGACAGACAGACAGACAGACAGACAGACAGACAGACCAGTCAATAGATAGATAGATACATAGATAGATAGATAGACAGTCAGACAGATAGACATATACACAGACAGACAGAAGACAGACAGACACACGGACTGACGGACGGAAGGACGGACGGACCGACCGACCGACCGACCGACCGACCAACCGACCGACCGACCGACCGACCGACAGACAGACAGACAGACAGACAGACAGACAGACAGACAGACAGACAGACAGACAGTGTGGATGAGAACAAAAAAGATGCATAACCTATATTCAGATCTCTCGGAGCACTGGATCTACATTTTTCGTGAGCGTAGCGTTATTTCCGTTGGTCTGTTAACAGTCTGGGCTGTATCTACATCATAATTTGTACTGACAGCTCGAGCGAACTACTTTCGGGAAGTCGGTAAATGTCCGGGGGAAAATGGGAGGAGATCAAATTGAATTACCCAAAGACGATGGTTAAACATAAACAAATAGATCTTTCACGGACATATAGGCTCATAAGCGTACAGATGAATAGACGAACATAAAAACAGAGAATGACACTGGACTGTAAATGAAAAGTTGGACCAAGAAGGATACGTGTGTGATGTGTGTGTGTATGTGTCGTGAACGAGGCGAATTGTGAGATTGGTTTTAGCATACATACTGAGAGGAGCGGCTAGCCGAGAAGCTAGAATGCCGGATTCTCCTTCGGGAGACCCGGGTACGAATCCTTGATAAGGTGTGGAGTTTGTTTTCTGTCGGGGGCAAAAAGAAAGCTCTAACCTGCACAGTTAGCGGTGACTGCATTAGCCAGGCGGCCTTAATTCCTCAGGCTCAAGACCCCCCCCCCCCCCCTCCCCCCTGTCATATACCGGAAGGTGTATTGGCAGTAAATGACAGTTTGACGATGACAGATACACAGGCAGGCAGACAGACAGCTCAAAACGAAAACTTCACCGCGTCATTCACTGATTCACTGAAGTGGGATGTATTGAGACATCATCATTATCATCATCATCATCATCAGCATCCAGTGCCTTGCCGGCTGGGGTAGACGATCATTATTCTCCGCAAACTGCGATCTCCGACGGTATGGATCATGCTGTGACTCTCTTCCGTGCCAGGACACAAGACTGTCAAGAATTTTCCCACGCTGTCTTCCTCTATCTCTCTTTCAATAAATCTGCGCGGTTGTCACAACATGTTCCAGTTTTTTATTTCTCTTTATGTGAAAAAAACAAAACAAAACAAAACAAAACAAAACAAAACAAAGAATACAGATAACTGTTTCTTTCTGATATTTGTAATAAGTTGTCTTCACGTCTTAGCATCCCTCAAAATGTCCAGATTGTTCATTTTGTCTGTCCAATTAATTTTCAGCATTCTTCTATAAAACCACATCTCCAAGGCTTTTAAAGATTTGTTTCGCCTGTTTACTAATTTTCCAGGATTCGCAGCCGTATGTTCAAATCGGTTCTATGTACCGTACAAGAAATCTTTCTTATCTATCTGACTATAAATAGGATTCGTCATCCTGAAACATGTTATTAAATAGATTTCGGACGACATACTAAACAATATAAATTGTTAGCAAATTGTAATTAGCTGTGATGGTTTAGGAATTTGTAATGGTGTAAGAATTCGTGATGGTTAAGGAATTCCGTGATGGTGTAGGAATCCCTGATGGTGTAGGAATTCGTGGTGGTGTAGGATTCCATGATGGTGTAGGTATCCATGATGGTATAGGAACCTGTGATGATGTAGAGATTCATGATGGTGTAGGGAACCATGATGGTGTAGGAATCCGTGGTGGTATAGATCCAATTCCCAGAGTTGGCAGAAATTGATTTTTAGTTCTGAACGCAATTCCAAAATTGATCCAGCATCATAGTCACAACCCACATCACATATAAATGGGATTTATCTACTTCTTCTGCGTTCATCCGGAGTTTTATTTTCTTTTCCGGACGTGATTGCGTTGTGCCTGTTTACAGCAGAGCTGTGTTCTTGCGCCGTTAGGCCGACACATCTGGCTTCTGCGGACATTTGTTGACCGGGTTAACCATCCCGGGGGTTTCTTAGGACGTTTGTAAATTGGATTTATTTATTTAATTGTTTCGGGATTTGATTTTTGAAGATTGAGCACAACCCACTACTGGCAACGCTGATCGTATTCCGGTAATAACCTAAGGCCTTGTCCACGTCAGATTGAAAGCACTAGACTCAAGTTTCGCTCTAATTTGAGATCGTCAGTAGTTCAGTAGTGCATATCCATGACTAGAACCGGGATCAAACTCCGGATCACTGGCGTGTGAGTCGGGTGTGTAACCATATGAATAAGAGATAGAGTTTGTAACAAGGACGATTAAAGACGCCGTGAGTTAAAGAGTTAACGGCTACCATACGTCTGAACAAAGACACCGTGAGTTAAAGAGTTAACGGCTACCATGCGTCTGAACAAAGTGGCGCCTGAGACGTACCACAAATGTTAGATGACGTAATCGGTCGAGGGAAGCAAGAGGCGATAGTGAGGAGAACAAAGGGTAGAACTAGGGACATGGTGTGAAAACAGGCTGTCTTTTCAGTGGCTATCGATGAACAGAAAGACAAGAAAGATCAACGTTGTAGACTGTTATGAATAGATCAGAGATATTTGTAGGCTAGAGTGTCCTACTGGGTGAGGCTTAAGTAGCCAAATACGACATTATAACATGTTTAACATATTAGTTTATTTCTCACAGGAGAATGGATCCACAGCCTGCGTGGGTTGAGAGGCCGGATAATTCACGATACACTAGCCATCAGATTGGTAAATGCCAGGTCTGGGAGTACGTGAGAGTAGTGTAGAACGAGGATATCCCGCGTATTTTTGAGGCGCAAAAGCAATTTGCGCCTCAAAGGGCGATAACTCCGGGTTTTTTGAAAAAGTAGCCGTGGTCATAGTAGGTGTTGCGAAGTGACTCATCGGAGTGGGTGTGGTCTAGTGACTCATCAGAGTAGATGTGGTCTAGTGACCCCTTAAATTGTAGGTACTATACAACATAAAAAATACAACATTCAAAATAACAAACGAGGCAAGTAAGGTATATAATAATTTTTATTAAACCAAGTATAGACAAAGTTATAAAGTTTTTTTAGTTTTTTTTTTCTTGGCGGGGACCTGTGGATACATCTGGAAGGTAGTACTGGGAACTTATACATCGACGAAGTGTGGGAAAATCTCGTACGGGTGTGACGGGGGTCGGTTCATAACAGACGTGGAGGGGTGCATATGGAAAAGTCATTAAGTAATGGGTTGTAAAAACATTGGTGAGTGGTGTGTTAAAATATTTTGAACTGTTAGCGCATTGGTGGTGTATATTAGTACGAATAAAAGGAATAGGTGCGGTGGGGATAGTAGTGGGTATGGGTTAGTGAAATTAGTTTATAAGGGGTGGTTATTAGTGCTTTGTAGATGGTCATAGTAGCTTATTCACTAACATCACACGTGTAACAAATGAAACCTTGAAAGCTAAAGATCGTCGGTTGTAATGGATATGGTATAGTGTCATTCGGTGGTAAGGGGTGGGTACCAGGTATTAGTGGTCAAGAGATGGTCAAGTTGTGGTCAAGTGAGAAAAATTTTAGGTGAAAGTGGTTGTAATGATATCGTGATGATTAAAGGGTGGTAAATTAGTGGTCAAACAGTGGTCAACCAGTGGTCAAGTGGTGTTAAAGTGAGGTAATTTTAAGGGAAAGTGCTTGTAATGATATGGTGATGATTAAAGGGTGGTAAATTAGTGGTCAAGCAGTGGTCAACCAGTGGTCAAGTGGTGGTCAAATGACGAAATTTTTAGGGGAAAGTGGTTGTAATGATATGGTGATGATTAAAGGGTGGTAAATTAGTGGTCAACCAGTGGTCAAGCAGTGGTCAAGCGGTGGTCAAATAAGGAAATTTTAGGGAAAAGTGATTGTAATGATATGGTGATGATTAAAGGGTGGTAAATTAGTGGTCAAACAGTGGTCAACCAGTGGTCAAGTGGTGGTCAAATAAGGACATTTTTAGGGGAAAGTGGTTGTAATGATATGGGGATGATTAAAGGGTGGTAAATTAATGGTCAAGCAATGGTCAAGTAGTGGTCAAGTAGTACCCAAGTAGCGGTCAAGTAGTGGTTAAGTGGTAGTCATCACTTAAATTGTAAGCGAAAATACGTGTAGTGAACCTGTGTTTGTTAAAGTGATCGATGACGTGGTCAAGTAGTGGTCAAGTAGTGGTAAATGATCAAGTGACTACTTAAATTGTCTGTGAAAGTAGGTATAGTGGCATGGTGATGATCAAGATGTGGTCAAGGGGTGTTCAAATAGTGGGCAAGTACTGGTCAAGTAGTGGTCAAGTAGTCGAATGACCACTTAAATTGTAGGGTATGGTACGTGTAGTGAAACGGTGATGGTAAAATAAGTAATGACATGGTCAAATAGTGGTCAAGTAGGGGTCAAGTAGTGGTCAAATGGTCGAGTGATCACTTAAAATGTAGAGGAAAGTACGTGTAGTAAAACGGTGTTGGTTAAAGTGATCTATGAGGTGGTCAAGTAATGATCAAGTAGTGGTCAAGTGGTCAAATAACCACTTAAGTTGTAGTGGACGATTTGCCTAAGATTATGGTAGTGATTAAAGTGATCGTTGACGTGGTCAAGCAGTGGTCAAGCAATGGTCAAGTGGTCGAGTGACCACTTAAATTCCAGGGGAAAGTACGTATAATGCAATGGTGGTGGGTAAAGTGAGGAGGAATCACTAGTAGTGATAATAGTACTACCAATATTAGCGATAAGAATATTAGCTGGTGCGTTGTTAGAGATACAAGTCTCTTTTTTGTGTGGGGTGTGTAAAAATCACACAAAGAGGGTCATACAACAAAAAAGACAGCCAAGTACACACACATACACACACACGTACACACATACAGATTCAGAAGTACAGACAAACCATACCATTACTAATGTCATCACAAGTACACACAGACACACTCACCCATACACAAGAACACTAAAAGACAAACACAAAGACAACCAAACAAACACACCGTAGACAAGCAATACCATTACTACTGTCAAAACAACAGCTACACATAAGTACACACCCATAATCAAATACACAAACAAAAAGACACGTACACACATGTACACACCCACAAAGACAACCAGACACAGACAACCCATACCATTATTACTGTCACATCAATAGATATACACATAAGCACACACAGCACAAAGACATCAACCATACAAGTATACATACAGATACCACAAACACATCAACCATACAAGTATACACATAAGCACACACAGCACAAAGACATAAACCATACAAGTATACATACAGATACCACAAAGACAACAACCATACAAGTATACACATAAGTACACATAACAAATACATAAACAAAAAGACACTTACACACATGTACACACCCATAAAGACAACAAAACACACTTACGCACATACAGATACAGAAGTACAGACAAACCATACCATTACTACTGTCATCACAACTATACACAAGTACACACAGACACACTCACCCATACACAAGAACACTCAAAGACAAACACAAAGACAACCACACAAACACACGTACACACATACAGACACAGAAGTACAGACAAACCATACCATTACTACTATCACAACAACAGCTATACACAAGTACACACCCATAATCAAATACACAAAGAGGGTCACACAAACACACATACAAACACAAAGACAACCATACACAGACAACCCATACCATTATTACTGTCACATCAACAGATATACACATAAGCAACACATCACAAAGACATCAACCATACAAGTATACTTACAGATATCACAAAGACATCAACCATACCAGTATACACATAACCACACACATCACAAAGACATCAACCATACAAGTATACATACAGATACCACAAAGACATCAACCATACAAGTATACACATAAGCACACATAACAAATACATAAACAAAAAGACACGTACACACATGTACACACCAACAAAGACAACCAAACACACGTAAACACATACAGGTACAGAAGTACAGACAAACCATACCATTACTACTGTTATCACAACTATACACAAGTACACACAGACACACTCACCCATACACAAGATTACTCAAAGACAAACACAAAGACAACCAAACAAACACACATACACGCATACAGACATAGAAGTACAGACAAAACATACTATTACTACTGTCATCACAACTATACACAAGTACACACAGACACATTTACCCATACACAAGAACAATCAAAAACATACACACCCATCTCATTCCATTACTACTGTCACAACAACAGCTATACACAAATACACACATACAAACAAAAAGCAGAGCCCAGAAGAACGAAGATCACTAATCCAGAACTTTTTGGTCTTTTCACTAATCATGCATGTCATTGATTTTTTTTTCTTATATCTCTAAACTGTTTTGATGAATATGTATGTCATTGGCTTTTTTTTTCTTATATCACTAAACTGTTTTTATGAATAACACACATATTTTGGTGATAAAAATATTGAAATCAAGTTTTTTGTTGATTTTCTTTAGTGGTTTTGTTTTCATGACGTTGTCTTGTCGGCTCAGAGCTTACATTACCAGACATGAACAAAGTCTTAGAAGAAGTTATGAAAAGTCGGAACAGTCAAATGTATAAAAACTAGGAGTTAACCAAGTATGAAAAGGCCTAAAGAGAGAAATGTCTCGGCCAAATTTATAAAAATAATCAATGGGAAAAAAAAAATCTTGGCCACATAGGAAAATGTGTCAACCAAAGAAAAAAAAAATATTGACCAAGTAATAAAATACACCATTCAAGGTTATGAAAAGTCGGAAAATTTGTCAACAAAAAAGGGAAAGATGTCGGCCAAATACAGATATAGCTCGTCCAAATTTATAAAAACCTAGGAAAAAATAACCAAATGTGAAAAGGCCAAAATACGAAATGTCTCGACCAAACTTATAAAAATCTAGGGAAAAACATTACAACTAAAATTTTGATCAAAATCCAAACATATAAAAATAACCAAATGTGAAAATTATCGTCCAAAGACAGAAATATTTCAACTAAATTTATAAATAAGTCACCAAGACTTGTGAAAATTTTTGGTCAAGTACAGAAACAGCTATGGAAAAAGTAAAGCCACAAAACTAAGAAAAAAAAATTTAACTTCTGTAGTCAAATGTGTCTTGAAGGTTTGTCTGAAAAGACATTTCACAATACATAATCAGCACCACTTTCCTTGTTTTACATTACCGAAGGCCTTCACCGTATCTGGTACAGAAACCCTTATACATCACTCATCTCTCCACACTCTTGGTTTCTTTCTAATACAAAGTGGTCACATCACCAAGAACGTCAAACCTCCATTGTACACGTGCTCCATTGAAACACCCATGACAGTTAACAACATGTATGGCCATGTAATCTGTGACTCCATCGGGGATAGTTCATCCGAGTATTCGTCACCAAAGATCCATTTCCCATGGCTGACATCTTCAACTTGCTATACCACATCTTATTCTAACATATACTTTACATGAAATTTCCCAAATTTGGGATCTATTAAAGAATACGTAATGAGATACACAAAGACACCAAGAACATATCAGACAAAACAACTCACAAACCAGACTTAGAACTAATACCATATCATATGAACCTCCCAGCCAACAAAAGCAACTAGAACACAAACATATAATAAGGAAACACATGACACACAGAGCTTACATCACCAGACAAATCACCTGGACTCAAACAAATTTTGCTTCTTGTACTGTATAATTCTACCAACACTTCTTTCCATATCACCAAAACTAAACATCTACCACACAACCACTGGGCATTTGTCAAGATGTCAGCCATGGGAAATGGATCTTTGGTGACGAATACTCGGATGAACTATACCCGATGGAGTCACAGATTACATGGCCATACATGTTGTTAACTGTCATGAGTGTTTCAATGGAGCACGTGTACAATAGAGGTTTGACGTTCTTGGTGATGTGACCACTTTGTATTAGAAAGAAACCAAGAGTGTGGAAAGATGAGTGATGCATAAGGGTTTCTGTACCAGATACGGTGAATGCCTTCGGTAATGTAAAACAAGAAAAGTGGTGCTGATTATGTATTGTGAAATGTCTTTTCAGATAAAACTTCAAGACACATTTGACTACAGAAGTTAATTTTTTTTCCTTAGTTTTGTGGCTTTACTTTTTCCATAGCTATTTCTGTACTTGACCAACAATTTTCACAAGTTTTGGTGACTTATTTATAAATTTAGTTGAAATATTTCTGTCTTTGGACGATAATTTTCACATTTGGTTATTTTTATATGTTTGGATTTTGATCAAAATTTTAGTTGTAATGTTTTTTCCTAGATTTTTATAAGTTTGGTCGAGACATTTCGTATTTTGGCCTTTTCACATTTTGGTTATTTTTTCCTAGGTTTTTATAAATTTGGACGAGCTATATCTTTATTTGGCCGACATCTTTCCCTTTTTGGTTGACAAATTTTCCGACTTTTCATAACCTTGAATGGTGTATTTTATTACTTGGTCAATATTTTTTTTTCTTTGGTTGACACATTTTCCTATTTGGCCAAGATTTTTTTTTTCCCCCATTGATTATTTTTATAAATTTGGCCGAGACATTTCTCTCTTTAGGCCTTTTCATACTTGGTTAACTCCTAGTTTTTATTCATTTGACTGTTCCGACTTTTCATAACTTCTTCTAAGACTGTGTTCATGTCTGGTAATGTAAGCTCTGAGCCGGCAAGACAACGTCATGAAAACAAAACCACTAAAGAAAATCAACAAAAAACTTGATTTCAATATTTTTATCACCAAAATATGTGTGTTATTCATCAAAACAGTTTAGTGATATAAGAAAAAAAAAAATCAATGACATACATATTCATCAAAACAGTTTAGAGATATAAGAAAAAAAAATCAATGACATACATGATTAGTGAAAAAACCAAAAAGTTCTGGATTAGTGATCTTCGTTCTTCTGGGCTCTGCTTTTTGTTTGTATGTGTGTATTTGTGTATAGCTGTTTTTGTGACAGTAGTAATGGTAGGAGATGGGTGTGTATGTCTTTGATTGTTCTTGTGTATGGGTAAGTGTGTCTGTGTGTACTTGTGTATAGTTGTGATGACAGTAGTAATGGTATGTTTTGTCTGTACTTCTGTGTCTGTATGCGTGTACGTGTGTTTGTTTTGTTGTCTTTGTGTTTGTCTTTGAGTTTTCTTGTGTATGGGTGAGTGTGTCTGTGTGTACTTGTGTATAGTTGTGATGACAGTAGTAATGGTATGGTTTGTCTGTACTTCTGTATCTGTATGTGTGTACGTGTGTTTGGTTGTCTTTGTGGGTGTGTACATGTGTGTACGTGTCTTTTTGTTTATGTATTTGTTATGTGTACTTATGTGTATACTTGTATGGTTGATGTCTTTGTGGTATCTGTATGTATACTTGTATGGTTGATGTCTTTGTGATGTGTGTGCTTATGTGTATACTTGTATGGTTGATGTCTTTGTGGTATCTGTATGTATACTTGTATGGTTGATGTCTTTGTAATGTGTGTGCTTACGTGTATACTTGTATGGTTGATGTCTTTGTGGTATCTGTATGTATACTTGTATGGTTGATGTCTTTGTGATGTGTGTGGTTATGTGTATACTGGTATGGTTGATGTCTTTGTGATATCTGTAAGTATACTTGTATGGTTGATGTCTTTGTGATGTGTGTGCTTATGTGTATATCTGTTGATGTGACAGTAATAATGGTATGGGTTGTCTGTGTATGGTTGTCTTTGTGTTTGTATGTGTGTTTGTGTGACCCTCTTTGTGTATTTGATTATGGGTGTGTTCTTGTGTATAGCTGTTGTTGTGACAGTAGTAATGGTATGGTTTATCTATACTTCTGTGTCTGTTTGTGTGTACGTGTGTTTGTTTGGTTGTCTTTGTGTTTGTCTTTGAGTGTTTTTGTGTATGGGTGAGTGTGTCTGTGTGTACTTGTGTATAGTTGTGATGACAGTAGTAATGGTATGGTTTGTCTGTACTTCTGTATCTGTATGTGTGTACGTGTGTTTGGTTGTCTTTGTGGGTGTGTACATGTGTGTACGTGTCTTTTTGTTTATGTATTTGTTATGTGTACTTATGTGTATACTTGTATGGTTGATGTCTTTGTGGTATCTGTATGTATACTTGTATGGTTGATGGCTTTGTGCTGTGTGTGCTTATGTGTATACTTGTATGGTTGATGTGTTTGTGGTATCTGTATGTATACTTGTATGGTTGATGTCTTTGTGCTGTGTGTGCTTATGTGTATATCTATTGATGTGACAGTAATAATGGTATGGGTTGTCTGTGTCTGGTTGTCTTTGTGGGTGTGTACATGTGTGTACGTGTCTTTTTGTTTGTGTATTTGATTATGGGTGTGTACTTATGTATAGCTGTTGTTTTGACAGTAGTAATGGTATTGTTTGTCTACGGTGTGTTTGTTTGGTTGTCTTTGTGTTTGTCTTTGAGTGTTCTTGTGTATGGGTGAGTGTGTCTGTGTGTACTTGTGATGACATTAGTAATGGTATGGTTTGTCTGTACTTCTGAATCTGTATGTGTGTACGTGTGTGTGTATGTGTGTGTACTTGGCTGTCTTTTTTGTTGTATGACCCTCTTTGTGTGATTTTTACACACCCCACACAAAAAAGAGACTTGTATCTCTAACAACGCACCAGCTAATATTCTTATCGCTAATATTGGTAGTACTATTATGACTACTAGTGATTCCTCCTCACTTTACCCACCACCATTGCATTATACGTACTTTCCCCTGGAATTTAAGTGGTCACTCGACCACTTGACCATTGCTTGACCACTGCTTGACCACGTCATCGATCACTTTAATCACTACCATAATCTTAGGCAAATCGTCCACTACAATTTAAGTGTTTATTTGACCACTTGACCACTACTTGACCATTACTTGACCACCTCATAGATCACTTTAACCAACACCGTTTTACTACACGTACTTTCCTCTACATTTTAAGTGATCACTCGACCATTTGACCACTACTTGACCCCTACTTGACCACTATTTGACCATGTCATTACTTATTTTACCATCACCGTTTCACTACACGTACCATACCCTACAATTTAAGTGGTCATTCGACTATTTGACCACTACTTGACCAGTACTTGCCCACTATTTGAACACCCCTTGACCACATCTTGATCATCACCATGCCACTATACCTACTTTCACAGACAATTTAAGTATTCACTTGATCATTTACCACTACTTGACCACTACTTGACCACGTCATAGATCACTTTAACAAACACAGGTTCACTACACGTACTTTCGCTTACAATTTAAGTGGTCACTCTACCACTTAACCACTACTTGACCGCTACTTGGGCACTACTTGACCACTACTTGTCCATTGCTTGGCCATTAATTTACCACCCTTTAATCATCCCAATATCATTACAACCACATTCCCCTAAAAATTTCCTCATTTGACCACCACTTGACCACTGGTTGACCACTGTTTGACCACTAATTTACCACCCTTTAATCATCACCATATCATTACAATCACTTTTCCCTTAAATTTCCTCATTTGACCACCGCTTGACCACTGCTTTACCACTGGTTGACCACTAATTTACCACCCTTTAAACATCACCATATCATTACAACCTCTTTCCCCTAAAAATTTCCTCATTTGACCACCACTTGACCACTGGTTGACCACTTCTTGACCACTAATTTACCACCCTTTAATCATCACCATATCATTACAAGTACTTTCCCCTAAAATTTCCTCACTTGAACACCACTTGACCACTGGTTGACCACTGTTTGACCACTAATTTACCACCCTTTAATCATCACGATATCATTACAACCACTTTCTCCTAAAATTTTTCTCACTTGACCACCACTTGACCATCTCTTGACCACTAATACCTGGTACCCACCCCTTACCACCGAATGACACTATACCATATCCATTACAACCGACGATCTTTAGCTTTCAAGGTTTCATTTGTAACACGTGTGATGTTAGTGAATAAGATACTATGACCATCTACAAAGCACTAATAACCACCCCTTATAAACTAATTTCACTAACCCATACCCACTACTATCCCCACCGCACCTATTCCTTTTATTCGTACTAATATACACCACCAATGCGCTAACAGTTCAAAATATTTTAACACACCACTCACCAATGTTTTTACAACCCGTTACTTAATGACTTTTCCATATGCACCCCTCCACGTCTGTTATGAACCGACCCCCGTCACACCCGTACGAGATTTTCCCACACTTCGTCGATGTATAAGTTCCCAGTACTACCTTCCAGATGTATCCACAGGTCCCCGCCAAGAAAAAAGAAAAAAAAAAAAACTTTATAACTTTGTCTATACATGGTTTAATAAAAATTATTATATACCTTACTTGCCTCGTTTGTTATTTTGAATGTTGTATTTTTTATGTTGTATAGTACCTACAATTTAAGGGGTCACTAGACCACACCTACTTTGATGAGTCACTAGACCACACCCACTCCGATGAGTCACTTCGCAACACCTACTATGACCACGGCTACTTTTTCAAAAAACCCGGAGTTATCGCCCTTTGAGGCGTGACATAAGCCTGGGTCATTGACAGTGAGTTGAGTGACCGGGCATGAGAAAGAATGGAGATGAAAGTGGGAGACAGTAAAGTGACTGACCTGGCTATGAGAAAACAGCCAGTCCTGAGTAATAATGGGAAGGGTGAGTGTGGACCCCAGGGGGATGGGGGAAGGACAGTTTAGTTTTGTGTGAAGTCAAGGGACTTCAGGACAGTTGAGTTTGAGATACCGAAGGAGTCGGTAGTCCACGGAGAACGGTGTTGTTCTCCTAGTTGTGAAGACAGGCCTGAACCAGAGTGGGTTCAATAGTGAGTGAGGGCCTGAACCCAGAGTGGGTGATATAGTTAGTGGAAACTAAGACCCAGTGTGTGGGTGTATTGTGTGAGGTCCAGCGGTGGATAGGAGCTGGATTACCTGTCTTGTGGATTTGATATGAAGCAGGCTTGAGAAGACATTGATGTGTGCTGGTTAAATTGTGAGGAGGATATTTATATTCTATGGATTACATTATTTCTGGATGTATAAACATGTTCCGTCTGTCCGTCTTATTTCTGGAATAAATGATTATGTGCGCCAACTCAATCTTGTTTCATGACTGGTGAAGGTGCACTTCTGGGGTGAGTTGGATTAAGAGACAGTTAGATAGCTCAATTGACACACCATGAACATCGTTACCTAGACAACGACCATCACACGACAATATCACGCAAAGATCATCAAGAACATTGAACTTATCATTAAGAACGACGTGTGACAAGGCGCAAATCGCTTTTGCGCCTCAAAAATACGCGGGATATCCTCGTTCTACACTACTCGTGAGGACATCTTGCACAATGTGGTGTTGTATGAGAGAAACACATCTTTGATCGCCTACACAGAGCTTTGTCATATATGTGTATGCCATCGGACATTCTGGGAGAGCGAAATGGACCTGTGTGTATGTAACTAACGTCTTAGACATCCTAAAGTCAAAGAGGTTCATGACAATGACAGCCATGCCATGGACATGCCAGATTTCTCTGTGACAGAAAGGGTGTTCATTGTATTACTGACCATATCAGCCGTTTCGTCACCACCAGAACAATCCTAAACCTGTTTAATCGTTATAATTTATCTTCTTCTTCTTCTTCTTCTTCTTCTTCTTCTTCTTCTTCTTCTTCTTCTTCTTCTTCTTCTTCTTCTTCTTCTTCTTTTTCTTCTTCTTCTTCAGCGTTCCGAGCCATTGAAGTTCTTTGCCGCAGATACAATCGGTCTCCATTCGTCTCTCTGGTTGACCTTCCCTTTCCAGTCGTTGATTCCAAGTGCCTGTAGGTCTGTATATATATATATATATATATATATATATATATATATATATATATATATATATATATATATATATATATATATATATATATATATTATCTCTCCACCGTCTTCATGGTCTGCCTCGGGGTCGACGGTCATTTATTATCGCGTGTTAAAATTGTTGCATGTCCTTCCAGGTTGATTTTCATAGACAATGTAACATTCTGTAGTTTGAGAGTCGCTAAGTCGTAAAGACAGCTTATCACAAACATCAGAATGAAGCAGTCATGATTGTTTGGCCACGTTATGAGAAGATAACAATTGCAACATGTTATGACAACAGAACAGATTTGTGGGCAGAGAAAGAGAGGAAGACAGCGTGAGAAAATTCTTCACAGTCTTGTGTCATGGCACGCAAGGGAGTCAACACAAGAATTTATCCATACTTTCGGAGATCGCAATTTGTGAAGAGGCGTGATCGCTCCGGCCAGCCCACCAGCCCGCCAGCCCGCCAGTCCACCAGCTTGCCAGCCCGCCAGCGTACAAGCCCGCCAGTCCAACAGCCCGCCAGTCCGCCAGCCCGCCAGCCCGCCAGCCCACCAGCCAGAAAGGCACTGAATGCTGAGTTTGTCATTGGTTTCTCAACGAGACGTCAACATTAAATTCCAACTGACCTGTGTGCGTATTGAGCCCACTGCATCGCCGTCAGCGCACAGGAAGTTTTAGCAAGAGCGCGATAAACCTCTCGGTTACATGGACTCTTTATAGCGTGTACATTGACTTAATTGTACTTACTTTATTGGCATACCTGATTTGTACCCCTTACTGCCAAGCAATTCTTTAAGTATCTATGTGTCTAAACACTAGATCCTTTGTTCGTCTACTATAATATACATTACTATTCGGTGAGTGACAATCATTACGTGAGGGTTTATTTTCATTGCTTTACATCTGAGGTTTCATGAGCCTAATAGCTGAAATACATGATGATGATGATGATGATGATGATGATGATGATGATGATGATTGATGATGATGATGATGATGATGATGATGATGATGATGATGATGATGATGATGATGATGATGATGATGATGATGATGATGATGATGATGATGAAGATACTTTGGCGGGAGATCAGTATGATTAAATGGATAAGATAACTTGTTCTTAAACAACCGATGTCGAGGTTCAACCCCTACACCGGTCAGTTGGACTAAACTGTTGACTTCTCGTCCTTGACTAGGGGACGAAAATGACAAGTATCTCTGATCGCCTGATGGCGAGGAACACCGGTATAAGGGAAAGTTATTCCACACACAAGCATCAGTCCAGTGCACTAGAAGTAGTCACACGTGTATGGACTACACGTGAGTTCACAGCGAGCGATTGCAAAAATAAGAATATTTTAGCCAGATTTCCCCAGTGTTGTGTTAGTGCTCTTGCCTGCTGAGACAGTGAACTGAGTTCAGTCCCTGGATAGTGGTAGAGCTATTTCTTCCACCACCGAGGCTCTGGGGCCGGCCCAGCTTCATAAACTGAACACCACACAATCTGTAGAATTTTCTGGGTAGTAAACGCAATGTGGAAGATAACTGGAGATTTCACCTCATAATCCCGTGATCTAGAATATATAAACTTTTAACACGTCATATTCCAACAACACCATATAATGTGGCACTATCCTTCTAAATTATAATGCCTCACAGTTCAATGTCCTGTAGTGAGGTAGAGAAGAAATCAAGGAAGCTACTACGCGCGATGAGGCGTATTGCATACATGGGGCGGGATCTATAGTTGTGTAGGTGAACCGGCACTCCCTGGGTCATGTGATCTATACCACGTCGAGAACCTTTACTTCCCCCGACATTTCCTGGTCCGTTTTAGGTTGTGTCGATCTCGGGTTCACGGGTTATCTTTTTTTTTAAATATCAAAGTTAAGGGGAATTCGAACGCATGATCCCTGGAACGACATACCAGCGTGTTAGCTACTGAGCTACAACGGAATCCTCGTAAATGAGAGTAATGCATATCATCTCCCTACCAATGCTGACCAATTCTGGGAAAATATAACAGGGATGTTTGACTTAAATGCTTACAGATGCTTTTTTTTTTTTTTTTTTTTGTGCATTTCCTATTTACAGGACATCACTGTCAACACCAACAGTTTACTGCTGTTGTTGATGTCTTGGGAAATTTCCGTTCAATAGTTTGTCTTTTTTTTTTTTGAACGACCAACACGCTAACACCCCAGCACGACATGGTCTGCTGCCAAATCGGTCACGGCTGTGTTTCGAACTCGGATCAGCGGGCTTATGAATCACGTTCGTAAGCCCTTAGCCACGTAGGGCGGCTACAGATGCTTACAGATCTCATACTGAACACATTACTAAGCTCGACGAGGTGTGTTTGTTCTACAAGGTGTGGACTACGCCTGGCCCTGCAGCCAGCATGATTAGGATCGGCTAACCTCTCCCAGGAGGGGTGAAAAGTGACAATTTGTAGCCTGCCGATGGGCCGCAGACTACACAAGTCGGTATAGACCTGGCGCCCATTACCACGAGGTTATGGGCTAACGGGGCTATGGCTCGCCTTGGGGGAGGGGGGGGGTGGGGCGAGAGAGGGGGGCCGGAAAACGGACTCTCCATGACCAGATGTTTTCGTTCTTAACCTGCGACTGGCCTAGCAAGCCGGCCGGGGATTATTTTCCTGCTCGAAGAAAACACACTAAGCATAAATGGACTGACAGAAAAAAAAACAACAGCAAATCACACCATTAAAGGACACCTATTTGCGGACGCTCAAGCAATAACAGCAAAATCAGAATCAAAACTATAAGACCACATAAATATTCTGAACGAAGTGTGCATGGAACACAACATGAAAATTAGCACACGTAAAACAGAGGTAATGACTATAACCAAAGAAGAAACCACAGTAAAAATTCATCTAGAACACATGTGTCAAACTCAAGGCCCGCGGGCCACATCAGGGCGTACAATCATATCAGGCCCGAAAGGTCTCAGCCGACGTACACATATATTCGGTCAGAGAGAGAATTTTAGGCAAAAATATTGTATTGCTGGCCACGATATAAAGTGCAAATTAAATTTCTTAATTAGCAGCCTTGCCGAATGATCGGCTACCTGAGAGCGTTCTCGCTTCGATCAGAATAAGCAAAAATAAAAGTTGTGTGGTGAGTGGATGTTCGTCGTCATAGTGACCTAGCAACGTTCGGTTGCTCGTTTTGAAATGGCGCATAAGAAATGAAAGTAATGTGGTGTCCGGATATTATATCATCTTTTCCCGCTAGGCCTAATCTGATATCAATCAAGCGTCTGTCGGTGGATGCACAACCTTTTTAAAATCAAAGTTAGCCTTGAAAATGACCAAGAGAAAAGTTGATTCTGAAAACAGAGCCTTTCAAAGCCGCTGGGAGGCTGAATATATGTTTACTGATATTGGCGGTAAACCTGTGTGTCTAATGTGTGGAGATAGTGTGGCTGTGATCATAGAATATAATTTGAGATGGCACTACGGGACTAAACATCAAGACAGGTTAAACAGCCTGAATGCAGAGCAGAAGCTACAGAAGGTAGAAGAATTGAAGAGGTATCTAACACCACAGCAGAAGTTTTTCACCAAAGCAAAATCACAAACTGAAGCTGCTGTGAAAGCAAGTTTTATTATGGCGGTGGAGATCGCGAAATCAGGCAGACCATTTCCAGAAGGAGAGATTCTGAAGAGCTGCATGATGAAAGTGTGTGACGTCTTGTGTTCAGACAAAAAGCAGATGTTTGTAAAGGTAAGCCTTAGCAGAATTACGGTTGTTGATCGGGTTTGTGAGATGGCCACTGATGTGAAAACACAGCTGATCAATAAAAGGCAACGACTGTGTTGCATTCTCTCTTGCTATCGATGAAAGTAATGACACGACTGACACTGCACATCTCTTTTTATGATTTAATGTATATTTATGTTAAAAACAGGTTTACTTTTCGGCGTATTGAATGTTTATCCTGTTCGGCCCGCAACCTTACGTGTGATGTGAGTTTTGGCCCGCTGAACGATTGAGTTTGACACCCCTGATCTAGAAGAACACCCCATAAATCAAGTAAAGAGCTTCAAGTACCTATGAGGTATAATATCATCGAATTGCAGATCAGCAGACGAGATCGAAAATAGATGCATGATGGCATACCAACTCATTGGACAAATGGCACCAATACTAAAGAGCAAAGATGTATCAATAGCTACTAATAAAGCACTATATAACACAAGCTTCCTATCAACTCTAAGCTACCAATGTCAAACCTGGACAATTCCAGAAAAAAAAAAGACAAGAAAAATCACAACAGAAATGAGATTCTTGAGAAGAATACTCAATGTATCTAGAAGAAAGTCATAAATGAAGAAATAAGGACTAAAGTTGGGGTGATAGGAGGGCTAGATTTTATAAGAAAACAGAACGTTAAATGGTTTGGCTGTCAGAGTCCTGAATAAGTGTGAGAGAGGACACAGGGCAAGGACAGGACATAGCTAGAGTGGGGGTAGAGTAGGACATGAACTGCACACCCAGTGGGAGACAGGACATAGGGTTAGAGACTGGACACGTCCTTGAATGACAGTCCAACCACGGACTAAACGACCTGAGACGTCAGCCGTCAACAGACTGGTGAAGGACAGAATGACACCTGAATACCGAGACACCTGACGTGACACGGACGACACGTGGGTCAAGCACCACGTGACCACAGACTAAGGCAAGAGAGATCAGACGGACTTTGACTTTCGTTGAGAGAGGAGTGTTGTGGGGGTTACCTGTTTGAGAGAGTGTGCTGAATGCCTCATGCTAGAGATATACTATTACTGTGAGAGTGTTTATAGGAGACAGTCTGTGCGCTGATATTCAAAGTAATTGTGATACTGGAGCGCATGAGTGCCTGGCTAATTAATTTTCATGTGATTTAATAGTTTATCAGAGCGTGATTATGACTTATGTCAATGAGTATTATGTTTAATAAAGTGTCAAAGATGATCCAATTTTGACGACTCATTTGCACATTATGTATTCTATAAACTTGTCACCTCTTTGTGACGAGCCATAACTGTTAGAGACGGTGACATCGGCCATACAACTAGATTATCAACTAACAGTATACCTTAACAAGCAATGATGTACAGACCAGACAGAAGCATAGTAAGAGGCCGGCCGCGTAAAACGATGGATAGAGTGAATTACAGAGTCCATGGGAATCTCGATATTTGAAGTCCATAAACGGGCACTCTCCTTCTGTTTATGCTTCACCTCTTCACCGCAAGGTACAAGAGGGACAAGATGAGATGACGATGTTGACTAAACTCGAATGAAGAGAACACGTAGCAATCCTCATTCTGTGCTCATAACCACTATTATGTGATACGATTTGTTCAACTAGTCAAAGATAAGGGATCTTGATGAATATACTATTATCTTCTTCTTATATAAGATAGTTCATGTCGTGTGGGGTTGGTTATCATGTCTGTTGACTGTCTTCTGTCTCTTGTGCTACCAATCATTTCTGAAACCCAGGCTTCTCCTTGCCATGTTATCAAACTGTCCAGAATCTTGAATCTTGGTTTCTCACTGCTTCTCTTCCCCTCTAATTTTCCCGTTAGGCCGACATACTCCAGCTCTCCCCGTCTCATGACACGCCCAAAGAATGTGGACTGTCTTCTTCTCATAGGAGTAACCTTTGTGAGTTAACTACTATACACTGATAACTTTAGATGAATCATTTGCTGTAAGACAGGTCAACAATGTTATGTTCGCCTACAGGTTCGATGTGCTTGCGTGTTTGTTATTAGACCTATGCTGGTTTAATATTAAACTATGCTACCTATGGTGCTATTTCAATGGTTAAATACCAATTCTATCTATATTCCATAGTTGTGGGTTCATGTGGATGACAGACCTGGCTAATGAAGACACCTTTTTTTTGGGGTGTCTAGTTCGTCATGCGTCGTCTAAGTGCACTTGTTCCTGAATCGAGGCGCTGACAGGTTCGAATACCGAGAATTAACTATTGCTTTTAATACGTATGTTGTCTAGTGTGTCCTCTAATCCTGTCACGAAACAACTGGAGTTAACGATCAGATGATAGATTGACAGAGAAAGTCGGTATAGACCGCTGCAACTTTTTGTTGTTAGTGGGGGGGGGGGAACTTTCATCGGATCAAACACACCCAGAAGTCTGTGAGATTTCCCCACGATCACAGGTTCAACTTGTCAGCATGTTGTTTTGCCGGATCTCAAGATAAAAGAAAAGGCGCCGCCTTGACTTTGTTGCCGCCAAGGGCAAAATTCTAGGCTATCTGGAAAAGAAAATAACTTCATTTGCGACCAGTGTGTAGAATGGATTGCTCATGAAGGGAGTGTTTGTTCGTTCCAGTTCTAGTGGAGAAGGGAATCACAATCTCCCCATGTTGTTTGAAAACGACGGACAAGTATTCATGTTGTGAATTGTGAATTCCAACTCGGAACAGGAATGACTAGCATAAGGTAGTCTAGTGATAGAGTTTAGGACTTGAGCATAGTACGTTGTGTGATAGTATACCAGGAGCGTCGGCCGCAGCGGGCTGATGTGTAGCGTAGGATAGGTTAAGTGACATATCATTTCACTCGGCATGGTGAGGCCAGTGCCGTGGGAGGATATTTAGCGCGATTGACCCTGGTTGGGGAGATATAGGATATGGCAAGAGTAGGATTTTCCGGTAGGGTGTCTACTGGGGTGGCTTTGCTTTTCCTTTAGTCTTTCCTGTTCTTACCACGTCTCAGGCCAATGTGATGAACTGCTCTGCTTTCTGCCAGAGTTAGTGCAATGTTAATTAGGATATAAATATCTCAGTGTGGCCTTCGGCCTACACTCACATATAGTAGGTTTGAATCGGGTTTCTCTCACCGGGTGTTCTCTTTTCGACAGGTTCCACGGTACAGTAGAAATTAAGGACAGATGGGAGAGGTAAACAATGACTGTCACACCAAGTGCAGTTCTGTTAAATGGCCTCAGAGATGGGACACCAGTCCACAAATCATATCTAAGCCTTGAATGTTTAAAATACAAAAGGCTAGGTGGCAGTGGCTATGTTCCTAAAACACTGATGTATATATTGGTGATTACTTCTCAGGACTATAACATTATTATGTAGAGAAGTTATAATAGTGAGGACAACTATTTAGTAACTTTCCACAAACAGACAGGAGGAATTTATTCGAACAGACACCATCAGTTTGTTTCTTAGGGTTCGTGTGAGAGAAGTGCCGGGATTCCTAGGTTCCGGGATTGTTATAGACACATTAGATACATAAAGTGTTCCGATTTCATGGACAGTATTCTACCACATGTATCATTGGTAACCAGGCATCCAGATTATCCACGATACAATGGAGGAGGTGGACTCCTGGCCGGAGAAACGCTGCATTCGGTGAGGTGTCCGAAACTTACCATGTTGTGATGTGGTATGGCTGAACACTATGGTGAACAATCCTGAACGAACTGGTCACCTCTTGCATACACCATAGACAATACTACAGATTTATATACACATACATCACACACACCTGACATTTTTCTTCATTAAATATTTTATTATTTGTTAGAAGACAGTGTTGTATGGGTATGTTCTGGAGGAATATGAAGAGTGGTATTGTATTTTGTTTAGGAGAGAGAGAGATAGTGATCTAGAGACTGAAAGGGGGTGTGTAGACAAAGGTCCGGCAGACTCTAAAACTGAGGAAAGGGAATTTAAGAAAGTGTGCTTGTTGATTCCGCCCCCCCCCCCCCAAGGACGACAGGCAACATTAATGGGGGCTCGCGCGGGATGGTGATATCACATTAATGATAGCGACATTTATAGTGACATTACCTTAATTATGGTGACATTTCAGTGAAAGCGGTAAAGCCGGAATGGTAAAGATCCAGCTAGGGTGAATGTGGATAGATGTTAAGACACATAACATACCTGTTCACACTTTACAAGTCTACATAGGTCTTGGTCCTAGTCTACTCTTGTCATTGAGAGATTGCTTTGTGGTGTACTGTGTGGTGTCATATATATTTTAGTTTTAGATATTGTGTATCTACATATTGCTTTGGGGTTTTTATACTCAACCTGCTGACTCACTTTCTCTAAATTTGGCCACTCCCAAACTGGATATGGCAGAACTGAGGGCAAGGGTTGAAGGAATGGGCTTATCGGGTCCTACACTATCAGAGTTTATACAGGGCGTGGAAAGAGAGTTTCGTCAAGCAGAAAGAGAAGATCGAAAGGCCGAGTTGGAGCTAAAAAGATGGAGTTGGAGACCAAAAGAATAGAGGCTGAACAAGCCACTAAAAAGTTGGAACTTGAAGCTGAGCAAGCCGTCAAGCGATTGGAGGCTGAGCAAGAAGCTCAGAAAAGAGAGCATGAATACCGGATGCGGGAACTTAAACTCAAGGCACAAACTAAGGGAGAAACTGATAGGGCAGAAGGAGGATCCTCTCCCCATGGCTCACCCAGCATGACTGGACATGATTACCATGCCATGAAGTTTCCTTTGGCTGACAATAAGGAAAGCAAAGAAAAAATAGACCAGTACTTACAACGCTTCGAGTCGTTGTCGGTTGCTATGGGTCTAGATCGAGACAAATGGAATCTTAAATTGTCCCAGGGATTACGCGAAACCGGTTACGAGGTTTACTCCCGCCTGCCGCCAGGACACGAGAACAATTACGACGAATTGAAAGCCGCTTTGCTGAAACACTACGAGATCACCTCGCACACTTATCGGAAGAAGTTTCGATCAGCGAAACGAGAGCCGGAGGAACTATTCGCCGCCTACAGCATGCGTCTGAAATCCTACCTCCAAAAATGGATGGATTTGGCAGGGTTCACGCATGACTATGAGAGTCTGGAAGAGCTGATGATAGTCGACCAGATGCGAAAGCAAATGTCGGAACCTCTCAAGACATTCTTGGGAGAACAAGGGGCGGAACGGCTTGATGTTGTGAATACGCTGGTGGAAAGATTCGTTGAAGTCCATGGGGAGGCTGAAGAAACCTGTACACCAACCACCAAAGGTCAGGAGAAACATGACAGAAAGAAATTCAAAGGCTCAGAAACAAAGAAAGTCGAACCTTATGTGAAGACTTCAGAGGAGAGTTCAGAGAAGACGAAGGATGGGAGACAGAGCCCACCCAACTCTCAACCGAAACGACAGTGGTCTGAGAAGTGGTGTTCGATCTGCAAGTCGCCCTCTCACAACACGAATGACTGCAAATCGAAAATGAAAAGCTCTCACTTAGCGGCCTGTCGCGTGGCTCCAACGGCAGTTGCCACTGAAAAGGTCGAGGTCGCCGAGGTAACTCTGGACCAGGAGAGGCCACCTATGATCGAACTGATCGAAGTCAACGGCCAGCAGGTTACCTGTCTTTATGACACTGGCTTGGACGGGGAAGCCGTAATTGATTCCAGCCTGGTACGCCCAGACCAACTCACAGGGGAGACCATTGAGATACAGCCGGCAATGAGGAGTGCTGTTGCCATGACGCTGCCAATCGCCAAGGTGGAGATTACATCCAGGTAAGTCACGGGCAGCACTCCCGCAGCTTTATTATCTGATTCCCTGTTTCCCGTGATCCTAGGTACGAAATACGTGTTCTTGGGAGTGCCCAACTAACCCGCCCACATGGGAACATCAACCACTGGATCCCAAGGGAAGAAAGAAGAGGTAGACACACTATGCAACAACCCAGTGCCAGGCGAATTGCATACTGCCCAGAGGAAGGACACAACGTTGCGTCCTTGCTACAAGACGCTGCAAAGAAGTGCTGACCCACCAAAACGGGGACAGTACTTTCTGGGAAATCGACTGCTCTATCGAAGAGCCGGAAGGGGAGACAAACTGCATGGGCAGTTGGTGGTCCCAGAGGCCCACCGTCCTCACATTCTTCAGAGCGGGCACACCATATCCGGGAATCGACAAATGGGTGTCAGAGAGACGCTGCAGCGGATTTCCTGCCATTATTGCTGGCCAGGAATGACCGGTGATGTACGCCGGTTGGTTAAGTCTTGCTCAGAGTGCCAGAAGGCACCACCCGAAAATCGGACGAAGAGTAAAGTAGCTCTTAAGGTAGGAGACGGAGTAGTAGTGTGGGGTCCAGCAGAGACCAATATACTCCAAGTAGGATGGCAAGGACCTTATCCTGTGGTAAAGGTTGTATCCAAGACCACCTATGAAATCCGGACCAGAGGAGAACTGAAAAGTCTCCCTAGGCATCTCCTTCAGAAATATGAGGAGAGATCCGAGGTCAAATATCCTCACCTTATGGTGATGGCAGCCACTGGGAAAAAGGTTAAGGGTCCAGACGGAGACCAGAGATCCCAAGTACTACATAGGAGGGCCTATGGGAACGTACGAGGTAGGTCAGTTTTTCCAGCCGAAGAGAGGAGGGAAATAACACGTCAAGGAGAGGCCCATAGTGAGAAATTCGCTAGTAGCCCAGTTCAGAAGGGGTGGGTAACGTCGGGAACGGCGCGAGATACCCAGGACTCCAACCGAAGATTGGCTGACCGGATCCAAAATCGACCGAGATGGTCCTGGAAGCAAAAGTCCAGGAGTTTTGGGGAAGACGATTCTGTCCATCGAGGACAATACCGCAAATTCCAGGATGCAAAACTTGAGGAAATTAAGCGGATATGGAGACACTGTTACAGTCAGGATGGGACGATCCGTCTGTATTGTGAGCCGGCGCTTACGCAAGTCGAAAGTTGGTCGACCGAACGTACAGAGGCGATGTGCCAACACTAGTGTCTGTCATGACTAGGATATAGGCTATCAGTGAGACCGCCTAATTGAGGGGAAGGTAATACCTTTGTGGTTACAGGCAGACCATCAACATTGGGTGTGCTAAGCCATCTCCAGGAAACTGAACATGCGCCTCCTGAGGAAGAGGAATAGATTGTTGTAGATCATCGGGATCGAACCTCCAGTGAGTAAGAGTCGAAACGGTCAACTCTCTTAAGAAGGGGCCTGTGTCACGAAACCACTGGAGTTAACGATCAGATGATAGATTGACAGAGAAAGTCGGTATAGACCGCTGCAACTTTTTGTTGTTAGTGGGGGTAAAAACTTTCATCGGATCAAACGCAACCAGAAGTCTTTGAGATTTCACCAAGATCACAGGTTCAACTTGTCGGCATGCTGTTTTGCCGGATCTCAAGATGAAAGAAAAGGCGCCGCCTTGATCTGGTTGCCGCCAAGCCAATGATGTCACTCGGGCAAAATTCTAGGCTGTCTGAAAAAAATAACTTCATTTGCAATCACTGTGTAGAATGGATTACTCATGAAGGGAGTGTCTGTTCGTTCCAGTTCTATTGGAGAAGGGAATCACAGTGTCCCCATGTTGTTTGAAAACGACGGACAAGTATTCATGTTGTGAATTGTGAATTCCAACTCGGAACAGGAATGACTAGCATAAGGTAGTCTAGTGATAGAGTTTAGGACTTGAGCATAGTACGTTGTGTGATAGTATACCAGGAGCGTCGGCCGCAGCGGGCTGATGTGTAGCGTAGGATAGATTAAGTGACATATCATTTCACTCGGCATGGTGAGGCCAGTGCCGTGGGAGGATATTTAGCGCGATTGACCCTGGTTGGGGAGATATAGGATATGGCAAGAGTAGGATTTTCCGGTAGGGTGTCTACTGGGGTGGCTTTGCTTTTCCTTTAGTCTTTCCTGTTCTTACCACGTCTCAGGCCAATGTGATGAACTGCTCTGCTTTCTGCCAGAGTTAGTGCAATGTTAATTAGGATATAAATATCTCAGTGTGGCCTTCGGCCTACACTCACATATAGTAGGTTTGAATCGGGTTTCTCTCACCGGGTGTTCTCTTTTCGACAGGTTCCACGGTACAGTAGAAATTAAGGACAGATGGGAGAGGTAAACAATGACTGTCACACCAAGTGCAGTTCTGTTAAATGGCCTCAGAGATGGGACACCAGTCCACAAATCATAATCATATCTAAGCCTTGAATGTTTAAAATACAAAAGGCTAGGTGGCAGTGGCTATGTTCCTAAAACACTGATGTATATATTGGTGATTACTTCTCAGGACTATAACATTATTATGTAGAGAAGTTATAATAGTGAGGACAACTATTTAGTAACTTTCCACAAACAGACAGGAGGAATTTATTCGAACAGACACCATCAGTTTGTTTCTTAGGGTTCGCGTGAGAGAAGTGCCGGGATTCCTAGGTTCCGGGATTGTTATAGACACATTAGATACATAAAGTGTTCCGATTTCATGGACAGTATTCTACCACATGTATCATTGGTAACCAGGCATCCAGATTATCCACGATACAATGGAGGAGGTGGACTCCTGGCCGGAGAAACGCTGCATTCGGTGAGGTGTCCGAAACTTACGATGTTGTGATGTGGTATGGCTGAACACTATGATGAACAATCCTGAACGAACTGGTCACCTCTTGCATACACCATAGACAATACTACAGATTTATATACACATACATCACACACACCTGACATTTTTCTTCATTAAATATTTTATTATTTGTTAGAAGACAGTGTTGTATGGGTATGTTCTGGAGGAATATGAAGAGGGGTATTGTCTTGTGGTAGGAGAGAGAAACATAGTGATCTAAAGACTGAAATGGGGTGTGTAGACAAAGGTCCTGCAGACTCTAAAACTGAGGAAAGGGAATTTAAGAAAGTGTGCTTGTTGATTCCGCTTCCCCCCAGGGACGACAGGTGACAAATCCCCCCTTCTTCCTTCTACTTCTGTGAGCGCCAAACAATACACGTGTGTTTAGTTATTAAACCCATTTGAGGACACACTTTACGGAGATGTCAAAAACAACAAACTGACTGCTGCTTTCTTTAAATATATCCAGACTGGCGTCTGAAGGTGTACAAAGTAGAAGAAGATAACCTTAAAAAGGTAACCAATTTGTGTTTCCATCGTCAGTGTAATAATACTGATAGTAGCTGCAACATCGAGCTTGATGCACATTTAATATCTCCAGCAACACTAAAATGTAAAATCACCGAAGATCATGCCAATATTTATTGTCATCATTAACAGTTTGTAACAACCACTAAAAGCCCTCATTGAATTATTGAATACCTTGCTAAGTGATCAATACTTATTGCATGGGCTTGTTCATTCCGACAGCATCGAATTAACCAGACAGGCGCGGTCACTTTGAGAGAATGCAATCGCATTTCGCGGCAACTTGCTAACTTTCTTGTCCGAGTTACTTTCGACTGTATTCTTGGAGGGGGACAAAGGTTCGGTCGGCCAGGAAACTTACCAGTTTATTATTGGTCACTCACAAGTGTCTGAAACCCATTGATTTATGAGTAAGAGTGTTGTCTGGCGCCATATTCTGTCGCGCACCTATTTTATTGTTGTGTTATGCAGATGAGAAGGTTATAGATCTGTCATCGGCATTATTATCCTTTCAGTTCGTTGCCGTATGTGCGTTTGATACATTGCTGTTATTCTAGTCATGTCAACTATACAAACACTACCTGTCACTGTCATCTAACTGTCATCTACTGCCTACTTGCGGTGTAGGGCAGAGAGAGGAGGGGGAGGTTAGCGTCTTGAGCCTGAGGGTTTTAAGTAGGGGTTACAGACACAGTTCGTAATCTCGCATACCGCGTTCGAAACACAGCTGCGGGCGATTTGACAGCAGACCACCTAGCCTTGAGATGTTATAAAGTAGTATGTGTGCCGGTCCTTCAGAAAGCAATTCCAAACTAGTGAACGTAAACGTGCCAAGAGATTACACACAGCCAAGAAATGCTGGGGTTGACTGCAACGTCCTGTAAAGGATATGCAACTAACTAACTAACTGCCTAGCCCAGTCGCCGCGAACTGTGCAGGTTAGGTTTTTTTTTTTTCTGCACTCGACATGAAAAACATCCACAATGAAGAGCAAATACAACGTGAGATAATCGAATCCTCTTCATCAAATAAAATGGTTGAGGCTGCAGTAAAGCTGTAATAATGCAACGCGTAAATCAAGAACACTAAGAACGCAAGTGGTTAACTTCATAGGAGCACAATAACAAGTAACATAATGGTCGTTGTGGCTAGAAAACCTTTGTCAGCCTACAAAAAACAAACACACAATTCAAGCGCTAACACGCCTCAATCAACAACAATGACGACTAGGCAGTTAGTCAGTTAGTCGCTGTTCTAACCTCACCGCAAAGGGTCGCCCCATTATGCTCCGTTCCGGTGCCAGTGAATACCACACGAAATGCTCCTCACTGCCCCATGTGAAAAGTTGAACAGACTGGAGTCTCGACCAACCAACAGCCCGCACTGGTATACTATGCATAATGCCAACACAAAGGTCAGCCATGAAAAAAAAAAAAAACACTTCTTCATCGTCGATGGAAGCGGCAGTCATTAGAAAACCAGCAGCATTACAATGACGACTGTTTAAAGGAAGTCAACCTCAGGCTGGCCATAGAAATGCAGAGATCAATCAGTATTAAGAAGCCATGCCACAACACCCACGAACAAGCTAATGTAACATTTTCCAGAGTATGCATCTGTCCTTCGGCAACACTTGGATGTGAGCTACGTACCATTTCGCAATAACTACAGAAGAAAATTGACGAATTGGAGCTCACATATTGGAGAAACATTCTTAGAATATGGTGGAGATACGAACATCCCGAAATATCGCTCATAAACAGTGTCGTGTGTGGGAAACTAAACCACTCTGGCCATACTCTGTTAAACCTCACGGTGACTTGGAGAGAACAGTGATGGAAGGCGTGATTGCTGGTAGAGGAGGCTGGGGTCGACCAGCACGATGATGGACACAGGACAGTGTAGACACCTTGAACATGAGTGTGCATAAAGTGAGAGAACTGGCAAGAGATCGACAGGCTTTTCTTCGATTTGTGATGAGGGTGACCTCCTGCATAGGGCCTGCTACACGAGGATGAAAGGCTAGAAAAGTCTGAGTCATACATTGCATGTGCTAACACATTGGTTCTCAACCGGTGGGGAATCTCTACCCCCCCCCCCCCGACTCCCATGGGGGAATTTTAGGGTTTCCGGGGGGGGGGGGGGGGGGAATTAAGATTATTTCAAGGTCTTCTTTATACAAGAAGCGATTACTTGATGTTGTTTTTCCCTATATACTTTACAGTTCTGTATTTCTTGCCCTTCTGAAATTAATTTAATAACGCATGAAGACCCGCATATCACGTTTAATGTAGACGTCTAGACTTTTTTCTTTCTAGTCTAGATATTCTTGTTTATTGTAATGTTTGCTTATTTCGCGCCATCCCGAGTCCTTCCCCGGCCCGTTGTAGCTCTACCTACGCTCTGGCGTTACCATGGTTTCCATGACAACACACACAAATACGCATCGTTTCCTCCCCCATATGCGTCCAGACGATCCAGAAATATTTACTTCTTTTTGCCTGTCATCTATTTTATAGGTATGTAACAATAATTTCTTTTGTTTGGTCGCGGCAGGTATGTGAACTACAAGTGTAAATAGAGGCAATACAGTAGCAAACATAGCGTTAAAATGCCATAAAAGCCTCGTGCTATTACCAAAATACTATTCTAAGCTCAGAAAAATTTCCCGGTCAAGGTGTTAATCGAGCTGGTCTCTAGGCCAGTGCTTTACATCCTTTCTGCTGAAGCAGATCCTTACACACATGTTTACGTTGCTCAAGGAACTCTGTGCGATGATCCAAGTGTCTGTCCTGCTTTATGAAATAAATCAGATTGGCAGAAATGTAGCATTAAGACGATTTCGGTCTGTTTCGGGGAAACCCCTGGCTGCCACTTGCGGAAACCCGGTCGAAATACACTGGTCTAGGCTGTTTATTTAGACAGGACCTATTTATATATTTTGCAAACCTTATTATGTGATATATTCTATTACCAAAGGTACCCATAAACTGTACCTTTGATGAGCCGTACCTTCACCAGTGACCCCTATTCATCTGCTTTTCATGTGTTTCAATAGAATTGTAATTATGTTTCTAATTCGGTGTCTTTTTCATTTTCAGGTCCCGTTTACTTCACCCTTTATTATGGCTACCGAGAAAAGAAAATTGGACGCCGAGTTTCGCGTTTTCAATGAAGAATGGGGAGTAAAGTACTTCTTTGTGGAAACAAAGGACCAGAAAACAAATTGCGTAATATGCAGGGAAAGTGTTGCCGTTTTGAAAGAGTACAATCTTCGGCGTCACTTTGAAACAAAACATCTATTAACATTTTCAAAGTTTTCTGGAAAGTTACGCTCTGAGAAATATGAGTCCACGAAACATGGTTTAGAAACGCAAGGACATCTCTTAATGAGAAAGTTTGCTAAAAATGAAGCTGTCACTCATACAAGTTTTTTTTTTTTAAATAGTGCATAAGGTGCAGAGCAAGGAAAACCGTTTACTGATGGCAACATCATCAAAGAGTATGATTCTTCTTCTTCTTCTTCAGCGTTCCGAGCCATTGAGGTTCTTTGCTGCAAATACAATCCGTCTCCATTCGTCTCTCTGGTGGACCTTCTCTTGCCAGTCGTTGATTCCAAGTGCTTGCAGGTCTGTACATGTATTATCTCTCCACCGCCTTCTTGGTCTACCTCGGGGTCTACGGTCATTTATTTCCTGAGTGTAAGCGAGTTTTGTTTCCCTATTATCTTCCATTCTTTCTATATGCCCCAGCCATTGTAGTCTATTAGCCTTCATGATACCAGTGATTAGCGGGGACTTAAACAGATCATAAATGTCTTTGTTACTTCTTCTTTTCCACTCTCCACTTTGTGTATCCCTAATGGGTCCAAAGATGCGTCTTAAAATTTTGTTCTCAAAGGTTTGTAACAAGGCTTCGTCTCCTTTCGTTGTACTCCAGGTTTCAGAGCCATACAGCACAACTGGTCTGATCAGTGTTTTGTATATTGTGATTTTGGTGTTACGAGATAGCGCCTTTGATTTTAGTAGATGTTGTAGTGCATAGTATATCTTATTTCCAGAGTTGATTCTAGTTTGTATTTCTTCCCTTATGATGTTGGAGCAGTTGAAGATCGTACCCAGGTATTTGTATGTTTCCGTTCTTTTAATGGTCATATTATCTATTTGTATGTGGCCAGAGTTTCTAGCCATTCCGTCTCTTGAAATTACCATATATTCTGTCTTATCTTGGTTGATAACCAGCCCCATCTGTTGGGCTTTTTCCTTTAAGTGAGTCAATATTTCCAATGCCCTATAATATCTATATCATCTGCATAACCAAGCAGCTTGGATGTTCCTCCAATATAACATTCCTCCTTTACCTTCCTTACAACTTTCTCTAGAGCCAGATTGAAGAGTAGCGGCGATAGTGCATCACCTTGTTTCAAGCCAGATGTTATTTGGAAGGGGTCTGATTTCCTGCCTTTATATGTTACTATATTATAAGTATCTTCCATGCATAGTCTGGTCATGTTGATTAACTTCCTTGGTATTCCAGATTCCTGCATAGCATTCCATAGACTATTCCTATGGACACTATCATAAGCCTTTTTAAAATCCACAAAAATGTTATGGAGATCTCTTTTATATTCCCAATGTTTCTCGGCTATTTGTCGTAAGATAAATATCTGATCTATTGTTGATCTGTTTTGTCTAAACCCCGCCTGGTAGTCACCTAATATGTCTTCTGAATATGGTTTTAGTCTATTTAGTAATACTGCGGATAGTATGTTATAGCTTATGGACAGTAGTATGATAGAAGCAGCAAATGATTTGTGTTCTGAGAAAGCCGATTTGTTTGGAACTATCAGCCTTTCTGCAAGTTCAGTTGCGTGGAGGACAAAATAACTCGAAGAGAACATAGTGCTACAGATTCGCGAGAAAGCTAGGAACTTGTTCTGGTATTCTCTGGCGCTGGAGTCTATTAATCTTTCGAGTACGTCAGAACTTCTCGTGTTTATTCGTGGTGTCAATTTAGACTTTCAGATAAGGTTTGCAGCATGCATGGAACAACACCTGGAAAAGACATTTTCGTAAAAGTGCAAAAATATTTGCAAGACTATAACCTTCAGTGGAATCAGCTTTGATGTGTTACAACTGATGGAGGAAAAACCACGGCTGGACTGAGGAAGAGTCTGGTTGAACAGATCAGGACTCAATTGGAAGGTTAGAAAATTCCAGGCGCTCTGTTAATGCACTGTATCATACCTCAGCAGGCACTCTGTGGGGAAAGACTTACATATTTCTTGTGTACTGAAACCAGTCGTTCATGCTGTGAACTTCATTCGGGGACACGCACTCAAACACTGTCAGTTCCAGGCTTTTGTTGAAGAAATTGATTCTGAATTCTGTGACTTGCCTTATCACACATCAGTGAGATGGCTCAGCTGCGGTAAATTCCTGTTTCGTTTTTACAAGCTCCGAAACGAAATAGATGTTTTCCTCACTGAAGAAGATAAAGATGATCCACAGCTGTCAGATCCTACTTGGCTGTCAAAGTTGTCATTTAGGGTCTACATCACACCCCACATGAAAGAACTGAATTTGAAACTTGAGGGAAAGTATAACCTCGACTGTGATCTCTACAAAATCATCAAAGTATTTCTGAGAAAGATGTCATTGTTTGAAGCACAACTGGACAAAGAAAAATGTTCCCCATTTTCACTGTTTCAAAGAGGTTTGCGCTACAATCGCCGAAGATGTCAACCTCCATTTTCCGGAGAAAAAAAAATTATTCGTGAATTGAAGAAGCATTTTTTGGGAGAGATTTTCAGATCTTGGCAGAATTTAGAGTGACATTCTTCTGTTCCAGAATCCAGCTGATTGTAGCCATGATGATGCTCCAGTTGAACTACAAACACCTCATTGATTTGCAAGCAAATGACTTGTTGAAAGAGAAGCACAGAGAAGGAAAACTTGTATAATTTTACCACTGCTTACCTGATGTTGAGTTTCCGAAACTGAAGAAATTTGCCTCTGGTAAGGCATCAGTATTTGGAACAACTCATGTCTGTGAGCAAACATTTTCAAAAATGAAGTAAGTGAAGTCAACACATCGAACGAGGTTATTGATGAATATTTGAAAGCAATTCTCTTGATTGGATGCATCAATTCCAAACCAAACATTGATGATATCTTGAAAACGTCAATTTCAAAAATCTCACTAACCTGTTTTGCTGCTTAGTTTGTGAGATTATGATATGTACACACTAGGTCTGATGTAACCATCTTTTTGCTAACATCGCCTTCTTTGATAACTTTTGTTAGTAAATAAAAATGTTGGTTGTCTTAGCTTTTTGTGCATTGCACGCCATTCACCCATTATTAACATAGAATGCTAAACTTAGTTTTTCGTATGAATGATTAAGCGGCCCGCGGTCATCGTCTTGTCATTTATCCGGCCCACTGTGAAAAATGTTTGGTTATCCCTGCTTTAAACCAACCAGGACATATTGATCAAATCCATAGGTTCTTTCTGGCCTTTACGTCATGCAGGATGTATTGATAAAAACCATCAATAGTCATTTTTCTTAAGTTTTTCTCTAACTCTTTTGCCAATGATCATTCCATTCGTTGCAATGTTCTTCAACGCCACTTTTCTCCTTATTTCACACAATTTACCTTTTTCTTATAGTCGTGTGTGATATTCTATTTTTAACAGCCTATTACGTGTAATCACTGTTAGTTCCTATGGCCGCCAAGGTATTTGCAACAATTGTCTCAGAAACAACACCACCATTTCTTCCAATCTCCCCTAAATTGTTCCTTCTTTGCGCTCATTCATTCATTAGTATGTCCTTTGCAATACTTCGCTCCCATAACAACCTTCCGGAAAACTTCTCGGTCACAAGCAAAATGTCCCGCGTCCGATACACCCATCTGGAGATCATCCGCCTCATCCTTCACCCATCTGAAGGTCATCTTCCACATCCTGCACCCACTTCTCATTGACCGTCTTCTTCCTCTCTACCCGGCATATACCCATGCATTATTGTTCTCTCCAAACTATCATGACGTTTAAAGTGACCACAATATTTCACTTTTCTTTGTGTTATCGTCCTTTGTAGCCAACCTTCTTCAATATCCAGTTCTTGTCGTATTGATGCATTTATTCTAGACATATTCTTTGCACTACAGATTCAAATATTTCCTCTTATTTTACGTGCTACATAGTAAGATCCACGCACATATTTTGGAATGTTTACCAGTGCGATAAATTACCAGTGATATCACACGCCCTTGGAATCTCTTGCGTCGTGAAATCGGACAGCGAATTTTTTTTCTGAGAACGCTGCAAAATGGGAGGTCCCGTGTGTAAAAACGGAAGTTAAATCATCTAGGCAGCTAGACATCGTAGAGTAGGTCGAGGCAAGCATCATCATCATCACCAACATATCAGTCCGTTCAAGTCTCTAAACATACACATTACTATAAACCCCAAGTTCTTTCTATGCTTGTTTCCCGTTGTCATTTATTTCGAGTCCCGTGTTAGATTTCCTGGGATTTTCCCGTTTAGAATTGCAGGAGGCTACCTGTGTGTCTCTTATTATAATCAAGACAAGACAGTCTGCTTTGCTACATGTTTCGCTAGTTGTAATTTGTCTCCGATATCGATTTATCAGTCAATCTTCGTCGTTCCTGTTTCGAGGAGAAAGGAAGATTGAGCATCAATCTCCACTACAGGGACTTTACAAGCCCATAAACAGAAAACAGATAAGTAGCATTTATATATATTGATGTAGAGTTGTTCAAATAGTTGTAGTAAAGAATGTTGTTTGTGTTCTGATGACGTTTTATTCTCAACGTCCGTTTTGTCACTTGTGATAGTGTCCAGTAAAGCTACGGTTTCTACTTCTGGTTTTTGTTGATTGACCTATTTCTCCATCCAGGGCAGTGCGTGATGCCAAGTTACGTGACCCAGAGGTCAATGTGCCCCACCCCGTCATGCATTTGTGTCAGGTTTACTTCCTGTTCCCGGGAAGGTTAACTCGGTCAACAAATGCCTGCAGAAGTCGGATGTGTCGGCCTAACGGTACAAGAACGCAGCTCTGCTGTAAACAGGCACAACGCAGTCACGTCCGAAAAAACTTTCCGGATGAACGCAGAAGAAGAATACCAGTAATTCTCAACTTTTTGGGGGGCCCATGCTTCCCTTCACTATATGTTCAGAATGTCATTTCCCCCTTTCGTATTTCCTCCCTATAACCCCCCCCCCCTCCCCCACCCCGCCCCGACCCTGCACAGTATACGTAAAAATGGAAACTAAATTTAATAACACATACTAGAATAAGTCTAGACTTATACATAAAAACGTGATTTGCGGGTCTACTTACGCTATAAAACAAATTTAAGAAAGGCGAGAAGTACAGAACCGTAAAGTATAGAGGGGAAAACAATATCAAGTAATCGGTTCTTGCATTAACGCGATCATGAAATAATCTTAATTCCCCCCCCCCCCTTCGGAAACCCTAAAGTTTTCCCCTTGGGGGAAATTCCAGACCGGTTGAGACCCACTGCTCTAGATATTATATCCAAGGTCACGGGTTCTGTCATTCCCGTGGGTAGGTTTACTTCTACTAACAATCTTGCCAGAGTAACTGCCTACTCTTTGAAAATGCTAACTTCCTTGGGAGTTTTGAGTTTTCACATGCACAGTTTGCACAAAGGATCTTCTGCTTTTGGCCCCTATCCGACAAGGCCAGGTATCGGGTGTCACTACCCAAGAGATCAAGGTGACGTGATGTATTAAAAATTCGAGGGGAAATTCCCAACCCTATGCAGAAATTGAATCCACTACCTCCTGAGTCCTTGGCGGAATCAAACAGTTTGTCTGTCTTTTTCTCTGAATGTCTGTCTTACTGTTCGTCTGGTTATATATCTGACAATTTGCTTGATAGATCTGTTTATTTAGCTGTCTGCACGTCGCTCTAATGTCTGCATTCTCTCTGAATGTCCGTCTTATTAAGAGGGGTCTTCTAATTAAAACCTTAAAAGTGTGATATAAATTACAATAACCATGCCATTGTCTTGTAACCTATCAATATTGTTGTTAAGGATGTCAAGAGTGTTAAGCTTGTGACATCATGGTGCAGACGAACACGGTGACATCATAAGGACAATTTAAAAATAACCGCCTCACTTTTCGTAATAGCGTTCTGTTATTTTTTTTTTATTTTTTTTTTTTTTTTTTTTTTGGGGGGGGGGGGGGGGGGGGGGGGAATCAGTGAATGGGTGAAACATATAAACATTTATCTGGGAATTAAGGTCCAGTATTGTGAAGCATGTACGTCAGTCCGTCAAGTGTATGAGTGGTGTAGGAGCTTTTAAAACGGTGTGACTTCTGTAACAGACTGTTCACAACCGGGTCAGGCACACCGAGTATTGACTGCAGATATTTTTTTTCCACATGAATCCAAGCATATTATCGGCGCTGGAGGAATTGCATTGAACGTGGTGACTACATTGAAAAATGATACATTTTTTCTTTACTTTTTCAGAATATATATATATATACACACACACACATATACAAATGTAAAGTTTTCATTTGAAGCCCCTTCGTAATATAATTATTAACCTTTATCAAGTGATGTAAAAATAAGCTTACTGTAACTCGATACGTCATCTGATGGTTCTACCACAGAAAAGGCGGGAACTCATTCTTTGACTTCATGCTTTTTCTTCTACTCTATGACGAAACTACACAGACCGGTCACCCGTCAAACAGTTCTATAGAACTTCATCTTGTCCATCTAGTTTACCCATGCACATTTCCACCCTATAATCTTCGGCTCTCCGGAACAATCAGCGAAGCCACGAGCCATTGTTTTGTTGGAGAGTATGCTTGCACGTCATAATCGCAGCCTGGATTGATGGAATGACGATAGAGCTGCACCGTCCCATGGGACCCCGGAAGCGACAAGCAAGACGGGAGAGCAATCATTGAAGCCGAGGTAGCAATTACTGTAATGTAGTCGATCTGATGATGGGAACATTATTACAGCTCTGTGTTTGAGAAAAGTGCTGCACTGAAGTCACAATGAGAACGAAGGATGCCGTTACTTTTTCTCTGTTGACTTGAAATGATCTAAGAGAAGCCTTTTGTGCTTCTGTTGGGGAAAAGACAAACATTTTGTCTTGCAATCAATAAAGTATTATCCGCTTTATATGAACGCTTCAAACATTTTATGCTAACCCCGGGTACGGTATCCGACGGATGTTTGCTTGGAAAGATCAAAGACACAGAATACAGCAGTTAGCAGGATAGTATTTTGATATTCCAGAGTCAACTGCGTGACTGCTACTCGGGGTAAAAGCTTACTAGGAAAGTGTGCTTGTTTATCATTGGGTTCCGTTATAGTTTTCGAACTACGTATCTATATATTAGGTAACTGCAGTTTATGAAACTATTACTATTTCTTCTTCTTCTTCTTCTTCTTCTTCTTCTTCTTCTTCTTCTTCTTCTTCTTCTTCTTCTTCTTCTTCTTCTTCTTCTTCTTCTTCTTCTTCTTCTTCTTCTTCTTCTTCTGCTCTTGAAGAAACGTTGACAAAAGAGAGGAAGAAAAGTTGACGAGAGAGGGGAAGGAATGTTACGACTGAGGGTAAGGAAAGTTGACGAGCGAGGGGAAGAAAATTTGACGAGGGAAATGAAGTAAAGTTGACGAGAGAGGGGAAAGAAAAGTTGAAGAGCGAGGGGAAGGAAAGTTGACAAGGGAGAGGAAGGAAAGTTGACGAGCGAGAATCAGAAAATTTACAAGCGAGGGGAAGGGGAATTGACGAGCAAGAAAAGGAAAGTTGACGAGTGGGAGGAAGAAAAGTTGACGAGCGAGGGGATGGAAAGTGGACGAGCGAGGGGAAGGAAAGAAGACAAGAGAGGGGAAGGAACGTTGACGAGCGAGGAGGGAGAAAGGTGAAGATTACAACGAAGAGAACATGGAGAGCAAGACAAATAAGAGGTGACGAAAGTAAAGACAGAATTATGCCTTCCTCGACTTCTTTCTAAACCCCTGTGATGATTGATATCGCGAAACTATTACTGTTTCAGAGACACTATACTGTTTATGTAAATATTAATTAATTAATTAATTCATTCATTCATTCATTCATTCATTCATTCATTCATTCAGAATCATGTATTTTGCAGAACCTCGCTGCCATACCAACCTTCCGGAAAACTTCGCCGTCATATGCAAGATGTCCCACGTCGATATACCCATATGGAGATCATCTGCCACAACCTGTACCCATCTTCTCTTTGGTCTTCCTCTTCCTCTCTTCCCGGGGATATACCCCTCCCCCTCTCTCATTACTGTTCTCTCCAAACTTTCATGACGTTTCACGTGACCAAAATATTTCAATTTTCTTTGTTTTATCGTCTTAAATAGTCAAAATTCCTCAATATTCAAATCTTGTCGTATGGATGCATTTGTTATGCAAATATAAATAAACGAAAAGACGTACACATCATGTGGTTTACTAACAATATGCTATAATAATACATAGAATGACAATACAATGGGCGTCACAGCATCGACATTTCAAACATACGACGGAAACACAAAACTCCGTAGAGATGAGCAGTCCTTTCCCATGCTGACATGCACTTGGCGCTTCATAGATTTACACGTGTCTAACTCAGTCTGTCACTGTCAGTCTGTCTCCGGAGAACTTTTCATGGCTCCCAAGAGAAGTTCTGATTTGGCGCTAATGTCTGTTTCAGGGTAATTCAGTTTCTCATACGGTGCATTCCACTTTGACGCGGTTTCTGTGTGTTAACTTTACATACGACAAAGTTAACACGAATTTCTGGAATGCACTTCTTATTTAGGGCGTTGCATAGGCATGAAGTAGTGTATGTAATTTGTTTGTGAAGGTTGTTTTCTAGTCTTTCGTGTTCTTCTAGTTGTCTAGTTGTTATTGTTGTTGTTGTTATTGTTGTTGTTGTTAATGTTATTCTCTTTTTGTCGTTTTGCGTTGAACTCAAACGTAGTGCATTCGCGTGCTACTAATTCTAGTGCATTGTCTATTGCTTGTGGATTAGCTTTCCCATTACCAGTGCCCCTCGCCATCAGGCGAACCCACTACAATACTGGGGTAGACTTCTTCTAATTCTCCTCATGTTCTTCGGCATTGGTGTGGCGCTGATTCCAAAAATGTAATCTGATTTTTTCTATCAGCTCTAGATTTTGAGATAACTGAGAATTACCTTCTGAGTAGAGCAATTGCTATACACAAGCCTGGAGTTTTACTGTAATCTGCATTCATATTATATGTAATTACTGTACATTTATCACCTTAATATAAAACATTACCAACGTATTAAAACTTTATCACTAGCATTTTTTTAAAATCTGTAGTCAACACACAAGCTTCTTTTCGAGGACTTCCTGGAATGTGATATGCCCGGACAGTCATGCTTAAGTGTCCAACAGTAATCTGCCATCATGCGGGTATCCCAAAGTCCCATACCTCGAGACCACGGAGACCACGCAGCCCCACTTAATGTCTCGGACTACCACAATAACTAACACCAGTTGTCTGAAAGATGATAACGAAAGTACGCAACTGTACGAAATTGGAAACTACTGTTCTTTGGTCTTATAATGCAAAACATTTGATAACATGGTGTCGCCTGGACAGATCAGCAATGGAAATGGCAGAGGCGGTTAGAGGAAAGTAATGCTGGGTGGTTCAGGGTGCAAGATGGAGGAATATCATTAGATCATCGATCTAGAACACCAAGAACCGAGATCTGCGGAAAGACCTGAACGCTTAAGCCTTTTCCAAGAAATATGGCGATGGTGATTCTTTGCATGCAACACGTATGCATGTTTGTAGTTTATTACTAATCGTGGTAGTTGTTCTCCATATTTCTCACCCGTACAGAAACTTCTTCTTCTTCTGTTATTTCATGACGAGTGGCGTTGCTGACCAGGTCTGCCCTCATCCTCCTGAGTCGTGTGCTGCTAATCATTTCTGAAACCGACGTTGCTCCGTGCCGCGATGTCAAACTGTCCAGCATCTTCTCTCTTGGTCTTCCCCTGCCTCCAGTCCCCTCCAGCTTTCTCGTTGTGACGTCACACCCAGCTTTCATCTTCTCGTGGCACTCCCAAAGGATGTGGACTGTGCCCTTCTAATGCAAGTAACCAGTTTTCTTCATGCGATAACTTATTCCAAGATGTCTTCTTACCCTGTCTATCCATGTTGCTCTAATAATTCTTCTATGAAAATCACATCTCCGCAGCTTTCACATATTTCTTTATTGTCTACTAATTGTCCATGTTTCGCTTCTATACCGCAGGATTTGTGCTATGTAGCCCTCAAGAACTAATTGCTGAAAACCGGAAAGTTCCAAGTTGCAAATTTATCCTGATGAATATTCGGTGAGAGAACCGGATTAATCACACGGTTGAATATCCATTGTCTATGCAACTTTAAAATAAAAATATCAAACGTTTGCAAAAATGAAAGGTTACATGTGAGGTTATCAATTTCATGACAACGGGTTTTACCCCATCTCTCTCGGTCTGTCACCGCTGAATGGTAGGTCATCTCACCATCGCACATATCAAGATCTCCGTATCGCCAGCTATGATCGGGATAACTGTACTCCTATCCTGATCATCGCATGGCGGAATCGAACCCGTGAACTTCAAAGTGAAAAGCAGAAGGTTTGACCATCTCGCTGGGAAGACCCTCGAAGAGGAAAAAGACTACATATTGGTCTTAAATGATTCAGTGAAAACCAAAAATAAGTTTGGACCAAACATGGTACACAAATGTACAAGTATTATACTGTAAATTGCCTTTCACTGAGCATTGAAAGATACCACGAAACAAAGCAAATAACATGATCAAGTATGGCGATATATCGTCCTTCTGTCAAAATGGGAGATCACATATGGCGGTATATTATCCTTTGGCATTGAATCAGTTGCTGCCTCCGTGGCGAAAGTATTGCAAACAAAACACAGCTACGGGCGATTTGGCAGCAGACCGCATTGCGTTGGTTTTTTAATAAAATCGTTTGGGTGCCGGTCGTTCAGAAAAGCAATGGGTAACTGCTGGACGTAAACTTGGCAAGAGATCACGAACAGCATAAGACTGCTGGGGTTGAATGCAACGTCCTGTAAAAAAAGGATATGCAACTTTTAACTAACTGAATCAGTTAAAATTAAAACGTTGCTTCTTATAAACTTAATGACACGATCATACCACAAAGCACCGTGTCCAAATAGATACACAATACATAATAGACAGCAAACAGAAGAATAGTTGATTTCAGAAGTTCAGCGTTGAGATGGGTCGTGTTCCTAAATAGGAGAGACAGGCGCTAAGGTGAAGTAACAAAACTTCCTGCAAATGGAAACTGACGATGCCAAAGATGACTCGCGTGATTTCACTCACTTGTGTTTGATATTCCGATACGTCATGTTGCCTGAGCCCCGCGTCCAGACTCCGGCACGTCTGCTTCATCTCACGGCACCCCGCATCCAATTACAAAATGCCGCCAGGTCGGATTCTAGTGTTACATTCTTGGCTCTGGTCACAGGAGAGGTTGCGACAATTGGGACTCCGTTTGAACTGATCTTCGTCACGCTATTGAACTTATCGTATTCCTAATTGTTGGCGAGTTCTAGAGGAGTTATTTTATTCTGCAGTCATCATCTAGAGCCGAGGTGGCTAGCTCGCTAATCTGCCGGCCCGTTGACCAAGTGTTCGAGTACCTGTCAATCAGTCGGTACCAGGAGATGCCTGGGAGAGTAAAGTGTGGTATTGATGACAACAATAATCGAGTGCCCATTTCTCTATAACTCAAATGATTTTAATATCTACGCGTGGGGGAAAAAAAAACATCGGCCTCCTTCAACCTGCTTCTGCAGCGTCAGTTATAATTTAGGTGTGTGCGTGCGTGTGTGTGTGCGTGTGTGTGTGCGTGCGTGCGTGCGTGTGTGTGTGTGGGTTTTTCATATTCTTTCCTTACTTTGTTCCTAAAAAGGACTTATCTCTTTAACAATTTACATGTGAAAACCTTACAAGTGTTAAAGATATTACAATAACCATGACATTGTCTTGTAACCTGTCAATATTGTGGTTAAGGATGTCAGGAATGTTATGCACGTGACATCACGGTGCTGACAAACACGGTGACGTCATAAGGACAGTTTACAGATGGCCGCTCCACGTTTGACATACACCAAAGAGGAGCAGCGTTTTGCTCTCTATTTTTCTTCTAAATCAGTGAAGGAGTGAAACCTACAGAAATGCATCGGCAAATGAAGGTTCAATATGGTAATGCAGTCCAGCTTGTGTATGAGTGGAGGAGGAAGTTTCAAAATGGCGTGACTCCTGTGACAGACTGTTCACTACCGGGTCAGGTATACGAGTGGTGACCCCAGACTAGGGTTTCTAGACGTCCGGCAAAAAGAGGACATGTCCTCCTTTTTTAGTCTAATATTCCCCGTCCGGCAGGCAAAGCTAAACATCTTTAAAACGTCCGTTTTTTTTATATTTTATGTTATGTGTTTTTTGTATGTATTGTTGTTACAACCTACAATGTATCTACACCCTACCGTATGTTTACATTGTTAAAATGTACAGAGTCTATGTATTTCTGAGAACTAGTCGATTAAAGTAATTCTAACAGTTATCTGTATCTGACTCATTACTCTTTTTGATATTTACTTTTAGTTCTGTATCCCATTGCTTAATAATATTTATTTAATTTTCCTATTTATACCGAATGTGAAACACAAATGTGAAGCACCAATTATTTGTATAATCTAAATCTAACTGTTGTTCTATTCGGCAACACTAACAATCTAACTCTATGCTGTAGTCTATGGTCAAAATGGTAATTTTATTTCCGGTAAAAAAAGAAGGCTATGTTTATGAAAGTGGTTCTACAAAGAAAAAATGCAAATTCTCGAACACTATGAAAAATAAGTTTCCAATACTGCAATCTTAAATCATTTGTGCAAGACAAGAATGAACAGTTTTTTGAAAGACTCTTGCATGAACAGTTTATTTTTCTAAAGTTGCCCAAATCCATGTTGCTTTTCAGAATCACTTAAGATTTGTGAAGTATTCTTCTGTATCCCTGGACACAATGGCAATGTGGAAAGAGTGTTCTCCTTGATTAATGCTCAATGGACAAAGGAAAGGAACAGATTCTTACTCGACTCTGTAAAGGGCATCATTCTCACAAAGTACAATTTGGAGAATTTTACCTGTGAATAGTTTTATGCATAAATGATTGCTAACGAGGATCTTCTACGAAAAGTTGACTCCTCCGAGAAATATGTTGTGTAATTAATAAAGATTACAAGGTAATAATTGTACAATCGGCTGTTTAAATAATGTTGTTTAGCATTTTGAAAACATCCTCCATTGAATTTATATTTATTTTTTAACATGATTTTTTCTTGGTCTATTCACTAAGAGTAAGATATACTTATTGGCAGCCATTGTAATAAAAGTGTACTGATTGTGGGTTTATTCTGGAACGATTCAAATGAAACATTCAATATGTCCTCCTTTGTCCTCCTTTTGGTGCCTACGTATCTGGCAACCCTACCACAGAGTAAATTTTTCTACAGGAATCCGAGCAGTTTAACGGCAATGGTGTACTTTCCTTGAGCACAGTGGTGACTACATCGAAAAATGATACATTTTACTTTTTCAGAAAACATTCACAGACACATATACACAACATGTAAGGTTTTCAATTGAATATTGAGAGCAAGAGGGCGCCCAAGAATAAAGTGGAATGGCGACATCAAAGACACTGTACAATCACACGCAATGACACGATCTAGTACCAAGCAACAGGCGCTGGAACATTAACTACTTCTCCCCATGACTCTTGGCATCAAGAAGAAGATGACAATGATGGCTTACACGTTTGTTAGACGGCAACATCTTTCTTGTTTTTAAAATTCTCTAACTGGTGTCTCACGATTTACTCTCTCTCTCTCTCTCTCTCTCTCTCTCTCTCTCTCTCCCTCCCTCTCTCTCTCTCTCTCTCTCTCTCTCTCTCTCTCTCTCTCTCCTCTCTCTCTGAGACTGTAATTGTTTGCCAGTATTTTTCTCTCCCTGTATCTCTCTCCCCCACTCTACCTTTGGCCGTTGTTTACATATAATGCAGGACATAGCGAATAACTAATTATACTTCATGTCCCCAAACATAGGATCATCATCATCAAGTGTCGTGCCGACTCGCGTAGGCGTTCATGACTCTTTACAAATCTCGGTCTTTGGTTTTCTGGATCAACTCTGCCGTTGATATTCCTCCATACCACTGTCCCAATCCATCCAGCATCATTTCTCGTGGTCTGCCTCTGCCTCTCTTCCCCTCGAACTTTCCTGTTGCCACGATGTTCTCAAGCGCCTCTCTTCACATCACGTGACCAAAAAAAGCGAGAATAGACGTATATAAAACAAGCTTAGAATACTCTGCCGCTCAGTTGTGGAACAATCTTCCAAAAGAAATCAAAGATATCACCAATCATTATGCATACAATCGCAACCTGTTTGAACACTATCTCAGTACAGACTAAATTCCCCCACTTAAAAGATAGTTAGTTAGTTAGTTAGTTAAGTTAGTTAGTTAGTTAGTTAGTTAGTTAGTTAGTTAGTTAGTTAGTTAGTCGAGGTTCCAACTTCACGGCAACGGGTCGTCCCCATTATGCTCCGTTCCTGTGCCAGTGAATATCACACAAATTGCTCCCCACTATCCAATGTGAAAAGTGGAACAGACAGGAGTCTCGGCAATCCAACGGCCTACATAGGTACACTGTGCACAATTCCGCCGCCAGAATGCCAACACAAATGTCACCCACGAAAACCACAGATCATCGTCGATGGAATCGGCAGTCACCAGAAAGACCTCATTGACCCGGGTTTACTCAGATGGCCCTGTCACTATCCGCAGGGCGACCCCCCGCCCCCCCCCCACCCGAAAGCGTCGCATTTAGCACGAACTCCGTAGCTCCGACTCCTGAAAAATGCACTCGTGAACCGAAAAAAGCAAATCAGTCAATTCAACAACAGCCGGTAGTCATTGTTCCGACCATGCAGGTCACTGTACAAACAATAGCGGACATGTAAAAGCATTCCACGTGAATATCACAGCTCACAGAGTCGCTCCACGCACTCACTCAGTAGCAGGGCGACGGAACCATCCCCACTTAAAAGAAAAAAAAACATAATAATCTCAAATGACATCTAGTATAAATAAACATTCCCATATGTATGGTACGTTACACCTATCTCAGGTAATTAAAATGGCCATGTTAAAAATTGCTTTAGTGAATCATGTATTAGTGATTATTTTTCATGCGTTTTAATGCATTTGGGGGGGGGGGGGGGTGGCGGTGGGGGGGGGGGGGGTAATCTAAGATTAGTATCATAAGTGATGTATGAATGAAATAACGTATGAGAGGAAAGAGATAAGAAGGACAGAATGTCAGACGGGTCTGTGTGAACAATTCTTAACACTTTGAAAATAAAGCTCGTTCGTTCGTTTGTTCGTTCTCTGGTTGTCTTTGTCTCATTCTCTCCATCACTGTCACTGGCTCTCCCAACCTCCGTCTTTCTCTTTCTTTCTTCCCCGCATTCTACGTGATGCTCAAAATCAGCCAGCGGAATAACCAGGGACAAAGAAATTACATTAACAATGACATAATTGAAGAACAATAAAACACAAATCAAACAAGAAAAGCAACAGACGCAGGGTGATAATTGAAGACTAGCAACTCCGCAGGCGGCTCTCATGATCCATCAAGACCATGTGGTGCACATCAGTGTCAATTATCATAACATAGAAGCCAGTTTTAGTTTCAGGGCCTCTATAGGGTCGCTTAAACCTGGTCGACTTGATATGTGTGTGTGTCAGCTTGATATATTGAGTATACAAATAAAGGTCCATATTTTTGTAACAAACCGCACTCGATGACTGATGCGGTCATGTGCAGTGAGAAACTGTTGTTGAAGTGCTACATAGAACCTGTAAGTTTTTATGAATGTCAATAGTGGATAATAAGCAGACATGCTGACAAATATCTAATGGCAGTGAAAATTTATACATGTGGGTAATGCTAAAAATACCATGGATAGGCAGAAAAACTACTGAGCATGTGCCACAAGAAGCAATTGTAACCAGTAGGCCTAAACTGATTTGAGACATTAAAGGTAGACATTTTTTTTTTTTTTGGGGGGGGGGGGGGGGTCACGTTATGAAAAGAAATAAAGTAGAGCACTTGGTGACAGATGGCAAAATTGAAAGAACAAGAGGAAGACAGAGAAGTATATATGTCGAGAAAAGAATACGGAGATGACCCATGATGATCATGTGAGATGGCGAAACGACTGCCCACTCTTATCGGCATGGCACATATATATATATATATATATATATATATATATATATATATATATATATATATATATATATATATATATATATATATATATATATATATATATATTTCATGATGCCATTTCTAACCACTGCCTGCATTTTATGCTACCATTTCTAAGAATTTATTGTATTTTCAATTTACGATTTCTTGTTTCATATGTTTATGTATTTCATTTTGTGATGTTAGTTGTATGTATTTCATATTATAAGTTCGTAGGGCCAAGAAGTTGAATGCGTCTGCTCTTAAACTTCCTGTGCGCTGTTCTTTCCACACACAAGTCAGTTTCACTTAAACCTTGTCTTCTCATTCAGAAAACAATCTCAACAAATTGGTACTACATATTGTCAGTGTTAACTATTGTTCGTATTTCATATTTTCCGTGTTGACTATTGTCTGTATTTGCTTGCTTGCTTGCTTGTGTTCGTTGGTGTCACAAAATAAAACCTTGCGTTTACCCAGTTGATTATTATAGAGGCTTTCTGATTAACGGACTATCTGCCAGCGACAACTATTTTACTAACGGAAAAAACAAATCGGATGTTAAACCCCAGGACGGTAAATAGTGGCAGCTGCACGGGGTTACATTGGGTCGACAACAGGGGAACATTCTGTGGTGAGTGAGACAAATCCCGGCATCGCTTTGACAGTTTGTCAACATTTGAATACAGATGGAACCCGTGGGATCATGGTGGCAATCGGATGTCGGCCATCACATGTCGGGCAAAATTAACAGTTGCAGATGTGTAGGGGAAGTGAATGAGCTGAATCATACATCGCTTTGACAGATTATAAACAAGTCGGATTGGAAGCGGAAGTACTTAGCTCGGAAGAAAACAGTCCGTCTGTCAATTCATAGTTTCCGGACGGAAAGAAGATTGGCAGCTTGTTGGGGAAAACTGTTGTTGGGATCATACAGTAACTCGTTAGTTTGTTGGGGGAGTCAAAACAACTGATGACAACTTTGACATTGATGGAGCCAGCGAAAATCGATTCTTGACAATGGATGATATGCCCAAATAACACCTGCAGGACATCAACCATGTCACGTGACCAATTTTAGGTTTGCCAGAAAACCATGATTGGAGAGGACAGTTGAAATCAAACCTTGGATTTTAGTGGACGTGCTTCGGCACTGTGGTTCTGATGGGAAAATGTCTACCGTGTGCGAATTGAGTTAATTTAATATTACACGTGCCTGTCATGGCAAGAGTGGATGTAATTTGATCTAACTGCAGTGTTGCCTAAGGTAGAACCTATTATAATTAGTTCTAATTAATATAGGCTGTAGCCTTGTTAAAACTAAAGTGTGATGATTAGCACTGTTAGTGGAAAACTAGCTAGAGTAGGGAAGTGATACTTGGCTCTGTTAGTTGAAAATAGATTAGTGAAGTGTGGATAAGCTTTACTAGTTGAGAATTGAGTAATGAGGGATAATTGGGATATTCCCGTAGGGGTCCCTGGTGGGCGGGGTTCCGCATTCTGTTTGCTGATTTTTTTTTTCTTGTCTTGGCCTGATGATAACCTATGTGGTCAGTTCCACTGTCCCTGACAGGTTCACTGTATTGTCTGAGCGAGGCCGATGGCCACGATCATCTAATAGAGATCAGTGACGGGGAGGCTATCACCGGTTATATGATTTATGTTACAGGTTTCCTCTGGTTGGAATGAAGAACACGGAACCCAGGAAAAATCCGATCCCGGATAAAGTTTGGCGCAGGAAGATTGGCCAGCAACTTTACAACAGAGCTTATGCTAGAGGAAGATGATCAACATTGCTCAGTGGAGCTGAATGGTATATGTATCCTACAGGATAAATACCGAATGAGTTTAGGTCATACCAGTTTTAAAACACCAGTAGGGATGGATATTCAGTTCACTTATGACTAGAACAAAAATAAAGGACTCTATTGGAGTATAGACAATAACTGTTTAATAGTGAGAACTAGTGAACATTTATCAAGAGACAAAAAGTCTTGTTCATAGGACAGTGTTCCATGTTTGTTTCACCGCGCCGGAATTATGAAGCCGGAGTTTCTATAAACTATTAGGAACAGTTGCGTTAGGAACAATAATAGTTTTTTTCCACGGATTATATATTTACATGGAATTCAGATCTCATGGTCATCAGAGTTCCTGGAGGAGGACATGTCTGGAGAGAAGGATACGACTTCGGTGAGGTCTAATGTAATGACTAGTGGGATGTCGTGTAATCCTTGCCATGATGTGTACACTATGATCCTGAACTTTGAAGGCTGACACATACATTTATGTTATAATTCACGACACACATTGTCTTCGCATACACGTCTCATATACGTTACACTTTTCTTTTAATAAATTAATCTTTATTAATTTTTAGAAGCAAGAGTTGTTGAGTATGTTGCGTTGGGGAAGTATGAGAGGGGGCATAGTACGACAGTGAGAGAGTGATAGGAAAAGGTGTCCATGGGCTGATGGAGTGTGTTGGACGGAAGCTGGTGGATTCTCCAAGATATTGAAAAAAGGAAGAAAATATTATAATGTGGGTGTTGACTCTCTTCACTCCAGGGACGACACTTTAAAGGAGGACACGACAGTTGGCTTGACCTCCAACGCGAAGTCCTGTATGTCGAATGAAGGCATCTTGTTGTCCAAAATCAGTGTGATGTCATACAGGACCTGAGGTTTGCGAGAGAATCCGTTGTCCCATGTCTGGCTTATTGGTGTGCAGACTGTTGGTTCCTCGCCGTACAGGCAGACACTCTCCGACTTCGGAGGAATCGGCGATCCTACTGACTTTAGCCAGGATCCCGAAGGGACCTGGTGCCCAGGACGCTCGACGAGGACGTGTCAATAGGTCTTGGCCAGTATATAACCCGGCCCTGGTGCCTTGGAAACACCTCTGCGTCCCATTGTCTGTATTTCATATTGTCAGTGTTAAATAATTTATGTATTTCATTTTGTCAGTGTTAACCATTGTCTGTATTTCATATTGTCAGTGTTAACTATTGTCTGTATCTCATATTGTCATTGTTAACTATTATCTGTATTTCGTATTGTCACCGTTAAGTATTGACAGCATTTGATAGTGTCAGTGTTAACTATTGTCTAAATTGTTTATTGTCAGTGTTAACAATTGTCTGCATTTCATAGTATCAGTGTTAACTATTGTCTGTATGTTATATTGTTGTATGTTATATGTAGTGTTCACTATAAGAAATATGGTGTTAAATACTGTCTGTATTTGATAATGCAGGTGTTAACTATTATCTTTTTTTTTTTTTTAAATTGTCAGTGTTAACTATTATCGGTATTTCAGATTGTCAGTGCTAACCATTGTCTCTACTTTATATTACAATTTCTGAGCATTGTCTGTATAACCTAACCAGTGCCAGGATGCGTCGAAACATATCGGTAACCATAGCTTAAATGTCGTTAACATTTGTAACATAGTGCTTAATGTTTATAGGGCCCACTTCATAAGAGCCGGCTCAGGGGCTAAGGAGAAACGGACGCTGTTTGTAACCCCGCATACCATTGTTTGAAACACAACTGCAGGCGACTTACAGCAAACCGCCTTGTGTTAGTTTTCATACAATGGTATGAGTGCCGGTCGTTCAGAAAGTAATGGTTAACTACGGATTGTAAACTTGCCAAGAAATCACAAACAGACAAAATAATATGGGGTTGACTGCGACGCCCTGTAAAGGGTATGCAACTTTTAACTTCATAAGAAGCCCACAAGGCACATTGCCATGGGGCAAGATAATAACATGGTCAGTCTGCCACTGCCATCCAACTTTTCATTGTATTTCACAATCTGTCGTAGTTATCAGTAGTCCTTCTCATCTACATTGCCAAACCTACCAAAGGACACACGGCACTAAGAATAATAACATTTTACCCGGTGTCAATTATTTGCACACTTTCCAACTCCCAAAGCTGTATCTAGAAAGTTCTCCAGGAATCTGTCCTAAACTCTAAGTTTTGCGTTCTGGTGCCAGGAAATTTCAGCTCGTTTGCTTGCATCCTGGGAATATCACGTGACGAGGGAAATTTCCCTATGACCCGGATGAAGAAGAAAAAAGTGTCAAAGGTCATTTGTTTGTGAAATATCAAGGAGATTTTTTCCCGCACTGGGGCAGCACTCGCGTGCAAGTAGCCATTAGCATTATGCCATCGCTTCAAGACCTACTGACTGTTAAGGGACTGTGTTACAACCAAGAAAACTGGAACCCTCATCTCAACAATAACCGTAAATAATGGGAACGATTGCCGATATTAGCTCTTGGTTATGGGCAATGTATGAGCGATCTCATAAATAAATCAATTTTGTGAAGTTAACAGTGATGATCAGCTGAGGGATTCGAAATGGAAAGATGCAGGCATACTTGAAGCCCACGCAACTGTATAGTTTATGTCAGCTTTAGCGGTTATATATAGCACAGCCTGAAGAATCGAAAGCAGCAGCAGCGATCTAGATTAGCTGAAGTAGTAGTAGTAGTAGTAGTAGTAGTAGTAGTAGTAGTAGTAGTAGTAGTAGTAGTAGTAGTAGTAGTAGTAGTAGTAGTAGTAGCAGTAGTAGTAGTAGTAGTAGTAGTAGTAGTAGTAGTAGTAGTAGTAGTAGTAGTAGTAAAAGTAATAGTAGTAGTAGTAGTAGTAGTAGTAGTAGTAGTAGTAGTAGTAGTAGTAGTAGTAGAAGTAGTAGTAGTAGTAGTAGTAGTAGTAGTAGTAGTAGTAGTAGTAGTAGTAGTAGTAGTAGTAGTAGTAGTAGTAGTAGTAGTAGTAGTAGGAGGAGGAGAAGTAGGAGGAGGAGGAGGAGCAGTAGCGGCAGCGGTAACGACGACAATAGTAATAATAATTATAGTAAGTACTACGACCGTAACCATCATAGTAGTAATTCTATGCTTTGGCAGTCCCTGCAGTTTAAAGCTTTTATTCGTAACAGGTGCCATACCTTGCCGTTGTTTGTGCTTCTGTGTCGGATTACATGTTTTCTGTGATACTCTGTCATACGACATGTTGTCCGCACTCCTCTGTCAGATTACATGATGTCCGTGCTACTCTGCCAGATGAAAGTGCTACTCTGCCAGATGGCAGTGCTACTCTGCCACATGATATGATGTCTGTGCTACTCTGTCAGATGACATGATGTCCGTGCCTCTCTGCCAGATGAAAGTGCTGCTCTGCCAGATGGCAGTGCTACTCTGCCACATGATATGATGTCCGTGCCTCTCTGCCAGATGAAAGTGCTACTCTGCCAGATGGCATTTTGTCCATGCTACTCTGTCAGATGACATGTTATCCGTGCTACTCTGTCAGATATCATGTTGTCCGCACTACTCTGTTAGATGACATGATGTCCGAGTTACTCTGCCAGATGAAAGTGCTACTCTGTCAGATGACATGTTGTCCGCACTACTCTGTCAGATGGCATGGTGTCCATGCTACTCTGTCAGATGACATGTTGTCTGCACTACTCTGTCAGATGACATGATGTCCTTGCTAATCTGCCAGATGAAAGCACTACTCTGTCAGATGACATGTTGTCAGTGCTGCTCTATCAGAAAACATGTTGTCCGCGCTACTCTGCCAGATGGCAGTGCTACTCTGCCACATGACATGCTGTCTGAGCTACTCTGCCACACGGCATGTTGTCTGTGCTACTCTGTCAGATGGCATGTTGTCCGGACTACTTTGCCGTGATACTCTAGCAGATCACACATGTTGTCCGTGATACTCTAGCAGATCACACGTCGTCCGTGTTCATCTGCCATATCACATGTTGTCAGTTCTTCTCTGTCAGATGACATGTTGCTCTTAGTCTATATGACATCTCCGTGTATCTTCCCTGGCATCAAGAACTTGACCAGCTGGTATCTTCACAGAAAGAATTAAGAAGAGAATAGAGGTCAGCGTGGCCTAACGCTAACGGATGAGTCCTCGCTTTTAAACTTCCGGTGTGCTGATACCGAGTTAGCGGGTTCAACCCCTACATCTGTCAGTTGGACTAAAATGTTGACTTCTAGTTCCTGATTTTGGCACGTAAATTACAAGTATCTCTGAAGTCGGAATCGTTTTTCCTGATGGCGATGAACACTGGTAATAGGGAAAGCTAATCCACACACAAAAATCATTCCAGCGTGGACTAAACTCGATTTCAAAGCGAGCAAACAAAAATAAAAAGAGAACGACTATCATGCCCTACTGACCATAACAATGTAGATACAAGAATACACAGTAGACATGCATGTATTATTTACATACATAATCTTGTATGAAACATCCTTCATTGGCACCTTGACGTCTTGACAGACGATAGTTTGTGCTTTAAAAAGGCATAATAACTTTTACCTATGGCGGTAGCGAGTGTGACTGATAAGGCCAATTTGAGCTGTAAATGTCCGTTCACAGTGGGTGCATGTGAACACGTGGTCATTTCCACCATCATGCACCATCTTACGTCTCACACGCTCGGTGTGTGACTTATCTGCAATAATCTGTATGAAACATATAGTTGAAATAACTAGCCAGGTCTCTATAGAATATTGAGACCAACTATCAGATCAGATCAGATCATGTGTTTGCTTGGTGCATATGGATAATAGCTTATCGTCTAGGTTACCCGCCCGTTTTGGACAGAAGGAGTTAAGGCGCGCCTTGATTTGTTGCTACAAGGATTGTAAAACATATCCATAGGAGAATTATGATCGCATCATAAACTTACATACAACATATACAGTTTTGCATGTTATCATAACTAGCCAGGTTTCTAAAGTCCTCTGAAACTAAACATCAAATCACACATGGACATACGTGAAAACAGACAAAACTTCGCCTTAATTTGTTGCTTTTCATTACGATGATTAAAGATAGATATATAAGGAGTGTTATCTGAATTGCTGCAAAGAAGTAAACAACTATTATTAACGTTTTAAGAAATGGCGAACCGTTTACAAACACAATTCGTAACTCCGTCTACTGGGTTTGAAATACAGCTGCTGGAGATTTGGAAATACACTGCCTTGCGCTTGTTTTCACACAATGTTATAGGTGCCGGTGTTTCTCCTTTGCATATCCTTTACAGGACATCGTCGTCAACTCCAATAATTTTGTATGTGTGGCTATTTGTGATTTATTGGCAAGTTTACGTTCACTTGTTTGCCATTGATTTCTGAATGACTGGCACTAGTACATTTTTATGAAAACTAACGCAAAGCGACTTGCTTCCAAATCATTGCAGCAGCGTTTTGAACCTTGTAAGCGGGATTAGAATTTGCACCGTAACTCTTTCGCCACATAGAGGGTATATCAAGAAAGGGATTACATCCAAACATCTTATAAATAAACACACATATATCGTTTGGCGTTCAGAGAAGTACAAGAAAGAAGCAGGGATTAGAGGACACACTAGACAACATGAACATTAAAAGATGTAGTTACCCACCGGGATTCGAACCTGTTACCACTAAATGACGACAGAGCATGACTTTTTGTAGGGAAAGTACAAGGCGGGAAAGGGAGAGGTAGAATGTGAATAGCTTTAACAGCTGGGCAATAAATTATAGCATAAAAGTCAACTTTATTGACATTTCAGATGTCAGGAAGGAAGGGACAGTCGTGGTCACCGTTGCCTGATCTACACGAGGCACCTGAGGAAGACGAGGAAGAAGAAGAGCTGATCATGTGCGCAGTCAAAATGACCTCCACGTGACGATGTGGCAAGTTCATATGACGAGGTGGTAAATTCACATGACAACGTGGCAAATTCATATGACTAAGTGGCTACTTCACATGACGAAGTGGCAACTTCACATGACGATGTAGAAATTCCACAGTATGAAGGAGCAACTCTACATGAAGAGGCAGTAACTTCTCATGACGAGGTGACAACTCCACATGACAAGGTGACAACTCCACATGACGAGGTGACAACTCCACATGGCGAGATGACAACTCCACATGACGAGGTGACAACTCCTCATGACGAGGTGACAACTCCACATGACCAGGTGACAACTCCACATGGCGAGATGACAACTCCACATGACGAGGTGACAACTCCACATGGCGAGGTGACACCTCCACATGGCGAGGTGACAACTCCACACGACAAGGTGACAACTCCACATGACGAGGTGACAACTCCACATGGCGAGATGACAACTCCACATGACGAGGTGACAACTCCACATTACGAGGTGACAACTTCACATGACGAGGTGACAACTCCTCATGACAAGGTGACAACTCCACATGCCGAGGTGACAACTCCACATGACGAGGTGACAACTCCACACGACGAGGTGACAACTACACATGACGAGGTGACAACTCCTCATGACAAGGTGACAACTCCACGTGACGAGGTGACAACTTCACATGACGAGGTGACAACTCCACGTGACGAGGTGACAACTTCACATGACGAGGTGACAAGTCCACATGACGAGGTGTCAACTCAACACGACGAGGTGACAACTTCACACGACGAGGTGACAAGTCCACATGACGAGGTGTCAACTCAACACGACGAGGTGGCAACTACACATGACGAGGTGACAACTCCACATGACGAGATGACAACTTCTAATGACGAGGTGACAACTCCACATGACGAGGTGACAACTTCTAATGACGAGGTGACAACTCCACATGACGAGGTGACAACTTCACACGACGAGGTGGCAACTCCACACGACGAGGTGGCAACTCCACATGACGAGGTGACAACTTCACATGACGAGGTGACAAGTCCACATGACGAGGTGACAACTTCTAATGACGAGGTGACAACTCCACATGACGAGGTGGCAACTCCACACGACGAGGTGGCAACTCCACATGACGAGGCGACAACTTCACATGACGAGGTGACAAGTCCACATGACGAGGTGACAACTCCACATGACGAGGTGACAACTCCACACGACGAGGTGACAACTTCACACGATGAGGTGACAACTCCACATGACGAGGTGGCAACTCCACGTGACGAGGTGACAACTTCACATAACGAGGTGACAACTCCACATGACGAGGTGACAAGTCCACATGACGAGGTGACAACTCCACACGACGAGGTGACAACTCCACATGACGAGGTGACAACTCCACGTGACTAGGTGACAACTTCACATGACGAGGTGACAAGTCCACATGACGAGGTGACAACTCCACGCGACGAGGTGACAAGTCCACATGACGAGGTGACAACTTCACATGACGAGGTGACAACTTCACATGACGAGGTGACAACTCCACATGATGAGGTGACAACTACACATAACGAGGTGACAACTTCACATGACGAGATAACAACTTCACACGACGAGGTGGCAACTCCACATGACGAGATGAGAAGTCCCGCTCCCTGTGTGACCTTTAAAGCTTTGAATGATTTTATTGTCGATTATTTCCCTCGTCTTTCTTCTACTTCTATGAGTGAATATCAATACCGATACCTGTGAATTTATTGTTTATGCTATTTCAGTAGCTCAAAAGTTCTATCTAAAAATAATATGTCTATCATGACTAATCTCTAAAAGGCAACTTCAATGTAAATAAAAGGATTTAAAAGGCCAGAGCCTCAGAGTAAATCGCACTTGTCAGCCGAACGACGTAGGCCAGGATCGAACCCATAACCTTCGTGGCACGCGACAGAACCACTTCGCTAAGCAGACTCCACACATAAATGTCATTGTTACAGTTTAAAAACGTAAATTGCCCCGTCTTTAAACAATCATACGATCTGACGGAAGAAGCCTGTAACGATTTACAAGGATTGCCATAGTAAAAGTAACCATTTTCAAGATGGACATGACTACTAATAAACTGCTGTTATCTGCAGTGATAACAATAGCGTTAAAGTACTGAATGGATCCTACAACACTGCAGACACGTGAAAGGTGGACAATCAACAGACAGGCCGAGAATCATCTGCTGACAGCACACATGTAGTTTCTGAGGAAACTGAAAAGAATATCACAGAAATAAATAAGGCAGTTGTTCAAGAAAAACATAAAAACAGTAAACTGGTTATATAAATTTAGAGATAGATACTAAAGGTTTTTTGGGGCTGCCTAATACTGAGGAATACACTTGAAAACTCGATGTTAACTGGCGAACTTGATTGAAAATGTTCAAGTAAAAGACAAAGAAATAAGTAGCTGTATTGCGTGGCCGCATGACCAAATCGAGGCAAGAACATAGCCCTGATTTGAGAAGCCTGGGAAGGTTAACAAATGTTGAACCATGATCACCCACATTTCTCAGTAAGGCAGAAGGTGACGATGATAAGAACACATCATCTCGCTGTTTCTTTGCCTAAATATGTCCACACATTCTCTTCTACCATCGTGTTATGTCAGCGTGGCTGCTGTGAGACAATACTTCAATATGAATTGGAAACAAATAGGTATATATAGCTCCTGCGAGACGAAACGTACTAAGCATCAACACACATACCTTACAAGGAGATCGATCGTATCCCGAAATACAAGTGAAAATCCAAAATCAGAAGCACTCAATAAATACATAAAATGAATAATATATACCTATATGTTTCCAAATATACCTATTTGTTTCCAATTCATATTGTTATATACTGCTGTGTCATATAGCGTCCCTGGGGTGAAGGGAACAGGCAATTGCATTTATTTATCAATATCTATACATACATATACATCTATATTTATTTGTATATAGTTATATATACTCTCGGGGTGACTTCAGATCTGGGACTGGGACACTTTCAGTCTGCGACCCCACCAGTCTTCAGATACCTATCTCTCTCACAACCAACCAAGGGATGTTACCCTTTCAAATATCACCCTGAACAAATGACGCAACTCCGGCATCTACAAACTCAACAACAAAAGTGTATTGAACAAAAGAAAGTGAAGATAATGTGGATGTAGTGCAGATCTGTCTGGTGTGTTAATTGCTACAAGACAGTTAGTTGAGGCAGCCACATGAAGAAGGTCATCACTGTACAGATGTCAAAGTTCCACATAAGAAGGGTATGGTACTTAGCTTCTCGCTGAAGGTCTTCCGTCTTCGACCAGATATCACCTGGAAAGCAAGTCCGGATAATGTGACCAGGATACCAGAACATGTGTCTGAATTACATTCATAAAGCTCATCCACATCCGATCACGTAGATGCCTCCATAATAAGTCAAATCATGGTAGCACAGTTTGTCAATTTAAAGTTCAGATAAGTTCATAATTCATAACCAGAGTTCCATTAGACTAAGAGTCACCATCAAAAACCACAGTTCGAGTGAAACAAGTGTTTCTTGATATCACACAGTTGTTGGGTAGTCGGGTAGGTACTAAGTGTGGCACAGCTGGATGATTATACAAACCATACTTGCCCAGCAGCCTTCGTTTTGAATGGTGGATGACTTATACTGGATCTGCTCTGAGGGCATATATGACTGACCGGGTAGTGGGCAGTAGGATCACCTCACGTTAGTTGGTCTGTTCAGACTGCTGATGGTGACACAGAATGATGGTTTTACTGACTGTCCATCACTCCTCTCCGGAACGTAGAATCTGGAAAAGATGACACAAGCAACCTTCTGTGAGAATCACATGATCATGACCCACCACATGGGGATAGACATCCTCATAGTAATCAGAGAGTGAATCACCTCCCTAAAATGGGTGGTGGTTCAATTACAGGCCATGCCTCAGGGTCAGAGGAAGAATAAGGTCTGGGGTCTGACAAGTAGCGGAATAGATCATCTGTTTCCCTGAACTGGGGATAAAGTGAACCCACGGTGACTAGTTATGAGTGTCTGCCCCCAGTTCCCCAGTGGAAGACTTCTAATGACATACAGGGTTAGAGGGTCTACAGTACCCATAGGCAAGATGGCCCTGAAGGATGGCCGTTGGCAAAACCCCCTTCCAGCTCTTCCCATGGGGTCCTGCTTTCCCCAGTTCATCTCCCCTGCAACCATCAGACATGTCTGTAGCATCACTTCTCACTCTTTCCTCTCCCCGTTGTTCTCCTCACAGGAACCCACTATAAACTAGAATGGTAGTTCGTTAAGGAGACCTTGAACACAAAGTGTATGAGGAAGCCAAAGAAAACCAGCAGTCGCCCTGCCAAAAGACGCGAACTTCGACACACGCGGGATCGCTCAAATGACAGTCGATACGACCGCGGACATTCCCATGAGATTCGTCTTGACCGGCCGAGTCGGAGGATACCCCACTCGGTAGGGTTTAGTTACGCTTTCACCGACTTCCGGTTGTGTGCACTACGCCTGAGTTCAAAGGCGGCCCAGTAGTGCCATCAAATCACCAACAATCGAATCCCATTTTCCCCAGCCATTTTCTGGCGCGCGACACTCAGCATGCATTATTATTCCTGTCTCGGCAGTGCACTGTTGGCAACATTACAGACTGTTCAAAACAGGCCTGTTGAAAATGGGGTCAAATAAACAGGCCCGCTTGCTGCAGTAATTTACATGCTCGCCATTGACCTACGGGTGAACACGGCTGCATGCACTATGCAACATTGTGTGATCGGGATTTCGACACGAACCGATCCAAGTATAGTCGCATTCTTACCTTTTTATTCTGTCTTGCAGTTAGAAGTATGGAACCTCAGTTCAACTTAGGGACATACTGTCAACCGTCTTCAAACTGTATGTTGACACTGGAACCAATTCTTCAAATCACTGCTGACAGACAGAAGTTCTTGCCAGCCGGCCAGACAACCATCAGTTCTCCCTGCTGCTAGCGAGGTTCCTGCTATTGCGCAGTTAAGACACTACTTCCGGTGTCATCATCCAGAACTTCCCAGAATCCAGGGGCGTAATCCTCTATTCCCTCATGGGTAAAATTACTTGGATTATCTCCCTTTGACTACTAGGTGGGTGTAGGCCGAGAGATCTCGTGTGTCTGGTCAATCCCGCATTTTGGTAATTGTGGCCTTCTGGCAATTGTAGCATTCTGGTAATTGTAGCCTCTCCTGGTCGCATCCTCCAGGCATGCTGTGACATGCTGCAGTCGCTGCTTTTTCTTCTATTCCATACTTCAATATCACAACCTCTAGGTCCATGAGGGCCTTACGTACTCACCGGTATGTTATGGTTGCTCAAGTGATAGACATTGGATGCTTTTTTAAGTAATAGAAAAGTGAATAGTGTGGGAACCTTTCACACGGCTTCAATCGTATTTACCAGAAGCTTTAAATGAACATCTTAAAACTGTGATAGAAATTACAATTACCATGCAGTTGTCTGGAAACCTGTCAATATTGTTGCTAAGGATGTCAAGAGTGTTAAGCATTGACATAACGGTGATGACGATTATGATTACATCAAAAGGACAGTTTACAGATGGCCGCCCTAATTTTGGCATGCACCAAAGAGGAGCAGGGTTCTGTTATCCGTTTTTTTTTTTAAATCAGTGAACTATAAACCTATAGAAATTCATCGGCGAATAAGGCCTAGTATGGTGATGCATGCCTGTCAGTCCATCAATTGTATGAGGGGAGTAGGACGTTTCTTCTTCTGCATTCATTCGGATATGTTTTTCGGACGTGATTGTGTTGTGCCTGTTTACAGCAGAGCTGCGTTCTTGCGCCGTCAGCCCGAGACATCCGAGTTCTGCGGGCATTTGTTGATCGGGTTAACCGTCCCGGGGGTTTCGTAGGACATTTGACTCTCTCTGTTGTGATGTTATCCCCCATTCCAGCTGGCCCATTTAGAACAGCCGAAGACATCCCGGTCAGCCCTCAAAGGAAGGCAGGGGCAGACCATGGGCATTCCCCGCCATCAAAGGAGGCTTCCATAATTGCAGACCCGACACATAGCGCTCGGGTATTGGGCTGACCCAAGGAATCGTCACGTCCTGCACATGGCTGCTTAGTCTCACTTTCGTATATTGGGCCTTCCGTTCACCACAGACTCCGGAAATCAGAAGAATGCAGTCTGCAGATGATATCCACCACAGTGAGCTTTCAATTCGGACTGTCCATGTAATGGATTTGCTAGCCAAACAATATTCCATTTCATACCTCTGGGACGCTTTTGCTACCGACATACCTGTGGTATGAAGTGTCGCAGTCTAGGACTTCTTCATGCATCTTTAGATGTCACCCTGAATGTAGTTAAAATAAGCTGTAGTCAACTTGACCTTGTTGATATCTCCATAGAGCTTGTCCTCTAATGAAGCAGGTGTGGGCCAAAATATCTTTCTCTGTTCTGCATATATTGGGCACTCCTGCAGCAAATGTTTAGCTGTCATTTTACCAGGACCACAATTACATTCATCGGTATCTCCTATCTTTAGTTTATTGAAAAAGTGGTATTTCAGCCTGTTATGTCATTTGCGGAGTCTGAAGATTGCTACTTGTTCTCTTCGGTCGAGTTTGTAATATGCATCATCCTTCTGGTGGCCTGGGTGCTCTGATTCCCATTTGGTTCTATGAGTGCTTTTTATAAATCTCTTTGCCTCATTATAGGTTATGTCTATGTCAGGCTGTGGTAATCGTCCACCCTCTTTTGCTAGTCTTTTGGCCTCTTCATTTCCAGGTATACTGCAATGTGATGGGATCCACTGTATTACAACTTTTTTTTATTTCTGACATAGTCCATGGATTGCTGCTTTTGGGTCTGCTAGTTCTCGTTTGCAATTCCAGCGAGGCCTAGGCTTTTGCTCCTATGGAACATACTCCATATTCATTACAAGCTTGATTGGTCTGTGGTCACTACCTGCTTATTGGTCAAACACATGGCGATCGATTTTGTGGAGGATGTCTCCTGTGCAGAAAGCTAAGTCTGGAGTAGAAGTGGTAAACCATCTTCTAGAGTAGAAGCTGGGTGTGTTGTCCGCTTTGTTGAGTAGATGGAGATTGGAGTCTATTTCCCAGTCCTCCACTTCATCTCCTCTGTTGTCAGTATCTGGGTATCCCCATCTTTCTGAACGGTTATTAAAGTCTCCAACAATAATTTAGTTTATGTCAGTTATGTTCATGTTTGAAAGTGTAGGGTCCTTATCTGCTGGGCTATACAGATTGTAAATTCTTATTTTTACGTCCTTTATCATTATATCAACACCTATAATTTCCGTTTTGATGTCAGAGATCACAGATATTTCGCTACAAAGTATTGTATTTCGTGTAAGTATTAAAACGCCTTCTTTGTGTTCTTCGCGGTCGAAACATGTAGCCTGATATCCTCTGACTGAGAATCTATGATGGGCGTTGAGGTGTGTCACCTGAATGCATGCCACGTCTATTCTATCTTTATGAAGACGATGTGTTAAGGCAGAGGTTCCCAAACAACGACCCGCGGACCACTTGTGGCCCGCCAGCTGCAAGAAAGTGGTACGGGAGGCCTCGTTGTTTAATATAATATGTTTTAATAATTTTAAAAACATAATGCAGTCGGCGTGCCCCGTCATCGTGCGATAATTTACTCTGCTCGTGGTTGTTATGCTCAGATATTATCGAATGCGCCTGTTCAGTTCGCAACGAAACGTTATGAAGTTCCCATACCCCAGCCTTGTCGACCAATCAGAGTGCGCAAGGTACCATGTTGTCGTCTGTTACAACTGTTTAGCAGTGTCGGTAGTATTGTGTGGAAATTATATTTTTTTAAATAAAAATTTACCGTTACAGCCTATAAACATGAGTGTGGAAAATCTAAAATCAAATAATGGAAACTGTCATTTACTGCCAGTATAATATCTTGCGGTGTATGGCAGAGGGGTCTTTGAACCTGGGGAATTAAGGCCGCCTGGCTAGTGCAGTCGCCGCAAACTGTGAAGGTTAGGATTTTCTTTTTGCCCCCGACTTAAAAATATCCCACATCTTACCGAGGGATCGAACCCGGGTCTCCCGAAGGAGAGTCCGGCGTTGTATCCACTCGGCCAGCCGCTCCTCGACAATGGTAAAAAGCGAAAATATGAAGATATTGCTTGTCGTGAATTCAACGAAGATCGGACGGATAAATTTAAGTGTATGCCTAGCCGTAGTGGTAAACCAGTTTGCTTAATCTGCGGATTTTGTGTTTCTGTTACCAAAAAATTTAATCTGGAACGACACTTTACGACCACACATTCAGACATAAATGCTCAATATCCAATCAATTCGGAGTTAAGAAAAGATTTCATAGAGAAAGTTCTCTGACCAGGCAGCAGTCATTTTTTCACCAAGGCTAACGAACAGAGCAAGAGTGCTGTTGTTGCGTCGTAAAAAGTCGCTCTTCTGTTGGCTCGCAAAACAAAAAAAAAAGCCGTTCACCGATGCAGAAGAAATAATCAAGCCTTTCCTTAAAATTGCTGCTAGAATGTTTGGCGATAAAAAGTGTGAAACAAAATTTGATCAGATTCCTTTGTCTAATAATATTAGGTACGTTCATTTGAAACCCGTTCCAATAGCTTTATTACAAAAGCATGACAGAAACATTAACAGGTGTGGTAGAATTAAACAGCATTAATTTTGAATGAATTATGCATCATGGATTGTTCAAAAGAAGTCGCTGTAGGCATTCAGACAAGCATCCCAATGCTTAAGTAGGCGGCGAATGCCGTCCGCAAAAAAAGATTGTGGTTGTTCACTGAAATATGTGTTTACCGGTGTTTATTACGTCTGCATCTGTGTGAAATCGTTGCCCCTGGAGAGCATTTTTAGAGGTCCGAACAAATGAAAATCACATGGTACAAATCAGGACTATAGGCTGGATGTTGCAGAATTTCCCACTTCTTCCTTGCTAATGCTTCCTGCACAATCTTTGCGATATGCGGACGAGCATTATCGTGCAACAAAATCACACAGCGAGAAAGCATGCAGGGTCGTTTATTCTTTATGGCTTTTTGCAGGTTATCTAGTGCTTGCAAGTAGTAGGTAGAGTTGATGTTGACACCAGGTTCTTTAAAGTCAGCCAACAATAGCCCTTCATGGTCAAAAAATGCGCTCAGCATAACCTTACCAGCGGAAACCTGTAACTTGAATTTTTTGGCTTTTGGTGATCCAGCACGTTTCCATTGCATGCTCTCTCTTTTGCTGCTCGGCTCAAAGTGGTGACACCATGATTCATCGCCTGCCACTATGCGGAAGAGAAATGCACCACCCTCCACTCTGTAACCCAGCAAGTGGTTCAAACACCATCCCATGCTTTCCTCTTTTTGGTGGTCAGTTAACATCCGTGGTACCACTGTGAACACACCTTCCGATATTGCAGTTTCTTACGAACGACCTTTTGAATTGTCCCAAATAAATTCTTTCGCTAGCGAACGTATGCTTCGACAACGATTCATCTGTACTGCTGCATCAATTTTGGAGATGGTGTTTTCTGTTGCAACAATATGCGCTTGACACGGCCGTCGAAGGTCTGTCGTGAACTGACGTCCTTTCCGAAACATTCGTACCAGGTCTGTCACTGTTGTCTTCAACACACATTTGTTACCGTACCCTGCCGGCATTCTTCGATGAATGTCTACTGGTCGACATCTTTCAAATGAAAGAAACGGAATCACCGCTTTTTGAACTTCTTTGGACGGATTATGGATCAACCCGGCCATTTTCTCAACGGTCAGAAACATACCCTATGCATCATGGGGGGATAAGCACGTGCTTATTCATTGGTCAGTGCTTATCACACTTATCACACATGATCATGTTCAACGTAAGCAATTACGCGCGGTGCGGCACGAACGGATTTCAAATGAACGCCCCTTATACGATGGCCAGGCGAGTTGAAGATTTAGCCAACGATGTTCTTCGTCAAGGAGCAGCACATATCAAAAATTGTAAATTTCTCTTTCTTTGGCAGTGGATGAATCCACTGATATTTCTGACACAGCTCAAGTCGCAATTTTTGTTCGAGCAATAAACGATAATTTTGAAGTCAGTGAAGAACTTCCAGGACTTGAATCAACGCATGGAACTACCAAAAGGACTGATCTGTTTGAAACTCTGAAGTTGTGTGTAGAGAAAAACTACGTAGAATAGACCAAATTGGACCTTTTAAAAAAAAAATGTAGGTTATGAGTAGACACAAACTGAAACATGTGACAACTGGAAAGTTTTGCGGTAAGAGAGATAGAGGAAGGCAGCCTGAGAAAATTCTTGACAGCCTTGTGTCATGCCACAGAAGGGAGTCAACACACGAATTGATCCATGATGTCGGATATCGTAATTTGTGGAGAGGTATGATAGCCCACGCCAGACAGCAAGGCTCTGGGTGATGATAATGTTGAAGATGATGAGGCTAGCACTATATACCATTATGTCCCATGGTGTCAAAATGGTTTATAAACTTAACTTACGATTTCCATTAATATCTGGCGCTAGGCTTACTGTATTTAGTCTAATCAGCATTCAATGGGGAATATCAAATATCATTCGCAGGCTTGCCTCATTTAACCTGCCAGAAAATGTATTGGTGCCAATTGCAAAAGGTTCAATCGACGCCACGTGCTCAGTAAATCAAACTCCACCTCCAAGGGTATCTGAACCCAAAATCACCACTAGACCGGAGAATGCTTTAACTGAGATGCTACCGAGGCTGGTTGTTTATTTTTATTATTGCAATAATCACCACATCTGTAATAACAAAAAGAGGGCGAAATAAACCGCCCACGCTTGTCGGCATGGCTTGTGATGATGAACAATACACACAAATCTCCAAAGGGAAACACAAAACTGACAAGGGAAGTAACTATTACATAAAGCATTTGTGCAGGCCTTGACAATTGTGTCCCCTTTTGGAACTAAGATTTATGCAAAGGACTCCCTTTCGTGCCACGGAGCGTAGTGGATACATGGTGCAACCAGAATTGTTATAGTTCAGACGACATTCGTTGGCTAATGTTATAGTTCAGACGAGACTCGTTGGCTAATGTGGTTAGCATCACTCGGGTTTATTCCTGACAACTATTATAAGTTGGATCAACCCAGAAGCAAGAGTAAATTAGCAAGATATCCCGACCTGGAATAGTATTCGTTCACATGCTCACAGGTTTTTCAGGCAAGCGCTCTAGTTACTGCACCACAACGATTTCCTTTTTTAGTTATAATGACTTTATAGGTATGGTATGTGCTGTTAATACGTGTTCTATTATCTCTGTTCCTCCAGCATGAGAATGGAGGTGGAAGCAGTAAAAGCAGTATTCCGTTGGCTAGAGGAGACTACTGCAATACAAATTGTATTCATCACGGACTTAAGGAGAATGCTTAGTAAGATGGAGAAAGGAATGCTTCGTGTAGAATAGCTCACCTCGCTTCAGAGGTCACAGATTGTGAGAATTGTATGGATTTTTTGCCCTGGTCGTGCGGGAGTGCGGGGGAATGAATGGGCTGGCAAGGAATGCACCTCTTGGTGGTCGATTACCTATGGACAAGGGAGAGGTGGTAGAGCGCCTATGGGATCAGGTGGAGAAGGCGTATGTGGAAAGGATGAGATTGCGTGGAATCGGCAGGGGTCTGTAGGAATATAAAAACTGAGAGGGAAAGCAAAGAGAACTTTCAACCAGATAGCGGTGGGAACGATTAGTAGCATAACTGTTCGCTGGCTGTTGACCGAGGGGACGGAGCGGGTATGGGAATGTCCTGAGTGCAATGATGTCAGTTCTTTTCTCAACTCAACTCAACTCAACAATTATCACTAGTAGTAGTAGAGACAGTCTCAGTACAACAACACGAAGACACAGGTGACGTAGATATAACATCAAAGGCAAGGCGGACTGTCCAGACTGATAGCTTGACCGATGACATGTTGGCCTTATGGGTCCCCAAATGAATTCACAAATGAGAAAAAGTCTCGTTTACACGCCTTAAGGTACATTAGCCTTATGTTGCGACACACATATTTGTATATACCAATGTGCAATCGTGTGTGATGTTTTCAGTATATCCCCGCCCACCTTTACTTCTCAAGAGATTTCCGGGTACCAATTTTAGGTTGGGTCGGCATGGCAGTCCAGGTCCATTTAAAAAAATGAACATGTTAATGGGAGATGTCAACATTGATCGGAAAGATCTCAGAATAATAAAGAATATTTTCTGTAGCAGCAATTACAATGTGAAATAAAGACGGCGATTATAAACAAATAAAGCTAGGAGTAGGACAGTCTTGTCACCAGATCTCTTCTCCCTATATCAATCAATCATGTGCCGTGCCGGAAAGCGTGGGTGGTCATGACTCACCATTTCACTCGATCACCAGTGTCGTGGATCAGCTCAGTGTTCCTGTCTCGACCATGCCATGTGGCCAAGCCATCCAGGTATTTACTTCTCGGTCTTCCCCTTGGTCTGTTCCTTTCATTCTTGCCAGTGGTCACCAAGTTCTCCAATTTATATCTTCTCATAACATGTCCAAAAATGTTGACTGTCTACGTCTAATTTCTCTAATCAATTTACGATTGTCATTTGTCTCCTGTAGTACTTGGTCATTGGTTTTTCTGTCTGTCCATGGTATTCTTTGCATTCTCCTCATAAACCACATCTCTGCAGCCATCAGATGTTTTTCAGCTTGACTGTTCATTGTCTAAGTTTCACACCCATTCAAAAGAATAAGGTGGAGAAAGGAATGTTTCGTGTGGAATGGATATTGTCGCTTCAGAGGTCACAGATTGTGAGAATTGTATGGATATTTTGCCTTGGCCATGCGGGTGTACGAGGGAATGAACAGGCTGATAGGCTAGCAGGGAAGGCACCTCTTGGTGGTACCTTGCCTATGGACTAGGGGGAGGTGGTCGTGCGCCGGTGTGTGCCGGTGGTTCGGCAAACCAATGGCAAACTTCTGAACGTAAACTTGTCAAGAAATCACAAACAACCAAACAATGCTGGGGTTGACTGCAAAGTTCTATAAAGGATATGCAACTAACATAATGTATTAATGTCCTTTCAGTATATGTGCCTCTTGGCAGCAAACCGTGTACACCCGGTCCGCCAGTGATGACATGATATGACGCAGTAACAAGGCCACTTCCTACATGCAGCCGGACTGACAATAACAGAAGTTAGTCAGTTACATATCATTTACAGGACGTAGCAGTCAACCCCAGGTATTCCTTTTTTGTTTCTTCTTGTTTTGTTTCTTCTTATGTTTGTTTATTTTTGTTTGGTTTGTTTGGCTGTTTGCTATTTGATGTCAAGCTTACGTTCTGTAGTTTGCCATTGCTTTCTGAACGATCGGCACTCTCACCTTTATATCGGAACCAACGCAAGGCGGTCTGCTTCCAAATCTCCGAAGCTGTGTTCCTAACGCGGTATGCAGGATTACGAATTGCGTCAGTAACTCCTACACCAGAAAGCCAGCAAAAAGAAAACATGTGAAAATTTTATACAATAAAACACAAAAACACACAACCAGTCATTTCACATGTTTTTATTAACCACTAACTTATTTAACTCCCATAATCCACTCAAAAACTGCTTAAAGCGGTAACATAAATAGGGTATAAATATGGACATATATATTTTTTTATTTGGTCCAGTGAATGTGAAGTACAGTATTTGCCTTGAGTTTTTTAAATAAGAAAGAGGAAACAAATAGGCCAATGTTACTTTTCACAAATTGAGCTTTCTGTAATAATCATCATCACCATAAAATAACTTCTCCCATGCAAACAAAAAATGTTGCACATCTTGTTTTCAGACGTTGCGATTAACTCCACGTTGATTTTTGTAGGCAATTTTACTTTCAGTAGTTTGCCGTAGCTTTCTAAACGAGAAGTTAACGTGACGGTCCAACTTACCAGGGAGTGAAATGAACCCACTACCACGACTTCAGCGCAGAAGAAACTTAACCCGAGAGCTTTATCATTGACGGCAAATGACTTTAATATAAAAGTCGTTCGAAATATCTTTGTATCAAGCGCTGACAAGATACAATTAACAAACCTGCTTCCAATAATAATGTGACTCTTGGTATAATATTTGTTTAAACTAATCATCATTCATTTGTGAATGTGGCCGGTAATACGCCGGCCTACTTTAACCTCCCAAAAAATGTATTGATGCCATTTGAACCCTAACTCACCAGCGGATAGGAGAGTGATTTAACAGTTGTGCTACCGGGGCTTGTGGGTTACTTTTATTTTTGCAATAATCACCACACACTTAATAAGTAACTATGATAAAAACATTTTAGCAGGCAACGCCATTTGCTGTAACGTGTATATTTTCTTTCACATCTTGAATCCATCTTGAATGTAATGTTCCTATTATTCGCTTCCCTGGTACAACTCCTCCCATCATTAACTTTACCAAGCAATGATGCCTATTTACATATTCAAAATATTAAATCTTTGTTCATTGTATTAGTCTTAATAATAAATCATCTTTAATACTGGTATCTTGTTGGAGACATCTGTTTGGTTTCGTTTTCGACCAATTAATTCTCTAGCGCTTATTTGCAAAGCCACATTTTTGCTCTTAGCTGAATGGTTAAATTTCCACACTTGTTGCCACAGGAAACATGCATGCTATTATCATTCTGACTGTTGATGTTCTAACTGTTCCACCCCGTACATGTTTCTACGAGTATGTCTTAAGTATTTGTAGAGCAATGCTTCTTTCTCTTTTAAACTTCTGTCATTGAATTACCTTGTCCAGTCAGCAGAGAACCTAGATAATCACAACTACCAATTTTCAGTAATTTCACACTTTTATATATGTTGGTCTATTTATCGATCGTCATTGTCTTTTTTTTTCACACCTTGCTCTTGCACAAATTTCGAGATGTGATTTAGATAGCAAAACTGTTTTGTCTGTTTATTGCTATTCTGCTATTCCTCCAATTAAAAAGAATTTTTAAATTTTGTTCTCCAATTACTTCTCAGGATATTATCTGATATGCATTTTAAGTTGGATCAGTCTGAGAATCCAGTTCATATTGTTTATTTCATCTTGATGGTCACCAGAACATGCATACTTTGTTGTATGTCCTCTACAGAACGTTGTACACAAACCCATCGAAAGCAACGCACAAGGGTCTGCTTTCAAATCATCTGCTACTGATTTCGAACCGTCGACTCTGTATGTCGGGGAATTGTGAAACGGAAATTTCACTATCTCCAAAGCCACAGAGCCGGTTGTGAGGTGTACAGAAAAACTGAATTGTTCGATGCAAACCTCACTTTAGGAAAAAGAGGACAAACGTGCAAGTAGAAGGAAGACAGCCATTTGAAAGGAAAATAAGATAACAAATAGATCTGAAAGCAGATGATAGACTGGACTACCATAGAAATCGAAAGAAGGCGAGAGTGTAATTGCATCAGTGTTTCCAAATGAAGATCCCCGCTGGTCGGATATGATTATCCCCAAAAGCAAAGCTGCAACACGACCTAGCTAACAGATATACGCATCTTCATATGGACAAACAAACAAACAAACAAACAAACAAACAAAGACATGTTAAGAAATTCAAAACAATGTTTTCCCGTAGTGAATTTGAATAACGAAGACACAAACAATAGATTGCACGATTTATTGCCTGGCATATTTCGCAGCATCTCGTCAGGTACATACTGCAGAAATCACACAACTTACGTGAATTAATTAGATAAATCCTTCAAGTTGAAATATACACAATTTCGCACAGTAATGTCACTTATCTACCACGGTAATTTTAAGCTGACTAACATGTCTTTCTGTTTACATAATTCTGGCTTGCGTTGATTGATCATTGATAGAGACACTGCCTTGCACGTGTTGTTTAACACACAAAATACTCGCTTGTTAAAGTTTGCAGAAGCAATTATGAAGGCTAATAGACTACAATGGCTGGGGCATATAGAAAGAATGGAAGATAATAGGGAAACAAAACTCGCTTACACTCAGGAAATAAATGACCGTAGACCCCGAGGTAGACCAAGAAGGCGGTGGAGAGATAATACATGTACAGACCTACAAGCACTTGGAATCAACGACTGGCAAGAGAAGGTCCACCAGAGAGACGAATGGAGACGGATTGTATTTGCAGCAAAGAACCTCAATGGCTCGGAACGCTGAAGAAGAAGAAGAAGAAGTACCTGACGAGATGCAGCGAAATATGCCAGGCAATAAATCGTGTAATCTATTGTTTGTGTCTTCGTTATTCAAAGACATGTTAAGTGTGTCCCAAAGGAGTTTCCTGCTATTGATCTGTGATGTGATAGGATCATCGATAGAATAGGTGGTCAATCTGTCCCTTACTTAGCAGGCAGCGAGCCGTCATCCTACCGTGCTCATGACATTATCATCCAAGTTCCCTATCAACACGCCCGCTATGGATCGAAAGTCCAAAGCCAAAGAAGTCTTAAGTCTTAATATAGTAAACCAACATTCTGTGGCAGGCGTCTCTTAGAAACACTTCAGATTTTCCGAAAAAAGTCCTAAATCAATTAATAACTGATTTCTGGCGCAAGTTGAAAAATATCTTTAGCATTTGATGTCGAACAAAGACATCGACTGCTGCTTAAATGATACAGGAGTAAACATAAAATATGATTGGAAAGCTGGACGAACGAAAACACATACACAAATACTAGTGAATGGTTTGAAGAAAGCCTTTATCTCACACACACACACACACACACACACACACACACACACACACACACACACACACACATGCACAAACACACACACACACACACACACACATGCACAAACACACACACACACACACACACACATGCACAAACACACACACACACACACACACACACACTCAAACCCACAAATAAGACTGCTAAATTGGTATAATTGAGGTGTAATCGGACGAAACCGAAAAACTAGGAAATAAGTCCGGGAAATGGAAATGTGGAACGAGATAGAGGTATCGTAGTTGTACCACAGGTTCGTGTCCTGGACTCAGTCCTTACATCATGTTCTGGTTTAATTTGACGGATAGGCAAGCATTGTAGTGATGTTTGCTTCTCGCCACTGTTTGCTTATGCATTTTCCTCATTTTGGACTTGCAGTACATGGTTCCGCCGCGCAGCTACAGAACTGAGGGTGCTTTCCGCGACACTGAGCCTGTGAGCTGTGGATTTCACGGGGAATGCTCTTTCGTCTATCCACGGTAGTTTGTGTTGTGAACTTCGAGTTCGGAAAAATGGCGAGTGGCCGGTTCCCATAGTATCTAGTTTGACTTATTCAGTAGTGCGTGTGCAACTGCTGGTTTTTCTAGTGAGTTGCTGCTTCCATTGATGATAAACTGTAATTCTAGTGGCAGACTGGTGTCTTGGTATTCTAGCAGCAGCCATAGGTATGCATGAGTGTGCATGCTATTGGCTTTGTCGGGACTGTTGTCTTCTTCACTTTGTTGCATGGTACCCTGAGGAGCATTCTGAGTGGTTTTCACTGACACGGGAACGGAGCATTTATATGATGAACCGTTGCCGTGAAGTTGGATCCGCGACTAATTAACTAACTAATCATGTTACATAATGTCCAAATGGTCTAAAAATGCAACGGAAGTACCTACAATACCTTCTGTGGCTCTGGTACACAATTAGTTCCGGAGTGCTTTGGCGATGAAGCTGCAGTAACAGAGACATACAGGAGTTGGCATAAACAGATGCAAACACGGCTCTAGATTAAATGCAGGATTACAAATACACACTTGAAATGAAGATAATTTGCTAGTGAAATACACGCACCACAAGGCGTGGTGGTTACTGATTTACTTTCCATTTACTGACCAGGGATAAGAAAGAAATACTCGCTAACAATAAGTATGTATGCCCTATTTATCAAGTAAATGTAATCTATTAGCCATTCTAATAGTGATCTGAAGAGTGGACAATGAGCAGTCAAGCTGAAAATCATCTGATGGCTGTGGAAATGTGGTTTCCGGGGAGAATGCAAAGAATACTATGAACAGACAGAAAAACCAGCGACCAAGTCCTACAAGAAACAAATGAAAATCGTAAGCTAATTAGAGACATTAGACGTAGACAATCAAACTTTATTTGGACATGTTATGAGAAGAAATAAATTAGAGAACTTGGTGACAACTGGCAAGATCGAGGGGAAGAGAACAAGGGTAAGACAGAGAAGTAAAAATCTGGATGCCTTGACCACGTGGTATGATCGAGACAAGAACACTGAGCTTATCTACGACTCTGTGATCGAGTGAAATGGCGAATCATGACCGCCCACGCTTATCGGCATGGCACATGATGGATGGATGGAATAGCGAACAGAAGAAGAGTAAATGTTGTTTACTTGATTGTATTCTTTACTTCTGGATTGAGTGCAATTAGTTGGTGTTAGTGACTGTCACAATTTCTGTCAGTAAAGTGTCATGCACTGCGCTATTTCATCTGCGTCTTTTCTACATGGTTTTGTGTTGTTGACTTCCGATTAGATACTAGTGTTCATTTGCTCGCTGATTACATATTTTAATTGCATCTATATTTCTCATATTTCCCCTACAAAATTCGGTCATTATTATTTCTTTATAATTTTCTTTCAACTCTTATTAAATCGTCCATATCAGTCCTCAGTGGCGACAACCAAATGAGTTCTCTGTAGCGACAACCGAATGAGTTTACTGTAGCGACAATCGAATGCGTTCTCTGCAGCAGAAACCAAATAAGCTCTCTGTAGCGACAACCAAATGAGTTCTCCGTAGCGACAACCAAATGAGTTCTCTGTAGCGACAACCAAATGAGTTCTCTGTAGCGACAACCGAATGCGCTCTTTGTTGCAGCTGCCAAATAAGCTCTCTGTAGCGACAACTAAATGTAATTCCCCGTAGCTAAAATCATGGTCATGAAGCAGGCTCTTTCCAGGAGATCCCGCTCATCGCACACCCTCATAGTGGTAGCAATGGACATACAAGAGAGCAACTAAAGGAGCCTTTCTATGCATTGGGGCGTCTTGGGTACATGAATCTAGCCCCATATTTGTATTCATCCTACGGCACTCGAGAGGCGTTGTGAACAATATCTCTACTTCCCAGAATATTTCCTAGCACCCGTTCCAGGATGTGTCGACTAAGAAGTCCTGGTCAGTAGTGGACATAGTAATTGATACCACAGCCACCTCGATAAATTATATAAAGATGTAGCTCTCTCTCTCTCTGCATGAAAAAAGTCTACCGTGTTTGACTCAGAAAGAGAAAATGTTAATAGATGAAATACCTGAAATATTACTCTGTAAATAACCGTTAGACATAATTGTATTCGTTTTAATTTAGTTTTTTTTTTTTTTAAAGCCTGTAGGTTTATGAGACTCAGCTACAAAAGTAGCTATGGAAAAGAGCGTCCAGACATTCAGAAAGGTGATGCATATGCCCAACTGAATGGAGCATCTAGACTTTTAGAATGATGATATATATATGCCCAACTGATTAGAGCATCCGAGGTTCTAGAAGATGATGTATATGCTCAGTTGGTCAAAGCATCCAAGTTCTTGAATATGAAGAATATGCTCAGTTGGTCAAAGCATCCAAGTTCTTGAAGACGATGTATATGCTCAGTTGGTCAAAGCATCCAAGTTCTTGAAGATGATGTATATGCTCAGTTGGTCAAAGCATCCAAGTTCTTGAAGATGATGTATATGCTCAGTTGGTCAAAGCATCCAAGTTCTTGAAGATGATGTATATGCTCAGTTGGTCAAAGCATCCAAGTTCTTGAAGATGATGTATATGCTCAGTTGGTCAAAGCATCCACGTTCTTGAAGATGATGTATATGCTCAGTTGGTCAAAGCATCAAAGTTCTTGAAGATGATGTATATGCTCAGTTGATCAAAGCATCAAAGTTCTTGAAGATGATGTATATGCTCAGTTGATCAAAGCATCAAAGTTCTTGAAGATGATGTATATGCTCAGTTGATCAAAACATCCAAATTCTAGAAGACGACAAATATGCCCAGCTGAACGAAAGCGAACAATTAGCCATCGGACTCTACGAAACATCTAGCAAACTGAGATCTTTTCAAAACGCCACATGTAGAAGCCATTGATGAATGCAACTATTTAATGAATAAAATACATTAATAATTCCTGCCCAATTGTCCAATATGTGAAGAAGTGAAAGCGATGTTGGCCTGCATCATCCCCGATGTGGGATTCACTCTGTCCAGGTGTTAAAGACCTGCTGTAAACATATTCAGCTGCGTTCAACATTTTACCAAGATGATGACGACGACAATGTACAAGTAGAAACAAAAGAACAATAAGGAGAAGAGGATGAGAGAAAAAGAAGATGGAGTATTAAAGTTGGTGGTGGTAGTAGTTGTATCATTAGTAATATAGTAGTAGTAGTAGTAGTAGTAGTAGTAGTAGTAGTAGTAGTAGTAGTAGTAGTAGTAGTAGTAGTAGTAATAGTAGTAGTAGTAGTAGTAGTAGCAACAGTAGTAGTAGTAGTAATAGTTGTAGTAGTAGTAGTAGTAGTAGTAGCAGCAGCAGCAGCAGTAGTAGTAGTAGTAGTAGTAGTAGTAGTAGTAGTAGTAGTAGTAGTAGTAGTAGTAGAAGTAGTAGTAGTAGTAGTAGTAGTAGTAGTAGTAGTAGTAGTAGTTGTAGTAGCAGAAGCAGCAGCAGCATTAGTTGAAGTAGATGATGATGATCGTAAATCTATAGTTTTATTTTCATGAGTTATTGAATGCTCCATGTTTTACTTCAAAATATGTGGCTCTTCAAATTAGCTGTGATGGACTAAGAGCCATACACGTCTACATTTACCTAACAGATTCAGGAATGCATATATCGCGTGTAATAAACTATAGGACACACTTCAGGTTGGAGAATTCCTCTGGCAATACCGTTGAGCATCCTCTTTGGTGGATTCGGGACTTCATTAAGCTGCACACAGAACGACTCGGTCTGCACGAGGTCCACAAACAGAGCTTGAATGCATTCAGGCTGTTACTGGACGCACGTCCTGCAATCATAGGAAATACAAACAGTTAGGTATTCATAGCTCTTGCTACCCAGGCATACATTCTGGCCTAGAGAGACAACAATGGAAGATAAACTCTATGGATCGCTGCGTGAACTAAAATAAAGACAGTTAGTTTAATACAGGAGACAACATTGCAGTTATAGATGTATTTCTAGCGAACGAAAGGAGAAGAATAACTCTTGCGAAAAGATGAGACATACTAAACACGGACACGGTGTACATACATACCTTACTACGAACTCCATGAAGGTAAAAAAAAAAAAAAAAAAAAAAACAATCAACAAATATATAATAAGGAAGTAATAAAATAAAAATAGTTATTCTAGGACAACAGACAACGACGATTTGATTTTACTAATCTTCTTCACGGACACAACAACACAAACAGATCTAACGAGGGGAAAAACACAAAATTATAAAATAATATTACGAGTAAAACACAGATCCTTTGTTGTCAAGAAGGCACACAAGTGCTTCCAAATTGACGTGAACAAGGCCTTAGGTTCGTACCGGAATATGATCAGCGTTGCCAGTTGTGGGTTGTGCTCAATCTTTAAAACTTGAAACCACCTTATTTTCATACATACATTGTCCCTTTATTTCTCAACATAATTTCCACCAACATTGATGCACTTAACCCCATCGTTTTATCAGTCCTCCCAAAGCGGCTGCATAGAACTGCGTGCTCTGTTTTCTAAACCACGTTTTCACTTCACATTCAACTTCAGCGTCATTCGCCAAATGTTCTGGAACAGTCGCCTTACAGCTCCGACTTAGTCCCTAGCGATTTCCACCTTTTTGGTTCACTGAAAATGCACTTTGGCGAGAGACATTTCGCGAATGACGCCGAAATTGAATGTGAAGTGAAAACGTGGTTTAGAAAACAGAGCATGCAGTTCTATGCAGCCGGTTTGGGAGGACTGATAAAACTATGGGATATATGGGATCAATGTTGGTAGAAATTATGTTGAGAAATAAAGGGACAATGGGACGCAGAGGTGTTTCCAAGGCACCAAGGCCAGGTTCTATACTGGCCAAGACCTACTAGCACGTCCTCACCGTGCGTTCTGGGCAACAGTTCCCTTCGGGGTCCCGGCTAACCTAGTTAGTAGGATCGCTGATTCTTCCGAAGTCGGAGAATATCTGCCTGCACTGCGAGGAACCACCAGTCTGCACACCAATAAGCCAGACATGGGACAACGGATACTATGGCAAACCTCAGGTCCTGCATTACATCACACTGATGTTGAACAACAGTATGCCTTCATCACAGCCAGCGAACACAAGCAAGCAAGCAAGCAATGGACAATGTATGTATAAAAATAAACTGGTTTCAAGTTGTTATCGTATTTAGTTATTCTTCTACAGTCATTTGTGACTTACTTATTAACTTACAACTTACCCTCGTGTGTGTGTGTGTGTGTGTGTATATATATATATATATATATATATATATATATATATGTGTGTGTGTGTGTGTGCGTGTGTGTGTGTGTTTGTTTGTGTGTGTGTAAACATATGACGATTAACAGAGATATATAGTAGGTTAGTCTATTGTTGGATGTTTGCTTGCTAGGTTGAGTGGTTGGTTGGTCGGGACTCGTGAGAGAGACGTTTTAAATCTTAAAACTGATGCATTCTATGGCTTTCAGGTAAGAACCCTGAAAAGGGCTGGATTTTGTTGTGGTGAGGTTGATGTGAAGACTTGTTTCCCGATCCGACAGAAAGTACCATCTCTAAGGGCACTATTTTAACAGAGCTTGTCTGTCCCTTCTCAACTCATTAACCAGCAACCCGCCCTTCGACTGCCCGACCGAACAATAATCCGACCAACCGACCGAACAACCAACCGAACAACTGACCGAACGTCCTACCAACGGTCAGACAACAGACAGAGAGATTGACAGACAGACCGACATACATATTTGAAACATATATTTGGTGCCAAAGTTGCATGTGGATCATACGTCTCTGTCACATCAGGAACAACATACAACATGATATGGTATATATACCTGTTGGGGGATCCATACAATAAATTAATTCAGGATTTTCCAGGAAAAACGAGCAAGATCTCAAGGCAGCCATTTTCTGTGCATCAGTTACACAGTACGATCTGTATATCCTCGCTGTGTCCTCGCATTCCGTACCTTCTAGTGTGCTTGATCACAGAAATCGAAAATCATGTGTTTTATTAATGTTTCAACACATACACACACGAGCAGGCGCGCGCGCGCACGCACACACACACACACACACACACACACACACACACATATATATATATATATATATATATATATTATCAAAATGCACTTGATGTCAGCAGCCCACACTCATTCACTGGCACCGTACCGTTTTGAATGTTAGGTACATTGCGATTTAAAAGACCAGGGATGGAGTCATACCTCTCCTTAGCTCAGCAGCCTGGGCTAAATTGTAGACACCATATGTTGCCCATGCAGCATGTTCCTGCTCTCGGCCTGTCTATGTTACTCCAGAGGGAAAGCAACACCGATACATCTGGAGCAAGACAAGCTGCAGAAGCTGCCGAATCAGCAAAGGAATACTCTAACTGCCCGCTTATCGGGGCTTCCACCCTAGACCAGGTGCTGACCAAGGCTTAGGGCTGGTCTGCCCTGCCGTGACATTTAGTCTTTAGGTTGGATTTCATTGCAAAGATTGTACCCTCCCAATTACGCTCCTCCACCCGAAGCCGTTGGCACAATGTAAGGTGTTTGGGTTTGGTGAGCGCCGCCCAAACTTTGGCGCTAACAGAAAGCAGGTAGTACCGTGTAGTGTAATACGGTAGCTCAATCATATCTGACAAAGCCCGGACAGGTTGTGAGACCACAATAATTAAGTATAAACCTGAATACGAGAATGACGCAGAAGAGTAAACATCAAGCAGATTAATAACCCTATCTCCCTTGGTAAAATCTCACAGAATGCGGTGGAATATACACGTATTTAAGTATTTCATGAAACCCGTGCATTCCACAGCAAGGATACAGACGAGTCCATCCTCCATCATGTGCCGTGCCGATTACCGTGTGCAGTCTTGTTTCGCCATCTCACTCGATCACCAGAGTCATGGATCAGCTCAGTGTTCCCGTCTGGATCATGCCACGTGGCCAAGCTACCTATGTATTTACTTCTCGGCCTTCCCCCTGGGTTCTTCCCCTCGATCTTTTTAACTGTCACCAAGCTATTTCTTCTCATTCTTCTTCTTTTTCAGCGTTCCGAGCCATTGAGGTTCTTTGTTGCAGATATAATCCGTCTCCATTCGTCTCTCTGGTTGACCTTCTCTTGCCAGTCATTGATTCCAAGTGCTTGTAGGGCTGTATATATATTATCTCTCCACCGTCTTCTTGGTCTACCTCGGGGTCTACGGTCATTTATTTCCTGAGTGTAAGCGAGTTTTGTTTCCTTATTGTCTTCCATTCTTTCTATATGTCCCAGCCATTGTAGTCTATTAGCCTTCATGATACCAGTGATTAGTGGGGACTTAAACAGATCATAAATGTCTTTGTTAATGCCCAAAAACGTTGCCAGATTAGTAGCTTTTATATTTATCTTTTCATGTAGTTGTATCGGTGTGTGTGTTTGTTGTTTGTGTACTGAGGAAGGCTTTGGCCGCAACGTCCATTTTGTTACTAGTAATCGTGTTGTAGTACAGCTTACAGTCTATTCACGTATTGAGGTAATGATGTAGATAGAGACAGGCGTTAGAGATACAGATATTAAAATACAAATACCAAGGATTGTGCCTTTCATCGCTCATAGCTATATGAAACTTATGGAAGTTATAGAGAATGAACGAAGTACGAATCATAATATTTAACTCTAAAGTGAATCAGTACTGCTGCGTGCATTAGAAACACTGAGAATGACTAAAAGAAGTATAGTAAAACCTCGGTTTTCGTCGATAATTCGTCCGACAACAATCGGCGAAATACGAAACCGACGAAAATCGAGGCACTTATTTACATATGAATCAATTCAACTTCAATTAATTCGTTCCAGAAACTCCAAAATATATACCCCAAAAATAAAAAAAGTTTATAGAGAATAGTGTTTAACACAATATTTCTGCCCCAGACTTGTCCCAATTCGCACCTTGGTCGCGCCTAGTAACACTGTGTATGCCATTGCGCCATTTGAATTTTTCAAACCATCCTCTGCTGGCCTTAAAATCACTAAGTACACTAGCACTCGCCCCAAGCACTTTCTTAATGAGATTGACATACAACAGTCTGGTCTTTATTCCACATATAGTTGCCTCCGAAACAGACTCACCATCTAACTGGTATTGATTTATTCGAATTAATTATAACTGTTCGACTTCCTCAATTGTTTGCGATCTCTGTTTCGTTCGCACATTCATGTCTTTCACTACATTAGCCTCCTTTATTGTTTCCTTTTTCGCCACAATGAAACTTATTGTGGATTTCGACATCCCGTACACATGCGGCCGATTTCAGCATTCTTAATGCTGCTCTCATATTTTATTATTAGCAAGTGATGCTCACATGCCGAAAAAAAAAATGCCAAACTGAGCAGGAGAACGCGAGAGTCTCATTGTTTTCGCAAAATTAGCAGCGAGGTCATGTGGGTACGTCGACGAAATCCGAGGTATTCGACAAAATCCGAGACATATTTGTCGCAGAAAAATTGACGAAAACCGAAAGCGACGAAAACCGACGTTTGACTGTAATAATTAACGATACAACTACTAACCAACTATTTTGCTAATGAGTCTGGGATCCGTATACAATGTGTGGGATCTATATACAGTTTGTGAGGTCTATATATAATTTGTGGGGTTTATATACATTGTGTGGGGTCTATACACTAAGCACGGCATCTATATTCAATGTGTGCGTCTATATTCAATGTTTGGGGTCCTGATACAGTTTGTGGGGTCGATATACAATGTATAAAGTCTCTATACAACATATGAGGTTAATGTACAACGTGTGAGGTTAATAAAAAATAGTTAGTTAGTTAGTTAGTTAGTTAGTTAGTTAGTCGACAGATCATCCTCATTGCACATCGAACCATTCAGTCCATAAGTGCTCGGATCCCCTCCTCAGCAAATCCCGCAACGTGTAGCGGCTAACGACGCCAGTTCTGTGTTGGTTTATAAATCTTCTTTGGCTTCCTGCGTAGTGTTCTTGTTTGGCCACCCCTCTTTTAATTTGCTGCTCTCGCAGTCTGGCCATTGTTGTAGATTCACAGTCATCACTTGGTTCTCGCAAAAGTCTTACTTCTCGTAGAGCATTCAGAATGTCGGCCTGGTCCATGGCGCGTCCGCCCTCCACAGTAGCATCACCTGCGAGCTTGTCAGCCCGCTCATTTCCTTGTAGTCCCGCATGCCCTGGCACGAAGATGAAACTAATCTTTGCCAGTCGAGACCGCTCCAAAGGCAGCAACCATTCTCTTCGGATCGACCCCTCCTCTATCCTCTTGATCATGTTCATTGAGTCGCTAAGGAAACAAGCCCTAGTGAATATCTGTGTCTCGAGCCATGTTATTGCTTTACTTACTGCCATGACTTCCATGGTCAGGCTACTTGTGGTTTCAGTGAAAGCACCAGAGTCCTCCTTCACAATTCTCCCTCCGGCCCGAGCTGTAAAGGCCCATGAGCTTCTCACATGTCGGACGACCGCGTCACCGTCTAGCGAATTCTCGAAAATCAACGCTTGTACTTCAGCCTCAACAGCAGCCGGGTTTTCATGTCTGCATTTTCTATCTAGTTGGATGCAAACTGAAAAGGATGTGCAGAAGTCTGTTGGCACTTGCACCCACTCCTCGCCAGGTTCTAAGTCCTCAAGTGAACACACCTGTTGAAGAATGTCTTCGGCTTGACCCATCCACGACCGTCCTCTTTTTAACCTGCTGCCCTTCACCTTCCTAATTTCACTATGCAGTGGATGTTGTGTGTTTGCGTTAATTCTGAGGTAGGCGCGTGCCCTGCAACCTTGTATTCTCTCTTCAATGGTTGGAAAACCAAGAAGGTAGCGCATCGCCCTGCATGCTGTATCTCTTGTACATCCAAGAATAATGCGCATAGCTTCATTCTGTATCCTTTCCATCCTTTCTATCTGCTTATGGCTGAGAGTCAGGATTGCCATTGCATACTCCAAAACAGACATGACCAACCCCTCGTACAGAAGACATAGATGGCGCTGCTCACAGTTTGCTGCTGCCATCACCCGCATCGCTGCCAAACCCCGCTTGGCCTTTGTTATCACCTGGTCTATGTGCACATTATAAGCAAGGCTTCGATCAAACCGTATCCCCAGGTAATTCATTGCCTGCGTTATTTCCACAGTCTCTGAACGCAGCATTACAGTGCTATTGGTGTGCTGAGGACAGTGCTATTGATCTGGCGCTAGTTTCACCTTCACTCACTACAGTGTGTAGATGGGGTGTCCTAGGACACCAAGGCAGCGACCACCACCCGTGCAGCATACTGGTGGAGAAAGGCAGAACCAGGCAGCACAAGCTACAGGTAATGACGTTCCAGTATGACAGTACAGGGCAAGATGTGGTAAGTGAAATAAGACGTGACAAGCGCAGAACGTTTCAGGGCAGGAAAAAAAGCTGGGAGCAGCCACCGTGGTGGAGTTTCGAGGTGGAGAAGGCTTGGGTGGATAAGCGTAGTGCTGTAAGGAGATGGCAAAATACCAAGAAGTACAGAGCTGGTCATCCTAGTCCCTGCTTGCACTTAGAAAGAGAGATGCACACAAAAGTAAGCTACTTCAAGAAACTGGTCAAGGTTGTTAAAAGCGAAAAATGGGCAGAGGTGTGTCAAAGAGTAAGCACAGACAAGTCACTGAAATTGTTCTGGCGACTACATAAAAGCATGAGTGGTGTAGTCAAGAATAAGAGCATTTCTGACTTCCAAGGTGCTGACCTCATCTGGCAGAGGACTGACGAGGACAAGGGCAAAGCCCTCTTTGAACGCTACCTTGAGCAAAGCAACCAGACAGACATGGGAGGCCGAAATCTGGCCAAGGAGGTCACCTCAGACAGATGCAAGGCCCAGAACACTTCGGATGAAGACACAGTGACAGTGAAAGAAATCAAGGCTGTGCTTCGACGATCAAAAAACAGTGCTCCAGGTCCTGATGGCATAAGATACGACGACATAAATAGGTGTACCGACAATGAGCTAGAGAAACTAGCAGACATGTACAACAACAGTATAGGGAGTGCTAGCATCAAGGAGGAATGGTTACACAGCTATCTGATTCCCTTGCCGAAGCCTGACAAAGACCACACAAAAAATCAGGGTTGTCGAATTATAACCATGCAGAATACAATAGGCAAGCTGCTGGAGAAGGTAATTGCCAGGAAAATATCAAGCCAACTAGAGAGGCAAGGTGTTTTCCCACCCACCCTGGGTGGGTACCGTCCAAAGAGAGAAACCTGGACCAATGCAGCAGTCTTTGCCCAGGATGTCTATGAAGGTTTCCACTCAGGCACTGAAACCGTTGCTGCAGCGATTGATCTTGAGGACGCATACAACAGAGTACCACTGGATTTTTTAATGTTTCAGCTTCTCGAACTAAACGTAAGTCCATTCCTCCTTAGTTGGATCGCTGCAGCCCTCTTCCAACGGAAAGTAGTTTTTAGATGTGGCAGTTGGACTTCGGAACCAACAACAATATATCCTGGCCTACCACAGGGATCACCATTATCTCCGGTACTGTTCAACGCCTACACAGTGAGAATCACCAGTGAGCAGATCACTGGACCTGGCAGGACATTGTCATATGCCGATGATGTTTTAGTGTATCGTCAGGGGAAGGATAGAGAGGAGGTTGCTGTGGAACTACAAACCGAACTCAATCGCATAAGTACTTGGTGTGATGAAGCTGGGGCAATGGTCAACCCAACAAAGGCAACAGTGACTTGGTTCTCGTTGAATAATCATATTGTCAACACTCCAACACTAACTGTAATAAAAAAAATACCTCCTAAAGAACAATGACAGACTATCAAATGCTAGTGTACATAATACAGGTTGTATTTTAATAAATGTGGGAGTTTTGAAAATATTGCCGTTCCAAGTTTTGTATGTATCGTTCATATTGCATGATCTCCACAGAGGATGGATACAAAACTTGGAACCGAAATATTTTCAAAAACCCCATAGTCATTAACAAAACACCCTGTAGCTTCTGTTATTGTGTCGGTTCTAAATATGTGTGGATATGACTGTCTGAGGCGTGTGTGTGCGTCTATGTGTGTTTATATATGTTGTGTGTGAGTGTGTGTGTGTGTCTCTCTCTCTAATGTGATATGTGTTTGAGAGCGTGTATGTATATATAAGTGTGTGCGTGTGTGTGTGTATGTGTGTGTATGTGTGAGTGTGTTGTGTGTGTTCGTTACCTGTACTGTCTGGCAGCAAACACCATTGCCCTATGTAACGCTTCTTGCTCCACCGTGATATTTTTCCGACGAGCACTCTGTCCAAGAATGTCCCCTGTGGGTGTTTCTGCTAAGTATGTCTGGACACTCTTGAACACAACCGGTCCTGAAAGAACATTTGAATTCTTTATAATTCCATACGTACGTTTATATTATCGTGGGTCAAATAAACAATTCACTATAGTGCCATTTGATGTGTGTGTGTGTGTGTGTGTGTGTTTGTGTGTGTATATGTGTGTGTGTGAGTGAGTGAGTGAGTGAGTGAGTGTGTGTGTGTGTGTGTGTGTGTGTGTGTGTGTGTGTGTGTGTGTGTGTGTGTGTGTGTGTTTGGCTTGCGATAGATTTCAACACAAGCATGGTCTATCCAAGTGCAAACACGTCTAGTGCACTGGGCTGAATTTTTCGCGTGGATTAGCTTTCCCAATTACCAGTGCCCCTCGCCATCAGGCGAGCCCACTCCGACTTCAGAGGTACTTATAATTTACGTCCCCCAAGTCAAGGATGAGAAGTCAACATTTTAGTTCAACTGACCGGTGAGTCATGGATCATGTAGAAATCACTAAACATGACAAGCGGGATGTTTTACCCTAAACGATGTCAGAAACATGCTTAGAATATCATGGACCAAGAGGACGACAAACACTGACATTCTAAAGGTGTGAAGAAAATTGGCTGATAAACAGCTTGATGACTCCAACATTTAAACACTTTAGTCTTACATTGTGGTTATATCACAGAGGGTCGGAAAGAACAATAATGAGAGTAATGGTACCTGGTAAAAGAGGTGAGTTTCGACCAGCGCGAAGAAGGACGCAGGACTTACAAGAAACTTTGACATGAAAAGGCATGCAACTAGGTAACCGGCAGGGGATCAAACATATTTTCGACGGACCGTGATGAGAGCATTGTTCTACAACGGACATGATACATGACAACCAGTTCCATTTGAAGATTTGCTGCAATGGATCTTCTTCACCCTGTCTCTCATTTTAATTCGCTACTTCTGTAGCATCTCTTAACTGATTCAGTGCCAGACAGAATGTAAGTTTGGACCAAATATGGTACAAATATAATGTAAATGTCCATTCACTGAGCATTGAAATTGTGGAACACACCTCGAAACAAAACAAACAACACGATGACCCTATAATGGCTATTTACCGTCCTTCTTTCCTAATGGGAGGTCGTATTTGCCGATATATTCGGCACTAAATCAGTTAATGTTATTTCTCCGCTTGTAGCGATTTCTAACTTTTGCTCTCTTGACTTTGGCTTGTCCTTCCAATATGGTTTCGATACGGATGGTACGTTTTTTTTTTTAATTTTATTATGAGACCAATGTCTTACATATGACTCTTGCATTACCTTACTCGACAAACTTTTCATGCGTTTTCTACAACTTCTGTGTTATGATTTTATTTTAATTCTTATGACATACTATGCTTCCTGGCCAAGAGGTTAGCGACTTTTCTACGTAATCTCGTATACTCTCGTAAGTAACGTGACGACGGTGAGAATCAGCAGTGGTTCGAAACGCATCGGTAACTTACGGGGTATGCGAGCCCTGACGCTCAGAAAGCAATGGCAAACTACTGAGCGTAATCTTGCCAAGAAATCAACAATCAGCTGAAAGATGCTGTTGTTGGCAGCGATGTCCTGTAAATGGATATGCAAACTTTATTTATTTATGACATACTATCTATTCTTCAGTATTGTTACTTTCTATTGAATTTACAAACTGATCTTACAAGAATTATAGTGCATCGTTACAACGAGTGCATCCGTTTCAGATGAATTGATCTCCAGTCATATGTAGATGACATCATAAAGAGTGTGAAATAATGACAGATTTCGTTCTTTATGCTTGTTTACCAAATTAAACTATTTATCTATCCGCCCACACCATTTTATATATATTTACCTATACATCCACCTGTCTATCTGCCTGATTGTCTGTCTGCCTGTCTGTATCTTTGTCGTTCCGTCCGTTCATGTGGTTTTTATGTCTTATGTCTACATGTCAGTCTGTCTGCGTGTCTTTCCGTCTCTCTATCCAGCTGTTCATTACTCCATCACCTGACCCATCTATCCAACTATCCATTCATACGTAAGTTCATTAATCTATCCATTAATTCATAACCATAAATCCATCTATTCAACCAAGCATCCATCACTTAATTCATCAGTCTATCCAACAATTCATCCATTTGTAAATAATTTTATCCGCATAAATCCATCTACCCATCCATCCATCCACCCATCCAGCATTAAATTTATTCAACTATCTATCACTTTATCTTCATATCGATAAATCAATCAACATATGCAACATAAATTCATAGGTCTATGCGTCAATTAATCCCTACAACCATCATTTCATCCTACGTGGATCCATCTATCTAACCAACCATCCCTACATCAATGCATCCCTACAATCATTACTTCATCCTACGTGACTTCATCAATCCAACCAACCATCCATACATCCATACATCTTTACAACCATCACTTCATACTACATGAATCCATCTATTCAACCAACCACCCACACATCCTTACAACCATCACTTCATCATATATTAATCCGTCTATCCGGCCACACTGACATGCACACACACGCCTGCTCAACTACGCCATGTTACCATTATCCTTGCTGATGGTGACAGAAAGACCAGGAACTTGACCATCGTCCGCAGCGTCAAGTCTGGGAGCTCTGAACCGGACACTCGTACTGCAGCTGGGGACGCTAACTGTAGCAAAGTTATCTTCGTCGATCTCACACGTCACTCTTTCTCCATTGCCGATATCCAGTTCTTCAGGTGCGCCCCAGTCGTATGTCTCATCCTCCTGGTCATCCACAACACCATCGTCTCCACTCCCACTGCCGTCAGCAAACGTTTGCGCAGACTCGATATCCTAAAGATGGTAATAACTAGATTAATTTTGGGGGGTTAATGACAAGTGGGGCGCAAACTCGATATCCTAAAGATGGTAATAACATGACTGATTTTATAGATTAATGACAAGTGGGATGCAAACTCTATTTCCTAAAGATGGTAATAATTAGATTAATTTTAGGGGTTAATGGCAAGTGGGGCACACACTGGATATCCTAAAGATTGTAATAACTAGATTAATTTTAGGGGTTAATGACAAGTTGGGCGCAAACTCGATATCCCAAAGATGGTAATAACTAGATTAATTTTAGGGGTTAATGACAAGTGGGGCGCACACTGGATATCCTAAAGATGGTAATAACTAGATTAATTTTAGGGGTTAATGATACGTGGGGCGCAAACTCGATATCCTAAAGGTGATAATAACTAGAATGATTTTTGGGGTTAATGACAAGTGTCGGCTCTGTGGGGCGCAGACTTGATATCTTACAGATGACATTAACTAGATTATTTTTGGGGGTTAATGACAAGTGTTGGCTCTCTGGGGCGCAGGCTCGATACTCTTAAGATGGTAATAACTAGATTAATTTTTGGTGTTAATGACAAGTGTCGCCTCTGTGAGGGGGGGGGGGGGCACACTCGATACCCTAAAGATGGTGATAACTAGATTAATTTTTGTGGTAATGACAAATGTCGCCTCTGTGGGGCGCAGACTTGATATCCTAAGGATGTTAATAACCAGATTAATTGTTGGGGTTAATGACAAGTGTTTGCTCTGTGGGGCGCAGACTCGATACCCTAAAGATGTTAGTAACTAGATTAATGTTTGGTGTTAATGACAAATGTCGCTTCTGTGGGGCGCAGACTCGATATATTAAAAATGGTAATAACTATATTAATTTTGCTGGTTAATGACAGGTGTCGCCTCTGTGGGGCGCAGACTCGATACCCTATAGATGGTAATATCTAGATTAATTTTTAAGGGTAATGACAAGTGCCAGCTCGCTGTCGATGGGGTTGCAAATGCAACTCGTAATCCTGCATACCGTGTTGTAAACACAGCTGAGAGCGCCTTGTGTTGGTTTCTCTTACAATGGTATAAGTGCCGGTCGTTCAAAAAGCAATGACAAACTACTGAAAGTAAACCTGCGATGAAATCACAAACAGCCAAAGATAGTGTTGGAGCTGACTGCGACAAAAATGAAGTACAAAAATAAATTTCTTTGAAAAGTTGTGTTGTTTGTTCTTGTGTATGGGTGTGAATGCTGGATTATGAGTCAGGAAATGCCATAGACAGTAAAGACAATTGACACGTGGTTTTGTTGAGACGAATTCTGAGAATATCGCGGATAGAGAAGAAAACAAATCCTGACATACTGAAAACTGCAGGCGTTAATTCAACAATCACAACAAATAGGGCATGACAAATGTAATTTATGGGGCCTATCATGAAAAGATGTTGAAGAGAGAAATTAGCCGTGTGTGGGAATCTACTAGACAAGAGAGGCAGACGAATATAGAGAAAGAAGAATGTGACAAAAAAGAATATAAGCAACCATAACCTCTAATGACAAATAGCATCTGAGAATCATGCTCGCTTATGTCTGCTCATTCCTAAGAAACTGTGGAAGAAGAAGAAGAAGAAGAAGAAGAAGAAGAAGAAGAAGAAGAAGAAGAAGAAGAAGAAGAAGAAGAAGAAGAAGAAGAAGAAGAAGAAGAAGAAGAAGAAGAAGAAGAAGAAGAAGAAGAAGAAGAAGAAGAACAACAACAACAACAACAACAACAACAACAACAACAACAACAACAACAACAACAACAACAAAGAACAAGATCAAGCATCATCATACGCACCTTGTCAGTGACAGCAACCTCGCTGATGTATTGATTCCGTCCTCGTTCTGTGTACTACAAACATAAGCAGAAGAAACATTAATAGCCTGTCAGAAACAGTGTTAACATACAGTTACATGTTACCGTTAAGAGAGTTCTATACCAGTTCTAGCAGGTGTGCAAATCCGTGCATGCTCTCAGGTGGCCAAATCATTTTGCAATTTTTAAAATGACAATACAAATATAATTCAATATCTTTTTCGGCAGTGAAATATGGAGCTTGGCACTGTTAGAAAATATACTATAATTTCCTTTCACCCGTACTATTAGTCTTAAAGCGAAATTAACTGTTGATAGTTAACATTTGATAGTGTGACGATACGAGAGGCAAGCCTCACTTAACTCATACATCAAATAAATTATAAATCGACTAGTTCGAGTATGTATTGTATAAATGCATCGGATAGAAGGAAGGGGTATCCCTCACACCTGGCAGGTAACGGGAGGGGCGAAATGACAACGCCATTTAACAGCACTTTCCCAAACCACCACAGGTGGAACCATAAGGTAATTTAAATATTACCCAAACATCAAGACTCTTGATGACCGTTTGTCATAACATTAACACAATAAAACATTCCATACGTGTTATTACAAAGTGAGTAATATGAATGGACAACAGATCTGGCGATATAAAGTTTGACCTGCTTTACCACTTCTTCACCTACATTAGTCCGCATCTCATGTGTGTATGTGTGTGGGTGGGTGGGTGGGTGTGTGTGTGGGTGTGTGTAGTTGTGGGTGTGTGTGCGTGCGTGCGCGTGCTCGCGCGTGCGCGTGTGTGTGTAATGATCAAACTAGTGACTTACATTTCGGATATTAACGCAGTTTGGATGACTTTGCTGTTCTCATTCACCATCGTTATTAATGCCATGTTAATATCACATTATGTCTCAAGGTGCACATGGGGTACCATCAATCTTTATTGATGACGCCGAACTAGAGATAGTAGACCATTTTACATATCTAGGATCAGTGGTAAATAGCAAATTATCCCTAGATCAGGAAATCAACATCCGGATTGGTAAGGCAGCAACAACAATGAACAGGTTAAGAAAAAGAGTCTGGGAGAACAGGAAGCTTACTGCCAAAACAAAAGTCCTTGTCTATCAAGCCTGTGTCCTTAGTACTCTTCTCTATGGCAGTGAAACCTGGACAACTTACTCACACCAAGAGAACAATTTAAACAGCTTTCATATGTGGTGTCTGCGAAGAATTCTTGGTATTAAGTGGCAAGACAAAATCACAAATACTGAAGTATTGGAAAGATCAGGTTGTGTGACAGTTTATTCCATGCTCAGTCTTCGTAGACTTAGATGGATAGGACATCTTAGGAGGATGGATGATGGTAGAATACCAAAGGATATCTTTTTTGGTGAATTACAGATGGGTAAGAGATCTCAGGGTCGGCCTCTACTACGATACAAAGATGTGTGTAAGCGGGACATGATTGATACAGGCATTGGTAATGCACATTGGGAGCAAGTCGCCGCTGAACGTGTTGCATGGAGGGCAAATATCAGAAATGGAATAAAGTCAAAGGAGAAAATTATTGCAGAAAAGTCACACACCAAGCGTTTGAGACGTAAGATGGTGCATGATGGTGGAAATGACCACGTGTTCACATGCACCCACTGTGAACGGACATTTACAGCGCAAATTGGCCTTATCAGTCACACTCACTACCGCCATAGTTAAAAGTTATTATGCCTTTTTAAAGCACAAACTATCGTCTGTCAAGACGGCAAGGTGCCAATGTGTAATATCACATTTATTCAAATCGTCAATCACAGTTTCAAGCCTTTTAATCTGCTAGATGCTTTGTGCTTTGTGAATCTGGAGTTTTACGCAGATAGAATCAAACAGAATCAAAACATTGCCCTAACTGAACAACAAATCTTAACATGCCATTTAAATTTACAAATGTGCGTGTCCTTTCACACATTATAGGAGGGTTGTTTGCACATTTCTTTTTCCACACACAACATTCTAACAACAAAATGCTGAAATGTCAGTTTCTTACAGTGAAGACTCTGTTCGCAGCTTTGCCTTCTTTCCGAATGCCAATGCCACCCACGACCTCTGAACCCTTGGTCAGCTGTAGGTGAACTTCAAATCCAGTGGTTACAATCCTGCCTCCCAAAATGTGGTTGGCTCCAAAAATCTGAAACATGGTGGATCAATTAGCTCTCAGAAAAACAAAACAAATTATAAGACAATTAAATGAGTCAATGCCGAAGGATAATATATCGCCAAATTTGACCTCCCATTAGAACAGAATGACAACATATCGCTATACCAGGGTTCTCGTGTGATTTGCTTTATCTGGCGGTATCTTCAGCAATTCCAATGCTCAGTGAACGGAGATTTACATTACAATAAGTGTTCGTCTGACTGGGTACCATGTCTGGGCCAACGCTTCTTGTGTTTGGCACTGAATCAGATAACTCTCATGCAACAAGTAATTAGAATAAAAATGTATAACACTTCATGCGGATTCTATAAATATTGCATAACACGAGTAAACAATATGTAATGCTATTTCTCCTATTTATAATATGTGTTTCTGTAAGAGTTTGATAAACTCTAATGGCACTAGACAGAAGATGCCTAATAGCCATTGCATCCAAGCGTCATTGTGCAAATGACAACATAGATTGCCTTTTATAGTGTCACTTACTGCAACGTCGATTCGCTTGCCTTCCAAGACAGATGTCTGGGGTCAATCCCCAGCAGAGGCCGAATTATTTTTTTCGACCAGCGCTGGTCAGGGGTCGACACACGCTCACAACATTGGTTCATAATTTTCGGGAATTATCTTAGAAGTAAAGACAACGAGAAAAGGAACTAGACATCCGACATCATATGTGGCTGACTGGACAATGTGACAGTCTATCACTTCACACTGCAGTGGCATAGTTGACATGGGGCTACCTACCGTTACCGACTGCTGACGATAGTTTTAAGTGGCTTCGTTTTTCCTCTCAGCTCAGCCACAGCTGTGTCTGGGAGTGTGGAAGTGAGCAACTTCGTATGTCAAAATTACTCGTACTACCATGACAGATACTGCTTTGGTGGCGCCAAATTGTAATCAATGTAAGGTGATATTTCCTTCACTTAAAAGCTACTCTAGTCACAAAAAGTTGGACTGGATGTCTATAAAAGACCTACAATATATGCACGCCTAAAGTTCACATACAAACGGTAGTATCAACCGGGGGTCGGCAGTTGCCTTTTAGTTATGTATCTTAGACAAATATTAACGAAAATGACGATATCAAACTATGAGATAACTATAGAGAGGGAAAATGCTTAACCAAGTTAATAAATTTAAGTATCTTTAATCCTGACATATACAACATCGGATGGAAGATGCACAATTGAAATTAAAAGCAGAATACAAAAAAAGCGAAACATGTTTTTCATAAAAGGAAAATTATCGTCATCATCATCAAGTGCCGTGCCGGCTGGCGTAGGCGTTCATGGCTCTCCACAGATCTCAGTCTTTGGTGTTCTGGATCAACTCTGCTGATAATATTCCTCCATGCCACCGTCTCAATCCATCCAGCATCATTTCTCGTGGTCTGCCTCTGCTTCTCTTCCCCTCGATATTTCCATTAGTCACGATGTTCTTCAATGCCTCTCTTCTCATCACGTGACCAAAGAAAGCTTTTTATCTCTTTCTTATTGTTGTATATAGTGTTCTAGTTTCATTAGCCTCTTTCAGGCAATCGTTGTTAGTTACTCTGGCAGTCCAAAGGATTCGCAACATTCGTCTTAAAAACCACATCTCTGTTGCTTCCAAGTTCTTCCTAATTTGTTGATTTACATTCCAAGATTCACTGCCATAGTAATAAATCAGTATCATTGAATGTTAGAAACAGTCTGCTGAAATCTTATATAGACCTTGTTTTGCTGTATGGCTGCAAATCATGACACGCGAATGAACATATTATGAATAGATTGAAAGCAACATAGATGCTGTTCCTGCGATGAATATTGCGAATACCTTGGACAGGCAGGGTAACAAACATTGACTGACATGAAGAGATTAATTAAACTAAAACATTATTAATAGTTATGAGAAAGGGACAAACGGCTTTCTTTCGTCGTGTGGTAAGAAGAGTGGCATTGGAGAAAATCTTTACAATGGAAAGATCGGTCGAAAAAGAGGCAGAACAGACCAAGAGAAATGATACTAGATGGACTAAGACATTGGCGTTGGGGAATATACGCTGCAGAATGGATCCAGAGCACCAAGGACCGAGATATGTGGAGAGACGTGAACGCCTACGCCAGTTGGCAAGGCACACGATATCATGATGATGATCTCAGACAAGCACACTCTGGCAAGCGTTATAGTCTTCGTGTCATTGTTTTCTTACCTGAAACAAACATGTTTCTCCGCTGCCTTTTCTAACTGTGGTAAACTCAGTAAAGCGGAACCTGCCTGGCCAGCCAAAGGACACACTTGTATTGCGGAATGTTCTTAGAACTTGCGAGGTGCCAATTATCTGCGCGTGGATTGTATCTGTGGACAACAACAGAACGTAATAACTTCAACAAGAAGCTAAGACAGTTGAATACAGTCATGCTTTAATTGGGACGCAGAGGTGTTTCCAAGGCACCAGGGCCGGGATCTATACTGGCCAAGACCTGCTGACACGTCCACGTCGAGCGTCCTGGGCAACATGTCCCTTTGGGGACCTGACTAACATCAGTAGGATCGTTGGTTCCCCCGAAGTCGGAGAGTGTCTGCCTGTACGGCGAGGAACCACCAGTCTGCACACCAATAAGCCAGACATGGGACAATGGATACTCACGCAAACCTCAGGTCCTGCATTACATCACTCTGATGTTGGACAATATGATGTATTCATCCGACATACAGGACTTCACGCTGGAGTTCACAGACAGCGAACGCAAGCAAGCAAGCATGCTTAGATTCACAGATCAAAGATATTGAGCTTATGTTGGAGCGTTTTTGTCAGGGCATACTGGAGTGTTGGGAAACGAACAAGCGGAAGGATTGACTGTGTCTGCACCACTGGGCTGGGTTATTGGAGCACGATAGTGTTCAAGACCCTCTAGGATCATGTGTATAGTGTGGCAGAACAGATAACTCATCATGGCTTAGAGAATGGTGCTGCCAGAGGATTTGGCCTATACTTAGTACTTCGACGTAAGGGACCCTCGCTGGCCGTTGAAGATGGAGACGGAGCGCGTATGGGAATGACTCAACTCAACAATTCTCAGAAACTCGTGACCAATATCCGATACCCATTCTATGAGACTGGCTCGACACCAGAGACATTCTGCCTGTGAGAAAAAAAAATGCAGCCAGCGCTGGGGATTGTACCCGAATTAGAAACCTAAATGTTTTCCTCATCATGTACTGGCAACTCGTAAAGAACATAATAGGAGATAAAGAACAAAATACGAAAAGCGGCATCTGCGTTATAAGATTAAGAACATCGTATGCATCACATCCTTGTCATTTAGATTAGAGAAATAAATCTTGAAAGTTATATAGAACTAGTTGTAACATATGATGTAACACAAATAGTAAACAAACAAAGAGTATCCACGGAAGCTTCCACGGCGTGGTCTTAAAGAAGACTACTGAAAATCCATTAAATCCCCTTTTTTCTGTCCCACATAGGAACGGGCCGGTCTCTCTGGCTGTGGGGTTACAACACTTTCTCTCTGTAATCCCGTTTATCACGCAGAGTCTCGCAGCGGAGCGAGAACTGAGGTGGTTCGACCCCCGCTCGTGACTTGCGGATACTGAGCCGGCCGCTCAGAAAGCAATGGCAAACTACTGAGCGTAATCTTGCCAAGAGATCAACAGACAGCTGAAAGATGCTGCTGTTGACAGCTAAGTCCTGTAAAAGGATACGCAAAACATTTTATTTTTTACATAGGAACGGAGTAGTTGTGTCTTGTTTCTTTTTTTTCGGTATTTCGTTGTTTTATCTATCTTTGTTGTCATGTTCTTGACAAAGATTCTGAAAATCGAAACGTCGGCCGTCCTGTGTGTCGTTTTGTACGCATTTGTGTGTATTTTATTTTATTTTATTATTCATTTTATATATTTATTGCTTCTGATTTTGGATTTTTTGATTTTCACCTGTATTTCAGGATACGATGGATCTCCTTGTAAGGTATGTGCAACGTGTTTGTGTTTAGTACGTTTCTTCTCGTAGGAGCTAAATATACCTATTTGTTTCCATTTCATATTGAAAATCCATTAGACAGACAAAATCAGAAATCTAAATGTTTTCCTCATCACGTACTCGCAACTCGTGCTCTCATCATGGCCCGCCGAGAAGTCTCCCAAATAGACACTGTTCGTGGGCGAAATCGTGCAGGTCCCTCGCAAATCACCGCTCCCATCATGGCCCGCCAAGAAGTCTCCCAGATAGACACTGTTCGGGAGCGAAATCGTGCAGACTACGCGCAGAATGTCCCTCCCATCACTGTCCGCCGAGAAGTCTCTGGTTCTTCGCCAGTTCTCCTACCTGTGAATGTTCATGCCCAAGTTGTCAGCAATGTCCCCAGTTGACCTGCGTGATGCTTGTTTCCTGCATCTTCTAGCAATAGCCGTGCCTCCCATCACTGTTCTTGTCCAACCACTGTTCATAAATAAACAGGTACGTCTTGTTTAACGGTCTCGGTTTAACGGATATTGCAGGTCTCCCTGGCCTAGAGGTTAACGTCTTTCTCCGTAATCCCGTATATTCTTGTGAGTAACGTAACCTGCGCGAGAATCGGTAGCGGTTCTCGCCACGTTGGTTACTTAGGGGTATGTGAGCCTGTCGCTCAGAAAGCAATGGCAAACTACTCAGCGTAATCTTGCCTAGTACACCAACAGCAACTGAAAATGCTGATATCCGTAAGGGATATGCAAAAAAAAAAATGTTTAACGTTCATAGCAGTAGCAGCAAGAAGTAGAGACTTGAGAGCGCACTAGAAAAAATACACATTGAAAGCTGTAGTTACCGAGCCTCTTTGCAGGCCTTGGCTCACTAGACACCATATACTGTTCTAAAAAAGAAACGCATAACTATCCGAGGGTGCGTCTTTATGAGTTTGCAAGCAAAATTTGGTGCTAGGGTATATAAAAACCAGCCTCAAATGTTCTTTACAGTGTCAAATGCTCGTATTAACCTGAATTGCGTTCGTGTTTTTAATCGTTACAATGCAGAGGTCAATAGTGTTTATGGCCAAATTTTTACCACAGCTCATGATGCGCGCACGTGAAAACAACATGTGGGGTGAACACTATTCACTGACTACGCAACTGAAACCCTATAAAAGAATAACGCTACACAAAACAATTCAGTTCATTTTTGAGCAAACATCAATGGCGTCTCTATCGATAAATGTAAGGAACATTGCTATTGGCCGACTGCATGCAGGGGAGAGTTAAAGTTAGGTTGCCAGGCATCTAAATGTGCATCTGAGTACCATCAGTCGACTTTGGCACCGGTTCCAAGTCTCTGGCTCAGTTGAAGACTGGCATCGCAGTGGACGACCCAGAGTGGCAACAGCAGCGTATGATCGCTTTATTCAGCTTCGTCACCTCAGAGACAGGTTTACAACATCTTCCTCGACAGCCCAGCCATTGCCTGCGGGGCGTTATGTGTCTGCTCAAACTGTCCGGAATAGGCTGCATGATGCTGGACTTCTGGCACAACGACCTCATCGTCGACCTGCCCTTACACTCCGCCATCGCCAAAACCGACTTCTTTGGGCTAACCAGCATCATCACACTTGGCCAGCAGATAACCAATGGAAATGTGTATGATTTAGTGACGAATCTTTAGTATTGATGCAGCGTCATGATAGTCGGAGGTGGGTATGCCGTGGGTGAAATGAACATTTTGCCCACAATTTCGGTAAAGAAGCTCCGCCTAATGGTGATGGAGGTGCAGTGGTGTGGGGAATGATCAGTTACAGCGGAAGGAGTCAATTGGTTCGCATTGAAGGAGGCTTTAATGTCCCACGACACGTCAATGAAATTCTTCGACCCCATGCCCTTCCACAGGACAATGCCAGACTCCATTGTGCTCTGTTGACCACGAAGTTCCTGACTGCGAACAACATTCTCACCCTTCTCTGGCCATCCCTATCTTCAAACATGAGTCCGATTGAGCACCTGTGGGATGAGCTGCATAGACGTGCTAGTCGCCGAAACGTTGCTCCAGCCATTCGTCGTGGTCTGTTCCAGGCACTCCAGGAAGAGTCGGCAGCCATCCCATAGGCCCACATCAGACGTCTGGTCGCATCCATGCCCAGGCGATGCCAGTCGCTGATCGATGCGAGAGGAGGCCACACACCATACTAACGGGAAAGCCCATACGCCTAATAACTCTCGTGACCCAGATGCAAAACAACTGTCAATTGATTGTTTGAACCCTTAAAAAGATTATTGAATATCATAATTATGGCTATGTATGTGCCCCCGATAGCTATGCGTTTCTTTTTCTTTTTGTTTTTGTTTTGAACAGTATACAAATGGGAGCCGGACTCCCTGGTCTAGGAGTTACACGACTTTCTCCGTAATCCCGTATACTGTCTTATTATATGTATGGCGTGAGGGGAATCAACACCAACATTCTTTTAATCCCATATCATTATCTTGAGGATCTTCTTGATTTCTGTCCACAACACCCCGTCAGTCTCTGGATCACTCTCTCTCTCTCTCTCTCTCTCTCTCTCTCTCTCTCTCTCTCTCTCTCTCTCTCTCTCTCTCTCTCTCTGTCTCTCTTACTACTGAACCAAGCCCCCTCTCATTCTTTTCCCAAAACACACTACACAACACTGGCTCTAACAAAAACAACAAATTAGTTTAATAGAGAAAAGTGTCATGTATGTGCAAAGTGTATGTGTAGAATGTCTGTCGTAAAATCTAGTGTGTATGTAGAATCAGACCGAATAGCTCAGGAGCAAAGACTGTTTCATCACTGTACTGGCCACACAACAGCACGATATATGATGGACAGAAAACCTCACCCAAATGATGTGTCTCTCAGGCCAAGTGTCGACTTCCTCCGATAGCTCTTGGACAATCCAGATGCTTGGTCATCAATAGTGGAAACAGTCCAATATTGATCATCAATCTAACACACACAGTGCAACTACTCTGTTCATAAATGTTCTGTGATCAGAGAATCCTAAAAATAATGTTACTGTCACTTTGGAAAACTAAATGTTAGCATTTAATTGTTCATAGGAATTCCCCAATTGTAACACACACTGTTAATTGGTAATGATAGGAATTCACCAATTGTAACTCAAAATGTTAATTTTCCCGGTATCTATATCTACTAGTGTTCCTGGTACAGGTGTTACTGTCAGTGTCTTGGTGTTACTGTGATGTAAACTATCACTCAGGAAACACTCTTATATAATCATCGTTTCCTGCTCAGCAGAGGCCAGGTTCCTGCAGACCCTCTGGGTTATGAGCCCATGGCAAAAGCCTCTCAGTAAACTCTGCCTTCAGTGCTCGAGCCATGACTTTCTTCTAGTTGGTGATAAAATCTAGTGGAACCTGTTGAAGAGAGAACACACCTGGTGAGAGCAACCCGATTCCGACCTTTATTAGGTGAGTGTAGGCCGACGGCCGCACTCAGATATATAACAGAGAACCGCCCTCTGTCATAAGGCCGAGGAGCTCATCACATCGGTCTGAGTCATGGTAAGACAAGGAAAGACTAAAGGAAAAGGGCAGAAACCCAGCAGATGCCCTACTGGAAGATCCTACCATTTGACATTTCCTCCATCCCCCCAACCATCCTCAATCTCCCTAAATATTATCCCACTACATTTTTCTTAACTCGCTGAGTTGATATATATCTCACACCAACTAGTTCAAGCAACGCGATAGGCTACTGTTGCCGACGCTTTTATAATACTTTCTATCAACGCACATTACTACACTCGATTCCTAGAATAATATAATGTAGGTTTATTTAATTAATTAAATACCATATATTTATTCCTGTTTGAGATGGAGACTATTAAATCACACACTGGATAGATGTCCGCCGATATAAATCAACAGTAGACACTATAGTCTCTCTCTAGAAACAAACTAGGAATATTGCGCACGTCCGTATCGTTTCACAACTTCTGGTCGACTACCATCAAAGTTGTTTATCCAGACTCTTTCAATACTGTGTCTGAATGACGTCCCAAAACTGTCTAGACACTAGACGTCTAGAAGCTATTTTTCTCTCCCCGTTTCCGACTTAACGTAAACAACTGACTGGCTGGCCCTTTCATCTGGGGAATCATCCCGGTACTTCAAAAAGTCCCGCTAACCTGTAATCTGGAGACCTGTTTCCCCCACAACAAAAGATCTTGCCGACTTCTACCCAGACAGTTTGTCTATCACATCAAAAGGATGGCCGCTGCCTGCAGACGTATGGCGCGACAGTCCTTCCTCGATCAACAACACATCAAAGAATGACGGCTGCTTGAAGACGCATGGCGCGACATATTTTCATTGATCGACAACTTCAAGATTTTACGTGATATATACTCTCATGAGTAACGTGACGTGCGTAAGAATCGGTAGCGGATCTCTCCGCGTCGGTAACTTACTGGGTATGTGAGCTGGTCACTCAGAATGCAATAGCAAACTACTGAGCGTAATCTTGCCAAGAAATCAACAATCAGCTGAAAGATGCTGATGTTGACAGAGATGTCCTGTAAAGGATATGCGGGAAAAAAAATACAAACTGAAAGCTGTAGTTACCAAGTCTGTTAGCCGGTCTGGTCGTCATGTTCAAATAGCCAGCGAGACATACTTTTGTTGTAAATTTAACGGACATTCTGGGTCGACCCCGACTGTTTTCTCCACGAAGACCCCGACTGTTTTCTTCACGGAGGCCCCGACTGTTATCGCAACGGAGCACTCGACTGTTATTGCCACGAAGACCACGACTGTTTTCTCCACGGAGACCTCGACTGTTATCGCCACAGAGACCCCGACTGTTTTCTCCACGGAGACCCCGACTGTTTTCTCCACGGAGACCCCGACTGTTATCGCCACGGAGACCCTGACTGTTTTCTCCACGAAGACCCCGACTGTTATCGCCACGGAGACCCCGACTGTTTTCTCCACGGAGACCCCGACTGTTATCGCCACGGAGACCCCGACTGTTATCGCCACGGAGACCCCGACTGTTTTCTCCACGAAGACCCCGACTGTTTTCTCCACGGAGACTCCGACTGTTATCGCCACGGAGACCCCGACTGTTTTCTCCACGAAGACCCCGACTGTTATCGCCATGGAGACCCCGACTGTTTTCTCCACGGAGACCCCGACTGTTATCGCCACGGAGACCCCGACTGTTATCGCCACGGAGACCCCGACTGTTTTCTTCACGGAGGCCCCGACTGTTTTCTCCACGGAGACCCCGACTGTTATCGCCACGGAGACCCCGACTGTTTTCTCCACGAAGACCCCGACTGTTATCGCCACGGAGAACCCGACTGTTATCGCCACGGAGACCCCGACTGTTTTCTCCACGAAGACCCCGACTGTTATCGCCACTGAGACCCCGACTGTTTTCTCCACGGAGACCCCGACTGTTATCGCCACGGAGACCCCGACTGTTATCGCCACGGAGACCCCGACTGTTATCGCCACGGAGCACTCGACTGTTATCGCCACGGAGACCCCGACTGTTTTCTCCACGAAGACCCCGACTGTTATCGCCACGGAGACCCCGACTGTTTTCTCCACGGAGACCCCGACTGTTATCGCCACGGAGACCCCGACTGTTATCGCCACGGAGACCCTGACTGTTTTCTCCACGAAGACCCCGACTGTTATCGCCACGGAGACCCCGACTGTTTTCTCCACGGAGACCCCGACTGTTATCGCCACGGAGAACCCGACTGTTATCGCCACGGAGACCCCGACTGTTTTCTCCACGAAGACCCCGACTGTTATCGCCACTGAGACCCCGACTGTTTTCTCCACGGAGACCCCGACTGTTATCGCCACGGAGACCCCGACTGTTATCGCCACGGAGACCCCGACTGTTATCGCCACGGAGCACTCGACTGTTATCGCCACAGTGCCTCCTACTGTTATCGTCACGGAGCCTCCTACTGTTATCGCCACGGTGCAACTCACTGTTATCGCCACCGAGCAACTCGCTGTTATCGCCACGGAGCTTCCTACTGTCATCGTCACGGAGACTCCCACTGTTATCGCCACGGAGACTCACACTGTTATCACCACGGATATTCCCACTGTTATCACCACGGAGACTCCCACTGTTATCGCCACGGATACTCCCACTGTTATCACCACGGATATTCCCACTGTTATCACCACGGAGCATCTCACTGTTATCGTCACGGATACTCCCACTGTTATCGCCACGGATACTCCCACTGTTATCGCTACGGATTCGTCCACTGTTATCACCACGGAGACTCCCACTGTTATCGCCACGGAGACTCCTACTGTTATCGCCACGGATACTCCCACTGTTATCACCACGGAGACTCCCACAGTTATCACCACGGATACTCCCACGGTTGGGAGTCTCTGTGGCGAAGTGGTCAAGCCGTTTGACTCGTGCTAAGAAGGTTGTGGGTTCGATTCCGGGCCGCACCCTTCGGTTTACGAGTTAAATGTTTCGGAGACTCCTGTAGGTCGTCGCTAAAAGCTACGGAGTTCGTGCTTTGTGCGACGCTTTCCGCGCTGCGGAAAGAGACCGAGCCATATGGGATAAAACCCGGTGCAATGAAGTCGACCATGTCGACTTTTAAGCGACTTTTTATACTCCCACTGTTATCACCACGGAGACTCCCACTGTTATCGCCACTGAGACTCCTACTGTTATTGACAATCAGTCAACAGGATGGAAATCACAGCAGCAGACTGACATTACACAACGTGTTGATTGAAGGGATTTTCCCTCCATAACTTTTTTTACGCGAATTGCTTCCCCGTTTTATGTTTTACGATTATTTTACATCCTACGCCATGTTGCATGTAATCGACATAGATGGGTGGGGTCGTGGAGTATGACAGCTTGATTTGATGTTGTTGATGCCGTCTTTCTTTGCTCACTAATCCACAAGGAGGGATGGGATTGTAGATTGTACACTCAGCATCATGTGCCATGCCGACAAAGCGGAGGCGGTCATAGTTAGTTTTTTCACACGATAACCAGCGTTTTCGATTAGGTCTGTCCACTTTTATCGATTATGTCATGTGGCCAGGTAATCTAGAAATGTATCTCTCTGCTTTACCCTTTCTATTTTCCCTAAAGTTCCCCAGTTGTCACTAAGATTTCAAGTTTTATTTATCCTCATTATGTGCCAAAGGGAGACATAAGTAGCATAATTTTGTTTTTTCGCACATCCTTTACAAGACATTGCAGTTAACACTAGCATGTTTCAGCTGCTGTTGATGTCTTGGCAAGTTTTTACGTTCAGTAGTTTGCAATTGCTTTCTGAACGACCGGCTCACATACCTCCGTAAGTAACAAACACGACGCGATCTGCTGCCGAATCTCGCGCAGCTGTGTTTCGTACGAGAGTATACGGGATTACTAACAACGTCCTTAACACCTACGCCAGGGAGTCCGGCAAGAAGCATAATTAACAACGGATAAATACAATGGTGGTTTCCATTGACTTCCGTCCCTTTGTGTATGGTTTGTAGGATATTTAAAGACAGACCCTGCAAGACAACAGGGGAGAGAGGTTATGTGTGGCGCTTCTTTCCCTCCGAAGGTATTTTATAGAGACGGCTGCCCAACCAACTAAGTCGCTTCCTCTCAATGACCACCGCCTGTGTTGGTCCATGGCTGCTTATTCAACATATTCGCTGTATCAAAGAAACGGATCATGAATTTGTGTACACTTAAAAGTAAATAGTGCTTTTTTATATTTGGGGCACGTGTAGACATTTAACTGTCTAGACACGTGGTTGTTATCGGATAGAAGATGTATCACAGAGATAAAGAACAGAATATGAAAAGCGGCATCTGCGTTATAGATGAAGAACATCGTATGCACAACATCCTTGTCATTTAGATTAGAGAAATACATATTGAAATTTATACAGAACTAGTTGTAACATATGATGTAACACAAATAGTAAACAAACAAAGAGCATCCACGGAAGCTTCCAAGACGTGGTCTTACAGAAGACTACTGAAAATCCATTAGACAGACAAAATCACAAATCGAAATGTTTTTGAAACAGGTTAAGACACAAAGACACCTTATTCTAAACATCAGAAAGAGACAGTCGTCATTTCTGGCCATAATACAAGAAGACAAAATGATAACATTCAGTGACAATTGGAAATATTTTGGAAAAAGAGATAGAGCAAGAGGGCGAGAGAAAATACCTGAGAACCTTGTGTCTTGTCACTGAAGGGTGAAAGCGCACAAACTGACACGTGATGTTGTGAGAAGAATGATCGCCCATGCAAAATGGCAAGGTAGATGATGATGATTAATGTACCCGGACCCCCAAGGTTGACCCTGTTTAAAATGGGCATGAGATAATGTCCAGGACAGCAGACACTGACACCATCAGCTGCCGAGCACAAATGGGCTGTATTATGTGCCTAGCACCATATAACAAATTGGCCAAAGGCGTATACAGGTTTCTGTACCAAAGGCGTATACAGGTTTCTGTACTGCTTTACCTGCTAAGTCTCCTGTACTACAAGCTGGACAATTGAAACCAGACATTAACTATTTCAACACAAGAAACACAAGTCCCCCGATCTATTTTCTTATCAAACAATATAGTCTCTTAGTCAATTGAAAGACTGAAGCCACAAACAAGATGTTGCACGACTTATTGTCCGGCATATTACACACCTCATGCTCTCTGGTGCATACTGCAGATTTACAAGTATATATCATATGTAGTGAGTTAAGTTAGTTGCATATCCTTTACAGAACCTTGCAGTTAACACCAGCATTTTTTTTTTTTTGTTTGCTGTTGTGATATCTTGGCACAGGGATGTGTTTTGTCACCGGATTACTTCTCCCTCTATCCATCCATCATGTGCCATGTCGGTAAGCGTGGGCGGTCATGTTCTGCCATCTCACTCGATCACCAGAGTCGTGGATCAGCTCCGTGTTTCTGTCTCGACCATGCCACAAGGCCAAGCCATCCAGGTACTTGCTTCTAGGTCTTCCCCTTGGTCTGTTACCCTCGATCCTACCAGTTGTCACCAAGTTCTCCAAATCATTTCTTCTCATAACATGCCCAAAAAATTGTGACTGTCTACGTCTAATGTCTCTAATCAGTTTACGATCTTCATGTGTTTCTTGAAGGACTTGTTCATTGGTCTTTCTGGTTGCCCATGGTATTCTTTGCATTTTCCTCAGAAACCACATTTCTAAAGCCATCAGATGTTTTCAGCCTGACTGCTCATTGTCCAAGCTTCACATCCATATAAAAGTACAGGTTCTATGTAGCATCTCAACACTCTTTTTCTCGTTTCAATTGACATCTTTTTATTGGTCAGTATGTTTTTCATTTTGCTGAAGGCTACTTTTGCCATGGCGATTCTTGTTCTAATCTCTTCAAGGCATCTCCCATCTGATGTTATTACTGTTCCGAGATAATTCTACCTATTCAGTTGTTGGAGAATATTCCCATTTACTTGTATATTACATTGTGGTATTTCGTTCTTCCTAGTGACGACCATAATCTGTGTCTTTTTACAATTTAATTCTAACCCTAGTTGTTCACTGTGTGCAACAACCGCATCTACTAAATTTTGCAGGTCCTGTTCATTGTCTGCAATCATGACTGTATCATCTGCATATCTAATGTTATTGATGTATTGTCCTCCAATGTTGATTCCTTCCATATCTTCAATATTTCTGAAAATACTTTCACTGTACAGGGAAAACAGATCTGGAGACATTACACATCCCTGTCTCACACCCCTTTTAATAGGCTGATATTGGCTTACTTCATTATCAACTCTTATGGCAGCTTGTTGTTTCCAATATATGTTTTTTACAAGTCTAAGGTCTTTTCCATCAATTTGTAGATCCTCAAGCATCCTTATCATGTTGACATGTCTCACTTTATCGAAAGCCTTTGTGTAGTCAATAAAGCAAAGGTGTAGATCTTTGTTTACTTCTATAGAACGGTCGATTACGGTTCTCAGTATATACACAGCATTTACTTTACCCTTGCCTTCTACAAACCCACATTGTTCTTCTCCTATTTCAGGTTGTATTTTCCTCCTAACTCTTTGCATGATAATTCTTAGCAAAATCTTCGTGATGTGACTCATTATACTAATTGTTCGGTGTTGATCACATTCCAAGGCTCCTGATTTCTTTGGGATTGCAATAAATACAGAATTACATAACTCATGAGGTATATTTCCAGTATCATGTATTGTATTAAGCAGACTGGTAACTTTATCTATTCCATATTCTTCTAAATCATTAATCATTTCTGTTGTGACGCTGTCTGGATCGGGGGTCTTGCCAGATGTCATATGGTTAAGAGCATATATAGCGAAGTAATAATGAGAGATCAAAGAGAAGCCAGGAATAACATTCGGAGGTTATAATATAAATAATATACACTATGCAGATGACACAGCATTGATGGCGGATAATGCAACAGATTTACAACAATTGTTGGACATTGTAGTAACAGAGAGTGCAAAGAAAGGACTCTCCTTGAATATAAAGAAAACAGTAACAATGGTGATATCAAAGAAACAGGTGACACCCAAATGTGAAATAGAGATAGAAGAGAACATTCTTCACCAAGAGGATAGTTTTAAATATCTAGGGACATTTATAACATCAGATGGAAGATGCACAATAGAGATTAAGAGAAGAATAGGGCAAGCAAAGCTTCATTTCAGAAAATGAAGAATATCTTATGCAATAAGTCACTATCATTGAATGTAAGACTAAGAATGATGAATTGCTATATAGAACCTGTTTTTCTGTATGGCTGTGAATCTTTGAATGTAAATGAACACATTAGGAAGAGATTGGAAGCAACAGAGATGTGGTTCCTGAGACGAATGTTGCGAAATCCTTGGACTGCCAAAGTAACTAACAACGACTGCCTGAAAGAGGCTAATAAACTAGAACATTATATACAACAATAAGAAACATATTTGTTTTTGTCACGTGATGAGAAGAGAGGCGTTGGAGAACATCGTGACAACTGGAAAGATCGAGGGGAAGATCGAGGCAGAGGCAGACCAAGAGAAATGATGCTGGATGGATTGAGACGGTGGCATGGAGGAATATCATCAGAAGAGTTGATCGAGAACACCAAAGACTGAGATCTGTGGAGAGTCATGAACGCCTACGCCAGTCGGCATGGCACTTGATGATGATGATAATGATATCTTGACAAATTTACGTTTAGTACATTTGCCATTGCTTTCTGAAGTACCGGTGCCCATACCATTTCGTAAAAAACCAATGCAACGCAATCTGCTGCTAAATCGCGCGCAGTTGTGTTTCGAACGCGGTTATGGGGGATCACAAACCACGTACGCAACCTGTCGCCACGGGGCCGACATATGACGTGAATTAATTAATAATACGTAAGCTGAAACAATTAAAACACATTGTCACGGGTATTGTTCAAATGTCGATGTTTTAGTGTATCGTCAGGGTAAGGATAGAGAGGAGGTTGCTGTGGAACTACAAACCGAACTCTATCGCATAAGTACTTGGTGTGATGAAGCTGGGGCAATGGTCAACCCAACAAAGGCAACAGTGCTTGCTTGCTTGTGTTCGTTGGCTTGAGCTCCAACGCGAAGTCCTGTATGTCGGATGAGGGCATCCTGTTGTCCAACATCAGTGTGATGTCATACAGGACCTGAGGTTTGCGTGAGTGTCCGTTGTCCCATGTCTGGCTTATTGGTGTGCAGAATGGTGGTTCCTCGCCGTACAGGCAGACACTCTCCGACTTCGGAGGAATCGGCGATCCTATTGACTTCAGCCAGGACCCCGAAGGGACCTGTTGCCCAGGACGCTCGACGAGGACGCGTCAATAGGTCTTGGCCAGTATATAACCCGGCCCTGGTGCCTTGGAAACACCTCTGCGTCCCAAAGGCAACAGTGACTTGGTTCTCGTTGAATAATCACATAGTCAACACTCCAACACCAACTGTAATGCTGTGTTCAGAGACGGTGGAAAGAACGCAGGCAATGAATTACCTGGGGATACGGTTTGATCGAAGCCTTGTTTATAATGTGCACATAGACCAGGTGATAACAAAGGCCAAGCGGGGTTTGGCAGCGATGCGGGTGATGGCGGCAGCAAACTGTGAGCAGCGCCATCTATGTCTTCTGTACGAGGGGCTGGTCATGTCTGTTTTGGAGTATGCAATGGCAATCCTGACTCTCAGCCATAAGCAGATAGAAAGGATGGAAAGGATACAGAATGAAGCTATGCGCATTATTCTTGGATGTACAAGAGATACAGCATGCAGGGCGATGCGCTACCTTCTTGATTTTCCAACCATTGAAGAGAGAATACAAGGTTGCAGGGCACGCGCCTACCTCAGAATTAACGCAAACACACAACATCCACTGCATAGTGAAATTAGGAAGGTGAAGGGCAGCAGGTTAAAATGAGGACGGTCGTGGATGGGTCAAGCCGAAGACATTCTTCAACAGGTGTGTTCACTTGAGGACTTAGAACCTGGCGAGGAGTGGGTGCAAGTGCCAACAGACTTCTGCACATCCTTTTCAGTTTGCATCCAACTAGATAGAAAATGCAGACAAGAAAATCCGGCTGCTGTTGAGGCTGAAGTACAAGCGTTGATTTTCGAGAATTCGCTAGACGGTGACGCAGTCATCTACACAGATGGGTCGGTCGTCCGACATGTGAGAAGCTCATGGGCCTTTACAGCTCGGGCCGGAGGGAGAATTGTGAAGGAGGACTCTGGTGCTTTCACTGAAACCACAAGTAGCCTGACCATGGAAGTCATGGCAGTAAGTAAAGCAATAACATGGCTCGAGACACAGACATTCACTAGGGGTTGTTTCCTCAGCGACTCAATGAACATGATCAAGAGGATAAAGGAGGGGTCGATCCGAAGAGAATGGTTGCTGCCTCTGGAGCGGTCTCGGCTGGCAAAGATTAGTTTCATCTTCGTGCCAGGGCATGCGGGAGTACAAGGAAATGAGCGGGCTGACAAGCTCGCAGGTGAGACTACTGTGGAGGGCGGGCGCGCCATGGACCAGGCTGACATTCTGAATGCTCTACGAGAAGTAAGACTTTTACGAGAACCAAGTGATGACTGTGAATCTACAACCATGGCCAGACTGCGAGAGCAGCAAATTAAAAGAGGGGTGGCCAAACAAGAACACTACGCAGGAAGCCAAAGAAGATTGATAAACCAACACAGAACTGGCGTCGTTAGCCGCTACACGTTGCCGGATTTGCTGAGGAGGGGATCCGAGCACTTATGGATTGAATGGTTCGATGTGCAATGAGGATGATCTGTCGACTAACTAACTAACTAACCTTGTTCACATGTGAAGCATCTGTTATTTCCCCGGTAATTTCAGATCAACACGAACTTTTTTCTATTTGTATATTTTCTTCTAGCTTATTACTGTTTCCCTTTCACGTCTGTGAATAACGTTCATTCCCATGTCTAGCCTCCTAACTCCGAACTCAGACAACATTCGTTACTATTACTTTATCACATAAACTTTTATTTATGAAAACTAACGAACGCACCTACAACACAAACGCAGGTCATTATTTCAGTATCAGCTTGCGAATCTGTCGTGACTATCACCCTCACGTGTTTCTATCACCTCTTACCTGTCATATATTTTTATCACTCAGTATATTGTTTCTTACCCCCACCCCGTCCCCCTTCTAAGCAACCAATGCCCATGGCCACCCAAAAAATACTCATCTCATCTCATCTCATCTCATCTCATCTCATCTCATCTCATCTTGAACTTCTTGTACCTTGAGGTGTCGTGGTGTAGCATAAACAGCGGGAAAGTGCCCCTTTCTGGGTTTCATACACCGTGATGTGATTCCCATGGACTCTTGTTTTTTTTTTCTGTGTCCATCGTTTACATGGTCAGCCTATTCTCCTGGTTCCGTTTCGTCTGTACATCATTTCTTTTTGTAGTATACTGTTAGTTTGTAGCCTAGCTATATGGCCAAATCGTGTAACTTGCTGTTTTTTTAAATGAAATCTAGTTCTGCTATAATTAGTTCTTAATTAGTCACTCTTCTTAATTAGTCACTTTAGTCCAGATTTTTTTTTTCATTTCTAATTTTTCTCTTTTTGATACGTTTAGTATTTTCCCCGGGAATCTCATTTTTGTTGCTGTAATTTTTCTTTTCTCTTTTTCAATAATTACCTCTGTTTTACTGATGCTAATGTTCATGTCAATCTCCTTACACACTTCGTGTAGGCTATTTATGTGGACTTGTAATTCTGCTTCTGATTTTGCTATTAGTGCTTGATCGTTCGCAAATATGAGTTCGTTAATGGTGCAATTTTTCTTTGGTTATTTTTCTGTGTTCTTTCGTCATGCGGTGTTGTTGTGGTCTCTGTTTGGCTGGTTTGTTTTTACATATGTTGTCCAAATAGGTTGTGAGCAAGAGAGGGACAGGACACAACCTTGTCGTACTCAGGATCTTATGGCGAAGGATTCTGAGTGACTTCCATTTGTTCTTACCGTATATTCATAGTTTTTGTATAAACTTCTAGGTAAGTGTGTTAGATGTGTACTTATCCCATATCGTTTAAGGAAATAGTCCAGTAAATATCGCAGTGAAATGTTCTCCCTCCGGGAAGGGGGAGTGGTGGGGTCTGTTGACAAAGGCATAATTAAAACCCCAGCCCAGACTAGGTACCAGGACACGTCTGGGGAAGTGAAAGAGGCCGGTTGGAGAATAACCATACCAGCCTTGCGGTGCTGCTAGGTCAGTTAACACACGTGTCCATTCCCATATGCCCAGTACGCCATAATAGGGTAAAATGGTCGGCAATATTTTGTTTACATTGTTACCATGTTGTACTGATATTTCCTTCAGTATATTCATCATTACAGTCAGGTCTTAGTCAGATATGACTGAGCTACCGTATGACATTAGACGATATTTCCTGCTTTCTGTTAGCGCTAAATGCTGGGAGGTGCTCACCAAATCCGACACCTCACATGTGCCAACGGCTTCGGGCGTATGGGGTAAATTGGGAGGGTTCAAGCCTTGTCCTCGGGTGAGGTAATGCAACCTAAAGACAAATATCATGGGACGGCAGACCAGATCCTAAGCTTTGGTCGGCAACTGGTCTAGATTTGAAGCACAAGGCGGACAGAAAGAGCATTGCTTTGCTGATTCTGCATCTTCTGCAGCTTGTCTTATTCCAGACGTATTGGTGTTAGCTTTCGTCTGGAGTAAACCAGGCAGGCCGAGGGAGGTATCTTGCTGCATGGGCAATACATGGTCTCTAAATTCAACCTAGGCATTGTACTATGGAAGAGCATAACTCTGTTTTACAAAAAATCGTCTGTCAAGACGGCAAGGTGCCAGTCATTCGTCATTGTTTCCTAAACTGAAAATCAAGGTTTAGTCGAGTTATCTCTTTAGTCTTTAGTGTACACTTCGGTGATACTGCAGAGGTTAGTTGTGTCATCGGTCGACGCCAAGATTCGAGAACTGGTAGAAGAGCACTCACGTCCAGAAGACATCAATATCTACACAGGTGGGACTGTGATGTGCAGTTCAAGGCCATCGTCGGCGTACACAGTACAAGAAATTATGAAAACAATCAAAGAGTATAGCTGTGCGTTCCACGCAACTACATCAAACTTGACTATAGACTGTCTCCACAGTGCTAGGATGGGCAGCAGAACAAGAAGTCACATACATGATAAACATATCAGACATACTACAGAGAATAGCCACCCGCAGTTTCCGCTACAAATGGATAGACAGCATTCGGGAGTTGCGTCTCACATTCCTCACGTGGATGTACGCACCCGGACGTGCCAGAGGAAAAGGCAATGAACGTGCAGACCAGCTCACATGTATTAGATGCCAGCCATGATTCTGGTGATACAATTAGATGCCAGCCATGATTCTGGTGATACAATTAGATGCCAGCCATGATTCTGGTGATACAATTAGATGCCAGCCATGATTATGGTGATACAATTAGATGCCAGCCATGATTCTGGTGATAAAATAGATGCGAGCCATGATTCTGGTGATACAATTAGATGCCAGCCATGATTCTGGTGATACAATTAGATGCCAGCCATGATTATGGTGATACAATTAGATGCCAGCCATGATTCTGGTGATACAATTAGATGCCAGCCATGGTTGTGGTGATACAGTTAGATGCCAGCCATGATTCTGGTGATACAATTAGATGCCAGCCATGATTCTGGTGATACAATTAGATGCCAGCCATGATTATGGTGATACAATTAGATGCCAGCCATGATTCTGGTGATACAATTAGATGCCAGTCATGATTGTGGTGATACAGTTAGATGCCAGCCATGATTCTGGTGATACAATTAGATGCCATCCATGATTCTGGTGATACAATTAGATGCCAGCCATGATTGTGGTGATACAATAAGATGTCAGCCATGAATGTAGTGATACAATTAGATGCCAGCCATGATTCTGGTGATACAATTAGATGCCAGCCATGATTCTGGTGATACAATTAGATGTCAGCCATTATTCTGGTGATACAATTAGATGCCAGCCATGATTGTGGTGATACAATTAGATGTCAGCCATGATTATGGTGATACAATTAGATGCCAGCCATGATTATAGTGATACAATTTGATGCCAGCCATGACCACCCACGCTTATCGACATGGCTCATGATTTTGTTGATACAATTAGATGCAAGCCATGATTATGGTGATACAATTAGATGCCAGACATGACCACCCACGCTTATCGACATGGCCATGCTTGTGATTATGATAGCCTGTTGCGGGAAGAAATCATGCCTCTGAGCATTAAGAATTGCTGGTAACACCACAACAGAAGGCAACAAAAACAACGTATTTATGACACCGTCTTGACAACAACAAATCATAAGGCAACTCACATAACAAAGTTATGATATCGTCTTGAAAACACCAAGACGGAAGGCAACACAAACAACGTATTTATGATATCGTCTTGACAACACCGAGACAAAAGGAACTACAGAACACAGACCGATGCAGTGAATATTGAAAATAAGAAAACATCTTAGATTTGATTTATAAGAAGACAGAAGTTACGGTAAAATCAAAGAAGAGGATTCGCAAGTGACACACTGTTCATATTCGGAGAACGCGAGTGTGCAATTACAAACTAGAATGAGCCATGGAAAGTTCCAGTTAGTTAGTTAGTCGACAGATCATCCTCATTGCACATCGAACCATTCAGTCCATAAGTGCTCGGATCCCCTCCTCAGCAAATCCCGCAGCGTGTAGCGGCTAACGACGCCAGTTCTGTGTTGGTTTATCAATCTTCTTTGGCTTCCTGCATAGAGTTCTTATTTCGCTACCCCTCTTTTAATTTGCTGTTCTCGCAGTCTGGCTATGGTTGTAGATTCACAGTCATCACTTGGTTCTCGCAAAAGTCTTACTTCTGTAGAGCATTCAGAATGTCAGCCTGGTCCATGGCGCGTTCGCCTTCCACAGTAGCCTCACCTGCGAGCTTGTCAGCCCGCTCATTTCCTTGTACTCCCGCATGCCCTGGCACGAAGATGAAACTAATCTTTGCCAGCCGAGACCGCTCCAGAGGCAGCAACCATTCTCTTCGGATCGACCCCTCCTCTATCCTCTTGATCATGTTCATTGAGTCGCTAAGGAAACATGCCCTAGTGAATGTCTGTGTCTCGAGCCATGTTATTGCTTCACTTACTGCCATGACATCCATAGTCAGGCAACTTGTGGTTTCAGTGAAAGCACCAGAGTCCTCCTTCACAATTCTCCCTCCGACCCGAGCCGTAAAGGCCCATGAGCTTCTCACATGTCGGACGATCGACCCATCTTTGTAGATGACAGCATCACCGTCTAGCGAATTCTCGAAAATCAACGCTTGTACTTCAGCTTCCACAGCTGCCGGATTTTCTTGTCTGCATTTTCTATCTAGTTGGATGCAAACTGAAAAGGATGTGCAGAAATCTGTTGGCACTTGTACCCACACCTCGCCAGGTTCTAAGTCCTCAAGTGAACACACCTGTTGAAGAATGTCTTCGGCCTGACCCATCCACGACCGTCCTCTTTTTAACCTGCTGCCCTTCACCTTCATAATTTCACTATGCAGTGGATGTTGTGTGTTTGCGTTAACTCTGAGGTAGGCGCGTGCTCTGCACACTTGTATTCTCTCTTCAATGGTTGGAAAATCAAGAAGGTAGCGCATCGCCCTGCATGCTGTATCTCTTGTACATCCAAGAATAATGCGCACAACTTCATTCTGTATTCTTTCCATCCTTTCTATCTGCTTACGACTGAGAGTCAGGATTGCCATTGCATACTCAAAAACCGACATGACCAGCCCCTTGCACAGAAGACATAGATGGCGCTGCTCACAGTTTGCTGCCACCATCACCCGCATCGCGGCCAAACCCCGCTTGGCCTTTGTTATCACCTGGTCTATGTGCTCATTATAAGCAAGGCTTTGATCAAATCGTATCCCTAGGTAATTCATTGCCTGCGTTCTTTCCACCGTCTCTGAACACAGCTTTACATTTGGTGTTGGAGTGTTGACAGTATGATTATTCAACGAGAACCAAGTCACTGTTGCCTTTGTTGGGTTGACCATTGCCCCAGCTTCATCACACCAAGTACTTATGCGATTGAGTTCGGTTTGTTGTTCCACAGCAACCTGCTCTCTACCCTTACCCTGGCGATACACTAAAACATCATCGGCATATGACAATGTCCTGCCAGGTCCAGTGATCTGCTCACTGGTGATTCTCACTGTGTAGGCGTTGAACAGTACCGGAGATAATGGTGATCCCTGGGGTAGGCCAGGATATATTGTTGTTGGTTCCGAAGTCCAACTGCCACATCTAAAAACTACTTTCCGTTGGAAGAGGGCTGCAGCGATCCAACTAAGGAGGAATGGATTTACTTTTAGTTCAAGAAGCTGAAACATTAAAAAATCCAACGGTACTCTGTTGTACGCGTCTTCAAGATCAATCGCTGCAGCAAAGGTTTCAATGCCTGAGTGGAAACCTTCATAGACATCATAGGCGAAAACAGCTGCATTGGTCCAGGTTTCTCTTTTTGGACGGTACCCACCCAGGGTAGGTGGGAAAGCACGTTGCCTCTCTAGCTGGCTTGATATTTTCCTAGCAATTACCTTCTCCAGCAGCTTGCCTATTGTATTTTGCGTGGTTATAATTCGATATCCCTGAATTTTTGTGTGGTCTTTGTCAGGCTTCGGCAAGGGAATCAGATAGCCGTGTAACCACTCCTCCTTGATGCTAGCACTCCCTATACTGTTGTTGTACATGTCTGCTAGTTTCTCTAGCTCGTTATCGGTACACCTATTGATGTCGTCGTATCTTATGCCATCAGGCCATGGAGCACTGTTTTTTGATCGTCGAAGCACAGCCTTGATTTCTTTCACTGTCACTGTGTCTTCATCCTAAATGTTCTGGGCCTTGCACCTGTCTGAGGTGACCTCCTTGGCCAGATTTTGGCCTCCCATGTCTGTCTGGTTGCTCTGCTCTAGATAGCGTTCAAAGAGTGCTTTGCCCTTGTCCTCGTCAGTCCTCTGCCAGCTGAGGTCAGCACCTTGGAAGTCAGAAATGCTCTTATTCTTGACTACACCACTCATGCTATTATGTAGTCGCCAGAACAATTTCAGTGACTTGTCTGTGCTTACTCTTTGACACACCTCTGCCCATTTTTCGCTTTTAACCACCTTGACCAGGTTTTTGAAATAGCTTACTATTGTGTGCATCTCTCTTTCTAAGTGCATGCAGGGACTAGGATGACCAGCTCTGTTCTTCTTGGCATTCTGCCATCTCCTTATAGCACTACGCTTATCCACCCAAGCCTTCTCCACCTCGAAATTCCACCAAGGTCGCTGCTCCCAGCTTTTTTTTTCTGCCCTGAAGCTTTCTGCGCTTGTCACGAGTTATTTTACTCACGACATCTTGCCCTGTACTGTCATACTGGAAAGTCTTTACCCTTAGCTTGTGCTGCCTGGTTCTGCCTTTCTCCACCAATATGCTGCAAGGGTGGTGGTCGCTGCCGTGGTGTCCTAGGACACCCCATCTACACACTGTAGTGAGTGAAGGTGAAACCAGTGCCAGATCAATAGCACTGTCCTCATCGCCTGGACGGCTTGCTGTCCTGGTGACACAGCCACTGTTGATACAAACTAGGTCAATGGTTTCAAGTGCAGTCTCGAGCTCCTCCCCCTGTGTGTTGGAGCAAATGTTTCCCCATGATTTGCCTTTAGCATTGAAATCGCCACAGAAAATAACATTTCTCTCGTGACCTAATATGCTACTTAAGCACTGCCATACTCGCATTGCGGGCATAAACATTAACCAACACGAATGGTATACTGGATTGAACTCACAACGCCTGTATTTGTATATCGTCACTGTCCCAACTGGACATGTCTAGCTCTGACGCCACCATGCTGTCGCGAACGAGAATCGCCATTCCCAGATGTCGTCTGTTGTAGAAACATTTGAAGCCGGCAATTCGGAGTAGCTGATCGCCCAGTCTCGTCTCCTGGAGCGCTACAATGTCGTTCCTGTAAACCAGGGTTTCTAAAATAGAACCCCGTTGTTTTAAGCTGGCGCAGTTCCAATACAGAATACGGATATTCCTGAGTCCTAGACGGTGACACTTGTGGAAAGTTCCTGAAAAGTGACTGGAAAGTTCCAGTAATTGACAACAGTGTTGATCGTTTGATGTAAGCAGCAGTAAGAAAGAATGAGATCACGCCCATTGTGTACCAGACAGAATAATCAGCTGATCTATTGAGTTGTACCACGTAGAGGCACAGCGAGAGCACAGCCTGATAAAGATTGGGCATCTGCCTGATTTTTTTGTGTACTCGATCTATTGCTTCAAGTAATCATTGTCAGTAGCATTATCCTTAGTCAGCATCCCCAGACTAGTATCTTGGCGTGGCTTCAATTATGAGCTAATGAAAATGGTATTAAATCAAGGCTGAAATCGAGATAGTAGACAATTTTACATATCTAGGATCAGAGGTAAATAGCAAATTATCCCTCGATCAGGAAATCAACATCAGGATTGGCAAGGCAGCAACAACAATGAACATGTTAGCAAAAAGAGTCTGGGAGAACAGGAAGCTTACTGCCAAAACAAAAGTCCTCGTCTACCAAGCCTGTGTCCTTAGTACTCTTCTTTATGGCAGTGAAACCTGGACAACTTACTCACGCCAAGAGAAACGTTTAAACAGCTTTCCTATGCGGTGTCTGCGAAGAATACTTGGTATTAAGTGGCAAGACAAAATCACAAATACTGAAGTATTGGAAAGATCAGGTTGTGTGACGGTGTATTCCATGCTCAGTCTTCGCAGACTTAGATGGATAGGACATGTTAGGAGGATGGATGATGGTAGAATACCAAAGGACATCTTTTTTTGGTGAATTACAGACGGGTAGGAGATCTCAGGGTCGGCCTCTACTACGATACAAAGATGTGTGTAAGCGGGACATGATTGATACAGGCATAGATAATGCACATTGTGAGCAAGTCGCCGCTGAACGTTTTGCATGGAGGGCAAACATCAGAAATGGAATAAAGACAAAAGAGAAAATGATTGCAGATAAAGCACACACAGAGCGTGAGAGACGTAAGATGGTGCACAATGGTGGAAATGACCATGTTTTCACTTGCATCTACTGTGGGCAAACATTTGCAGCAAGAATTGGCCTTACCAGCCACACTCGCCACCGCCATGGATCGTAGTTATTAAGCCTTTTTGAAGCACAATGTACCAAACTATCGTCTGTCAAGACGGAAAGGTGCCAATGAATGAATTAAATCAAGATAGTTAGTTAGATAGTTAGTTAGTTAGCTAGTTAGTTAGTTAGATAGTTAGTTAGTTAGCTAGCTATCTAGCTAGCTAGTTAGTTAGTTAGTTAGTTAGTTAGTTAGTTAGTTAGTTAGTTAGTTTGTTTGTTTGTTAGTTAGTTAGTTAGTATTTAGTTAGTTAGTTAGTTAGTTAGTTAGTTAGTTAGTTAGTTAGTTAGTTAGTTAGTTAGTTAGTTAGTCGCGGTTCCAACTTCACGGCAAAGGGTCGCCCTGTTATGCTACATTCCTGTGCCAGTGAATATCACACAAAATGCTCCTCACTGCCCCAAGTTAAAAGTGGAATAGCCAGGAGTCTCGACAACCAACAGCCCGCGCAGGTATACTATGCATAATGCAGCTGCCAGAATGCTGACACAAAAGTCCGCCACGAAATATACATTTCATCGTCGATGGAAGCGGCAGTCACTAGAAAACCAGCAGCCACACATTACTGCATAAGGCAACCCAGTTAGTTCAGGGACCGAATGGCCGCCATTTTTCAGAACATGCAACAAGCAACCGCGGACAGATGTAAAGCATTTCACGTGAAATTCACATCTCAGCGTGAAAGTTTTTAATTACTTAATAATTACTGTTTGTTACATACAACCATTTTACCCTATGGTTCTCAAATAACGCAATTTAAGAAAGAAAGAAACAAAATTCGTCATTGAAGCCATTAATATGATTTGATATAAGAGTGCTGAAAGTACCTTGAAAAGCAAAATCAGTAAACTCAATTTAAACATATCACAAACAGTAAGAAGAGAAATAAACACATCTAGCAACAGCTACTCATGACAAACAGAAGAATTGTAACGTATGTTAACAGCTTGAAAGATGTATATAAAGAGTGATGGGGGAAAACAGTAAGAGAAGACAGCCAGAGATTATTATTGATTATGTTTCAATATGGTAGGGCAATATGTCAGCGCGTAACGTGACACATTCTGTTTGAGATCGAGGGGCAGTGACATGCACAATCACTCACGCCTTTGGCGCGTTAGACACGTTACTAGATTACACACAAACAGGCACACACATGTGCACACAAACATGCATACATCTTGAAATATATACGCATACACAAGCACAAACATCCTAAATCCGTACAGCCATCCATCCACACAACCATCCATTAATCTATTCATCCTTCAAGCCATCCATCCACCCATCAATACATTCACCCAGTCAAAGTTAGATAGTTAGTTAGTTAGTTAGTTAGCTAGTTAGTTAGTTAGATAGTTAGTTAGTTAGCTAGCTATCTAGCTAGCTAGTTAGTTAGTTAGTTAGTTAGTTAGTTAGTTAGTTAGTTTGTTTGTTAGTTAGTTAGTTAGTATTTAGTTAGTTAGTTAGTTAGTTAGTTAGTTAGTTAGTTAGTTAGTTAGTTAGTTAGTTAGTTAGTCGCGGTTCCAACTTCACGGCAAAGGGTCGCCCTGTTATGCTACATTCCTGTGCCAGTGAATATCACACAAAATGCTCCTCACTGCCCCAAGTTAAAAGTGGAATAGCCAGGAGTCTCGACAACCAACAGCCCGCGCAGGTATACTATGCATAATGCAGCTGCCAGAATGCTGACACAAAAGTCCGCCACGAAATATACATTTCATCGTCGATGGAAGCGGCAGTCACTAGAAAACCAGCAGCCACACATTACTGCATAAGGCAACCCAGTTAGTTCAGGGACCGAATGGCCGCCATTTTTCAGAACATGCAACAAGCAACCGCGGACAGATGTAAAGCATTTCACGTGAAATTCACATCTCAGCGTGAAAGTTTTTAATTACTTAATAATTACTGTTTGTTACATACAACCATTTTACCCTATGGTTCTCAAATAACGCAATTTAAGAAAGAAAGAAACAAAATTCGTCATTGAAGCCATTAATATGATTTGATATAAGAGTGCTGAAAGTACCTTGAAAAGCAAAATCAGTAAACTCAATTTAAACATATCACAAACAGTAAGAAGAGAAATAAACACATCTAGCAACAGCTACTCATGACAAACAGAAGAATTGTAACGTATGTTAACAGCTTGAAAGATGTATATAAAGAGTGATGGGGGAAAACAGTAAGAGAAGACAGCCAGAGATTATTATTGATTATGTTTCAATATGGTAGGGCAATATGTCAGCGCGTAACGTGACACATTCTGTTTGAGATCGAGGGGCAGTGACATGCACAATCACTCACGCCTTTGGCGCGTTAGACACGTTACTAGATTACACACAAACAGGCACACACATGTGCACACAAACATGCATACATCTTGAAATATATACGCATACACAAGCACAAACATCCTAAATCCGTACAGCCATCCATCCACACAACCATCCATTAATCTATTCATCCTTCAAGCCATCCATCCACCCATCAATACATTCACCCAGTCACCCTCACATTACACTCCGGGATCAGCCCATCCACCCATATATCTATCTATCCATCAATCCATCCATTCATTCAAACATCTGTTCATTCCACCAGCCATTCGTTCATTCAGCCAACCATTCATTCAGCCAAACATTCATTCAGCCATTCATTAATTCAGCCATTTATTTATTAAGTCACCCATTCTTTCGGTCATTCATTAATTCAGCTAACCATTCATTCAGCTAACCATTCATTCAGCTAACCATTCATTCAGCTATCCATTCATTCAGCCAGCCACGCATTCGGCCATTCATTCATTCAGTAAGCCATTCATTCTGCCAGCCAGTCATTGATTCATTCAGCTATCCATTCATTCATTCGGCGATTCAATCAGCTAGCCACTTATTCATTCAGCCATTCAATCAGCTAATTATTTAATCAAACTGCTATTCATTCATTCATTCATTCATTCATTCATTCATTCATTCATTCATTCATTTATCCATTCAATCAGCTAACCATTCATTTAGACAGCTATTCAATCAGCTAGCCATACATTCATTCATTCAGGCATACAATCAGCTAACAATTCATTCAGCCAGCCATTCAATCAGCTAGCCATACATTCATTCGTTTAGCCACACACCCAGCGAACTATTAATTCTGCCAGCCATTCATTTAGCCAGCATTTCATTCAGCCAGCCATTCAACCAGCTAACCATTCATTCATTCATTTATTCAGCCATTCAATCAGCTTACCATTTTTTTCAGCCAGCCATTCATTCAGTCAGTCTATCATTCAGCTAGCCTTTCATTCAGCCAGCCATTCATTTAACCAGCCATTCAAACAGCTAACCATTCATTCATTCATTCAACCATTCAAACCGCTAACAATTTATTCAGCCAGCCATTCGATCAGCTAGCCATTCGTTTAATTAGCCATTCATTCAGCCGTCCATTCATTCAGCCGCCCATGCATTCAGCCATCTATTCATTCAGCCATCCATTCATTCAGCCGCCCGTTCATTTAGCCGTATATTCATTTAGCAATCCATTTATTTAGCCGTCCTTTCATTCAACCGTCTATTCATTCAGCCGCCCATTCATTCAGCCAGCTATTCATTTATTCAGCCTGCCTTTTATTCAGCCAGCCATTCAAACCGCTAACCATTAATTCATTCATTCAGCCATTCAATCAGCTAACCATTCATTCAGCCAGTCGTTCATTCAGCGAGCCAGTCAATTAGCTAACCATTCATTAATTCTTTGATTGATTCATTCAATCATTCAGCCGTTCATTCAGCCATTTAATCAGCAAACTACTAATTCAGCCAGACATTCATTCAACCAGCCATTCATTCAGCTAGCCATTTATTCAGCCAGCCATTCAAAGAGCTAACCATTCATTCATTCATTCATGCAGCCATTCGATCAGTTAATTATTCATGCAGCCAGCCATTCAATCAGCTAGCCATATATTTATTCATTTAGCTATTCGGTCAGCTAACCATTTATTCAGCCAGCCATTAATTTAGCCAGCCATTCATTCATTCAGCTTTTCAATCAGCTAACCATTCATTCAGCCAGCCATTCATTCAGTCAGCCTTTCTTTCAGCTAGCCTTTCATTCAGCCAGCCATTCATTTAACCAACCATTCAATCAACTAACCATTCATTCATTCATTCATTCATTCATTCACTCAGCCATTTAATCAGCTAACCAATAATTCAGCCAGCCATTCGATCAGCTAGCCATTCGTTTAACCAACCATTTATTCAGCCGTCCATTCATTCAGCCGTCCAATCATTCAGCCAGCCATTTATTACGCCGTCCATTCATTTTGTCGTCCTTTCATTCAGACGTCAATTCATTCAGACGTCCATTCATTCAGCCAGCCATTCATTTATTCAGCCTTATTTTTATTCAGCCAGCCATTCAAACCGCTATCCATCCATTCATTTATTCAGCCATTCAATCAGCTAACCATTCATTCATTCATTCTTAGATTCATTCATTCATTCATTCATTCATTCATTCATTCATTCACTAATTCAATCATTCAGCCATTCATTCAGTCATTTAATCACCTAACCACTAATTCAGCCAGCCTTTCATTAAGCCAGCCATTCATTCAATTAGCCATTTATTCAGCCAGCCATTCAAACAGCTATTCATTCATTGATTCATTCATTCATTCATTAAGCCATTCAATCAGCTAACCATTTATTCAGCCAGCCATTCAATCAGCTAACCATATATTCACTCATTCAGCCATCCAATCAGCTAACCATTTATTCAGCCAGCCATTAATTTATCCAGCTATTCATTTAGTCAGCCATGCAATCAACTAGTCATTCATTCACCCAATGATTCAATCAGCTAGCCATTCATTTAGCTAGCCATTAAGTCAGTCGTCCATTCATTCAGCCGTCCATTCATACACTCAGTAATTCATTCAGCAAACCATTCAATCAGCCAACCATTCAATCAGCCATTCATTCACTTAGCCAACCATTCATTTAGCCTGCGGTTCATTCATTCAGCGATTCAATCAGATAACCATTCACGTATTCAGCCATTCAATCAGCTAACCATTCATTCAGTCAGCCAATCATTCAACCAGCCTTTCAGTCAGGTAGCCATTTATTCAGTCAGCAATTCGATCAGCTAGCCATTCTTTTAACCAGCCATTCATTCAGCCGTCCTTTCATTTAGCCGTCCATATATTAAGCCGTCCATTCATTCAGCCGCCCATTCACTCAGCTGTCCATTTATTCAACCGTCCACGCATTCAGCCGTCCATTCATTCAACCGTCCATTTATTCAGCCGTCGACTCATTTAGCCAGCCATTCATTCAGCTGTCCATTCATTCATCCGTCCATTCATTCAGCTGTCCATTTTCATTCAGACAGCCATTCATTAAGCCGTCCATTCATTCAGCCGTCCATTCATTCAGCCGTCAATTCATTCAGCCGTCAATTCATTCAGCCGTATTTTCATTCAGCCAGCCATTCATTCAGCCGTTCATTCGTTCAGCCAGCCATTCATTCAGCCGTCGACTCATTTAGCAAGCCATTCATTCAGCTGTCCATTCACTCATCCGTCTATTCATTCAGCCGTCTATTCATTCAGCCGTCCATTCATTCATGCAGCCACTCATTAAGCCGTCCATTAATTCAGCCGTCCATTTATTCAACCGTCCATTCATTCAGCCAATCATTCAATAAGCTATCCATTCATTTAGTCAGCCATTCATTCAGCCGTTCATTCGTTCAGCCAGCCATCTATTCAACCGTTCATTCATTCAGCCAACCATTCAATAAGCTATCCATTCATTCAGCCGTCCATTCATTCAGCGGTCCATTAATTCAATCGTCCATTCGTTCAGCCGTCCATATTAATGTTTAGGGAAGAAAACGAGGTCGGCGTGACACTGCCCACATCAGTCATTGAGTGCTGATTGGTCTATACAAATATTAGTTTAGCACCGTGTGCCATATGCGCCTTCAGGCCTGAAATAGATTCCTTATGCATACTGAATGATTAAGATTAAGCTACAACTGGCAGTGGTGCCTCCAAGGCTTTTAGGTATGTCACTGTCAACAGACAATAAATCAAAGGAAATAAACTAATTCCAAATTCACACAAGATTGAAAATACCAATTCAACCCACTGACCAGACAAACACATTGAAGTATCACTTCCCACACAATCAAGCCACGTGACATTGGCTAAACAACTAAGCGAAATAAAGTCAGCCGTTTCACTGCGGAAGACAACATAAGTATGCACCGTTGATTTTGCACCATGCAGGACACAAGACTGCATGCCTTCACACAATAATCAAAATGGAATGCATTTTGCTACAGTTCCGCTGAATTGCCCATGTTGGCGTTAGTAGCTTTTGTTGGAATACCATCTGGACCAGCAGCCTTCCCATTTTCTGCAGTTTCATAGCTTTACTGATGCCCTCTTTAGATGGTTTTTTACAGTTGACATTCAGCTCTACATCTGCCGACTCGATATCACGTGGGTCTATACTAAAATTCCTCAAAGTAATAAATCCATCAGTTCATTTGATCCTTAATGTTGTTGAGAACTTTCACATTACTACATTTTGTTCAGTTCACTAGACTACTTGTGTTCAAGTAAAAGCCTCCGAGGTTTACTTTTGCTGCTGCCACTTCTGCCTCTTACGTTAGGGCTTTTATGTATTGTTTTTAACCCCTTCGTTTGCACTTTTTAAAGTCTTTGTTAACTTTACACACACGCGCGCATTAACCCCCCCCCCCCCCACACACACACACACATACATGCACACACATACACAGACACACACACACACAGACATATACAGACACACACATACACACCCCCACACACACACACACACACACACACACACACACACACACACACACAAGTACAGAAACGTTTTTTAATTATCCCAAAGCAGCCTTCTATTCGAAGGGTTAAACTACTTTCTCCGTAATCCCGTTTATACAAGTAGGGTAACGCAGCCCGCGAGAATGGGAAGCGGTTCTCGCTGCGTTGGTAACTTACGGGATAAGTTAGCCGGCCGCTCAGACAGCAATGGCAAACTACTGAGCGAAATCTTGCCAAGAAATCAGCGACTGCGGTAAAATGCTGGTGTTGACATCGATGTCCTGTAAAGGATATGCGAAAAAAAAGCATTCTATATAGGTATGCGGTGTGATAACTCCATCACATTTTGTATACCTTAATGCGGCCAATATTTACCTCCCTTTCGCAGGCGGCGAGCCCGGGCGTGGAACCCATGTCCAACCCGTCTCATGACCTGATCAGCGCAGTTCGCAATCAACTATGATAAGGCGCCCGCTTTGAGATATAACTTTCACTTATATCAAGCCACATAAACATACCACTGTTTTCACAATCTTAGCGAATTATAGTCAATCTCTTCACTCTGCAGCACAAAATGGGGATACGCCGCTGATCTTGCCAAATGAGGACAAAATTGGGATACACCCCTGATCTTGCCAAATACAGGGCAAAATGGGGATACACCCATGATATTGCTAAATGCAGGGCAAACTGGGGATACGCCACTGATCATGCCAAACTACAAGACAAAATGGGGATACGCCGCTGATCTTGCTAAAATACAGGACAAAATGGGAACATATAAGCCAGACATTAGAAAAATGCAAGAAAGCAAGCAACCTACTGCGGGTGATAAAAGGTAACGGTTGGGGTGCCCACACCCAAACAATGCTGATGTTCTATAAAGCGTTTATCAGGGGCAAGCTAGAATATGGCAGCTTTGTGTACGACTCAGCATCAGAAGCCAACAAGAGGAAGCTAGACACCATACAGACCCAAGAGCTAAGCACCTTCCTGGGTGCTGGAAAAAGGACATCCAGAGAAGCCATGGAGGTAGCACTGGGTGTACTTCCACTGAGTCTGAGGCGTAAACAGCTGACGTATATCTACTGGCTAAAGGTAGCTCAAGACAAAAACCACCCTGGATACCAAACGTTCAGTGACAACAGCAGCAAAAGTGGGCCGGGGGCATCCCAATAGTAAAACTGCAAAGACCGGCAGGATGGGAAGCAGCAGAGAAGATGAAGGAAGACATGGAGCTAGCAGAGACCCTGAAACAGACAAGACGGTTCAAGCCAACAATCCCGCCATGGGAACTAACAGTTCCATTCACTGACTTTAATCTAGCAAAGGCCATCACCAAGGACACGGAGGACACATATGAAAGAGACGCGGCCGAGGTTTACATACAAGAAATCAGTAAGGACAACCTCATAATATACACAGACGGGTCCAAGAACGAACAGGGAGAGGTAGGAGCAGGAGTAGTGGTTCCAGGCTGGAAGATGAAGAGACAGTTCAAACTAACAGACCAGACAGCAGTATGCACGGCCGAACTGGTAGTCATAATGAAAGGTCTAGAGATCGCAGCCGAAAATCCACCACTGAGACTGTGTATATTAACAGACTCCCTGTCATCAGTACAAACGCTCGGGAACTTCAATAGAGGCGATAGAACCGACATAAAAGAGGAGATACTCGCGACAGCCACAAACCTCAGGTACATGGGATGCCAAGTCACCATTGGATGGATACCAGCTCACAGGGGTATCCCGGGAAACGAACAGGCAGACAGAGCGGCGAAACGAGGAATAACCAGCAATAATAAAATCTTCACAGGCCTAGGTAAAGTAGAAGGGGAAAATATCGTCAAAAACTACATTCTCAAGGAATGGAGAAAACAGTGGCGAGACAGCGCTTAAGCTCGTCATGCATACCAAGTACTGGGTGAACCCAGGTACAAGCACAAGTCAAGACCAACATGAAAGCACCGGCAAACAGACAGCTGTGGAGAATCAGACTAGGCAATTGGAAAGACACAAGAGAAAACCCATTCTGCAGAGAGTGCCGAGAAAACAACATCATCGAACACTACTTACTAGCATGCGACAAGTACAATAGAGAGCGAAGGGACCTGAGAGATCACTTTGTCAAAACTGGGAACCCAATGACAATGAAGGAGTGCCTGCACATAAACAGCAACCCAGAAACACAGCGACTGGTCAGACAGTTCCTTTCCAGAACAGGAAAGACCGTATAACCTCCCTACATGTATATATATGTATATGTATGTTTGTATGTATGTGTGCATGTTTTCATGTTTTTAAGAAGAAAAAAAACATCTATGCACGTAATTTTAAAAAAAAAATGGCGGGGTGAATGGCAGGAAGGTGGGTTGGCTCTTCCGTTAGAGCACCTGAACTAGGATGACAGGGAGACCGGGTCATCTTGTTGCTAAACCAAACCCACACGTGATGATGAAAAACGTCAAAAAAACAAACGTAAAGGAGTTCGGGACGCTGACCAGGGGGACAACTTGAAACTTGCACTTGAATGCTCTGCCTTTGCCTACATCGAGTCCTTATAAGGACTGGACATGACTGGGAGTAGCCCCGATGAGAATAACACAAGAAGCGACAAGCACGTAGCAGTGCTAACAGAGAAAAGAAGCCAACAAACGAGAGAATGCGCGCCCCAGTAGGCCCAACCAAGGACCGGTCTTTATCAGGACCAACACAAGACAAAGAAAACAACCAGATAGCACAAAATAAATTTATCCGACGAACAGAGCGGAACCAAGATAACCAGTAGGAATTAGGACCAACAGTCCACACAACCACGGCTCTCAACAATAACCACCGCTGAGGAAGCAGGTTAGACGACACCGAATTTGAATTTTTTTGGGGGGGAGAATTGGAATTGGAATTGGAAACGCCGCTGATCTTGCCAAACTATTGGACAAAATGGGGATACGCCGCTGATTTTGCCAATTACAGGAAAACATGCGTATTCGAAGCTGATCTTACCAAATACAAGACAAAATGGGGATACGTCGCTGATATCGCCTAAATACAGGACAAAATGGGCATACGCCGCTGATCTTGCCAAAATACTGGACAAAGTGTGGATATGCCGCTAATCTGGCCAAATACAGGACAAAATGCGTATACGAAGCTGATCTTGCCAAATACAGGTCACAGTAGATCATGCTTTCACACAATGATCAATATGGAAATTCATTTTGACAGTTTTCAAATTGATCGTAGTTCGAATTGTAAGAACGGACTGAACAAGTTAAAACAAAAAAGGACGATAATGAACAAATTTACAACAGTGGCCAGGTTCACCACTTGCATACTGGTACAGAAGTTCAAGGCGGTACTGACACTGGCAACATTCATCATAATATGCTAACGTAGATGTCTGTGGCCTGGACTTTATTATTTACACATACAGAGTGAGAGAGAGAGAGAGAGAGAGGGAGAGAGAGAGAGGGAGAGAGAGAGAGAGAGAGGGAGAGAGAGAGAGAGAGAGGGGCAGACATACAAACACACACAGACATATACACACACATACATACATATACACACATATACACAGAGAGAGAGAGAGAGAGAGGGAGGGAGAGAGAGGGAGGGAGAGGGGCAGACATACAAACACACACAGACATATACACACACATACATACATATACACACATATACACAGAGAGAGAGAGAGAGAGAGAGGGAGGGAGAGAGAGGGAGGGAGAGGGGCAGACATACAAACACACACAGACATATACACACACATACATACATATACACACATATACACAGAGAGAGAGAGAGAGAGGGAGGGAGAGAGAGGGAGGGAGAGAGAGAGAGAGAGAGGCAGACATACAAACACACACAGACATATACACACACATACATACATATACACACATATACACAGAGAGAGAGAGAGAGAGAGGGAGGGAGAGAGAGGGAGGGAGAGAGAGAGAGAGAGAGGCAGACATACAAACACACACAGACATATACACACACATACATACATATACACACATATACACAGAGAGAGAGAGAGAGAGAGGGAGGGAGAGAGAGGGAGGGAGAGAGAGAGAGAGAGAGAGGGAGAGAGGGAGAGAGAGGGAGGGAGAGAGAGAGAGAGAGAGAGAGAGAGGGAGAGAGGGAGAGGGGCAGACATACAAACACACACAGACATATACACACACATACATACATATACACACATATACAGAGAGAGAGAGAGAGAGAGAGAGAGGGAGAAGGGCAGACATACAAACACACACAGACATATACACACACATACATACATATACACACATATACACAGAGAGAGAGAGAGAGAGAGAGGGAGGGAGAGAGAGGGAGGGAGAGAGAGAGAGAGAGGCAGACATACAAACACACACAGACATATACACACACATACATACATATACACACATATACACAGAGAGAGAGAGAGAGAGAGAGAGAGAGAGAGGGAGAGGGGCAGACATACAAACACACACAGACATATACACACACATACATACATATACACACATATACACAGAGAGAGAGAGAGAGAGGGAGGGAGAGAGAGAGAGAGAGAGGCAGACATACAAACACACACAGACATATACACACACATACATACATATACACACATATACACAGAGAGAGAGAGAGAGAGGGAGGGAGAGAGAGGGAGGGGGAGAGAGAGAGAGAGAGAGAGAGAGAGAGGGAGAGAGGGAGAGAGAGGGAGGGAGAGAGAGAGAGAGAGAGAGGGAGAGAGGGAGAGGGGCAGACATACAAACACACACAGACATATACACACACATACATACATATACACACATATACAGAGAGAGAGAGAGAGAGAGAGAGAGAGAGAGAGAGGGAGAGGGGCAGACATACAAACACACACAGACATATACACACACATACATACATATACACACATATACACAGAGAGAGAGAGAGAGGGAGGGAGAGAGAGGGAGGGAGAGAGAGAGAGAGAGAGGCAGACATACAAACACACACACCCATATACACACACATACATACATATACACACATATACACAGAGAGAGAGAGAGAGAGAGAGAGAGAGGGAGAGGGGCAGACATACAAACACACACAGACATATACACACACATACATACATATACACACATATACACAGAGAGAGAGAGAGAGGGAGGGAGAGAGAGAGAGAGAGGCAGACATACAAACACACACAGACATATACACACACATACATACATATACACACATATACACAGAGAGAGAGAGAGAGAGGGAGGGAGAGAGAGGGAGGGAGAGAGAGAGAGAGAGAGAGAGAGAGGGAGAGAGGGAGAGAGAGGGAGGGAGAGAGAGAGAGAGAGAGAGGGAGAGAGGGAGAGGGGCAGACATACAAACACACACAGACATATACACACACATACATACATATACACACATATACACAGAGAGAGAGAGAGAGAGAGAGAGAGAGAGAGAGAGGGAGAGGGGCAGACATACAAACACACACAGACATATACACACACATACATACATATACACACATATACACAGAGAGAGAGAGAGAGAGAGGGAGGGAGAGAGAGGGAGGGAGAGAGAGAGAGAGAGGGAGAGAGGCAGACATACAAACACACACAGACATATACACACACATACATACATATACACACATATACACAGAGAGAGAGAGAGAGAGAGGGAGGGAGAGAGAGGGAGGGAGAGAGAGAGAGAGAGAGAGGGAGAGAGGGAGAGAGAGGGAGGGAGAGAGAGAGAGAGAGAGAGAGAGAGGGAGAGAGGGAGAGGGGCAGACATACAAACACACACAGACATATACACACACATACATACATATACACACATATACACAGAGAGAGAGAGAGAGAGAGAGAGAGAGAGAGAGGGAGAGGGGCAGACATACAAACACACACAGACATATACACACACATACATACATATACACACATATACACAGAGAGAGAGAGAGAGAGAGAGAGAGAGAGGAGAGAGAGAGCGAGAGTGAGAGGCAGACAAACAAACACACACAGACATATACACACACATACACACATATACACACATATACACACACAGAGAGAGAGAGAGAGAGAGAGAGAGGGAGAGAGAGAGAGAGAGAGAGAGGCAGACATACAAACACACACAGACATATACACACACATACATACATATACACACACATACATACATATACACACATATACACAGAGAGAGAGAGAGAGAGAGAGAGAGAGAGAGAGAGAGAGAGAGAGCAGACAAACACACACACACAGACATATACACACACATACACACATATACACACATATACACAGAGAGAGAGAGAGAGAGAGAGAGAGAGAGAGAGAGAGAGAGACGTACACACAATACATAGGCACAAGCGAGAGACACAAATACAGAAACATACATACAAATACATACACATATAGACACGCATATACACGCGCAAAATTATCATATATGCACACACTCACCACATACACACAAACACACGCATACAAACACACACATACCCACTGTGGAGGTCAGCGTGGTCGAAATGATACCAGCGCTTGCTCTTAAACTTCCGGTACGCTGACGGCGTGGCAGCGGGTTCAACCTTTACTCGGGTCATTTGAAGTAAAATGTGGACGTCTCGTCCTTAATTTGGGGCACGTAAATTACAAGTACTTCAGGAGTCGGAGTGCGTTCGACTGATGGCGAGGGACACTGGTAATAGCGAAAGCAAATCCACACTCAAACTTCAGTCCAGTGCATTCACTAGTAATGGAAGCTACTATGGTAGTAGTAACAAGTTCAAAGTAATGGTATTGACACTGGTATCTTGCCGTCTTGACAGACGATAGTTTGTTAATTGTGCTTCAAACAAGGCATAGAACATGATTGACTGATTGATTGATTTAGGAACCGACATCACAGCATTCGGGACATTCCCATAAGCGCCCCGTCCCCATTCTCAGCAGCCAGCGAAGAGTTCCAACACTAATAGTTCCAGCAGCAATCTGATAATATGTCCGTCTCGCCTTTCCTCTGAGCGTCGATCGTCGGCCAGATCCCCTCGTCACTCCTCGCTGCCTCATTTTTACCAGACCATGGTGATCCATATGCTCCTCCGAGGTGTACACGTGCTCCCACAAGGCCGCAACCACGTCTGTCTTGTCATGCATCAATACTCCACCAAGTTTTGCAGAGCCAGCCAATCTGTCCGCCTGTTCATTCCCCAGCACACAGGCATGCCCCGGAGAAAAGATCCAGGTGATGCTTGCTACCCGTAACCTCCGAAGCGAAGCAAGCCACTCTGCACGAAGCTTGCCTGTTCTCACCCTCCTCAGCATGCTTTCTGAGTCAGTTACAATCACAATGTGTGTATGTGTCGTGTTCTCTAGCCAGCGGAAAGATGCACTAACCGCCTCCATCTCCATTCTTAAGCTAGATGTTGTGTCATCATACGCCAGGCTCTCCTGCACCAAACGCCGACCAAAGAACATAGAACATAGAACACGATTCGATTTACCAATCTTTCATGATAATAGTCATCTAATTTTAGTTACCCACAACCTTCCCAGTCAGTTCCGCTATGGTGTCCACCCAACATCATAAAACTGGGTAACAGACCATTTTTAGAACTATCGAGGTCTTAAAAACGATACGGAAGGTAAACGACCACTCCACCTCATATGTCGTGGACCAGAATATGTTGAGGACATATTCCCGAGTGTCAAAGAGCTGCATGTAGGCAAATAGAGAAGAGATGAATAGAACTAAGGAATAGAGCTAAGACATAACAGAGATCACATCCCTATAGAGGAAATAGGGAATAGAACGGATAGTAGCAGTGAGGAGAACTGTGAACAGTTCTCCGACTGGACACACACGTGTCCAAAAAGGGGACACGGTAGGACATGATCAGGAGTTACCCAGAATAGAGTGGGGATACCAGTACCACGTGGAGTATCCCTTAATAGTGGTTACTCTAGAAGAGTGACAATTGACAAGCCACTAAACGCGTGCTAGACTACCAAGCACGCAAACCTGCTGACGCACGAAGGGTCACCAGCGCGTGGCTGGACACGCCACGAAAGTCGGGCAGACGGGGACTTGACAGCGTAGAAGACGGATCGTAGTATTCGCCCAGAATACTTTGTTTGTTTACAGGACAGTAGCAATAGTGATAGACTTAGGCTTAGACTAGTGCAGTGATCTTACCATAGATGATGTTGTAACGTAATATTGCCATGCTGTATGTGATCGATATAATTGTCAGCTCTCGGAGCTAGTATGCAACTAGTCCCGAATAAATTGATATCCTTTTGTACGACGTACGAGTTATCATTCGTGTGGTGCAAAAGAAGAATCCATGTTTGCCTGTCAAAGTTAGGTTCTTGACATCGAGACATTACTTGGTACCCACTCCACCTCATATATCGTGGCCCACGGTAATTTTAAGCTGACTAACATGTCTTTCGCCGGTCTCTCTGGCCGAGGGATTACAACACTTTCTCTGTAATCCCGTTTATCACGCAGAGTCTCGTAGCGGGCGAGAGCTGGAGGCGGTTCGACCCCCACTGGTGACTTGCGGGATAACTAAGCCGGCCGCTAAGAAAGCAATGGCAAACTACTGAGCGTAATCTTGCCAAGAAATCAACAGACAGCTGAAAGATGTGCTGTTGAAAGCGATGTCCTGTAAAGGATATGCGAATTTAAAATTTAAAAAAAAAAACACATTTCTTTCCGTTTGCACGAAACTGGAAAATTACCGTGGTAGACAATTAACATTACTGTGCGAACATGTGTATATTTCAGCTTGAAGGATGTATCTATATCTATTTTACTTTACGTTTTGTGAAATCTGCAGTATGTACCTAACGATATGCAGCTAAATATGCCAGGCAATAAACCGTGCAATCTATTGGTTGTGTCTTCGTTATTCAAAAACAAATTGTCTTAAAAGTCGAGACGATCGACTTCATTGCACAGGGTTTTATCCCATATGGCTCGCTTTCTTTCCGCAGTGCGGTCTGCAGAAATCATCGCGCAAATCACGAACTCCGTAGCTCAGGCGACGACCCCCAGGAGACACCGATGAAATATGCACTCGTGAACCCAAAGACGTAGCCCGGAATCGAGCCCATAACCTTTGGAGCGCGAGGCGGACGGTTTGACCACTTGGCCACGGAGACTCCCAGAGGAAAACCTAAAAACACATAGAAAAGCGAAGTCTAGACATAAATAAATAATTGGGAGTGGGCATGGACAAAGCTAAATTTGATAGCTAAGTATGCCAAGGCTTGAAATGAATTGGTTGAAAGCCCATGCCCTGTGAAAATTAGAAAGAAAAAAAGGAAGAAATTCAAAATATATAATACCGCATCAGTGTGTGCTATGCTGAATCAGTCAGAGCATCATCAAATGTGGGTAACTAATTTTATTTTCGCATATCCTTTACAGGATATCGCTGTCAACATTAGCATCTTTCAGCTGATTGTTGATTTCTTGGCAAGATTACGCTCAGTAGTTTGCCATTGCTTTCTGAGCGACCGGCTCACACACCCCGTAAGTTACCGAAGCGAAGAGAACCGCTACAAATTCTCGCGCATATCACGTTACTTACGAGAGTATACTGGATTACGGAGAACGTCGTGTAACCCCTAGACCAGGGACCCCGGCTAACTAAAATTAGCTAACTATTATCATGAAAGGTTGGTAAATGGGACCATGTATGTATCATTAAACGTGGAAGTATAGCATTATATGGCGACTGTCATTGAAAGTTGATAAACTGAATTACGTGGTATATGCCATTAAATGTAAATGCATAGCATTATGTGGATAAGAGTTTAAACTTTCGGTGTGCTAGTGGTGGGATAGCGGGTTCAACCCCATACACCTGTCATTTGAGCTCCAGCGTTGACTTAACGTTCAAACAGCAATGGCAAACAACTGAACGTAAAATTATATAGAACATCAACATGGAATGCAATGTTTTTGTTTTAATCATGAAAACTGGATTGATCGAATTAAGCTCTGAATGTGGACAATAAGTTGACGAGTCGATTTATGTGCAGAATATGATAAAAGTAGGACTGAATCAATTTGAATGGTAAATGTATTCAGACTTCAATAAATCGAATTAAATCGTGAATATCATATAAAGTGGATGAAGGCATATATGTGGCAATTGTGGAGAAATATTAGTAAATCGAATTATATAGTGAATATCGTAAAACGTTGACGGAAAGAATTGTATGGTAAATATCATGAAATGTTTATGGAACGAACTGTCTGGCAAATATGGAAAGTTGAGGCTTGGAACTGCGTGATGAATTTCATGAAAAGACATATAAAAGCCAAGTTATGAACCTGCTGCCGTCTTCACAACGATGGTTTGCTGCTATGAGTCTTCAACACTGTCTGCAATGTATCTCTATGATTTTTTTTTTTTTCTGCAATGGATCTCCATCAATTTCTCTTCAATGGATCACCAACAATGTCTCTTCACTGAATCTCCAACAATTTCTCTTGATTGATTGATTGACTGGTTTAGGATCCGACATCACAGCATTCGGGGCATTCCCATAAACGCTCCGTCCCCATCCTCAGCAGCCAGCGAAGAGTTCCAACACCAATAGTATCAGTAGCAATTTGATTATATGTCCGTCTCGTCTTTCCTCTGAGCGTCGAGCGTCGGCCAGATCCCCTCGTCACTCCTCGCTGTCTCATTCTTGCCAGACCATGGTGATCCATTTGCTTCTCCGAGGTGTACACGTGCTCCCACAAGGCCGCAACCACGCCTGCCTTGTCATGCATCAATACTCCACCAAGTTGTGCCAGCCAATCTGTCCGCCTGTTCATTCCCCAGCACACCGGCATGCCCCGGAGAAAAGATCCAGGCGATGCTTGCCACTCGTGACCTCCGAAGCGAAGCAAGCCACTCTGCCCGAAGCTTGCCTGTCCTCACCTTCCTAAGCATGCTTTCTGAGTCAGTTAAATCGTGATGTGTGTGTGTGTGTATCGTATTCTCCACCCAGCGGAAAGCTGCACTGACCGCCTCCACCTCCATTCTTAAGCTAGATGTTGTGGTATCATATGCCAGGCTCTCCGGCACCAAACGTCGACCTTTTGCTAAGAACCCCCAAGCAATTCTCCTACCTCTCAGCACCGACCCATCTGTGTAGATAATCACATCACCAGAGCGAGCATTATCCTGAATTAGATGCTGGATTTCCAGTTCCGTGGCCCCTGCTGGCCACTACCTGCACTCCCGGCTCAATGTGATTATAACTCTGCACAAGTCTGACTGCACGGCTGGCACTCTGACCCACTCCTCTCCTCGTCTAATGTTCTCCAAGAGGCACATCTGTCTGATCGTATTCTCCGCCTGAGCCATTCATGATTTCCCTCTTGCCAAACACACCCTTAACTATGTCCAGCGCCTCATGCAACGGGTGATCTGTGTCTGCAGCTACTCTGAGGAATGCCTTCGCCTGCATCACATTGAGCCTACCAGCAACAGACGGCAGACCAAGGATGTAATGCATATACACTACTGGGGTGTCTCTGATGCATTCCAGAATGACCCGCATAGCTTCGTTCTGTGTGCGCTCTAATTTCACCAGCTGCCTCTTTGAGACAGTGAGCAGTCCTAGTCCATAATCAATCACTGAGAGGATCAAGTGCTGGTATAGTGTGAAAAGCATTCTCTGCTCTGTGTCCATTGCAGCCATAGTTTTAAGTGCATTTAGTCCCTTTTGAGACCTTGTCACAACTGTCTCCCCATGGACCTTGAAGGACAGGCTCCTGTCAATTGTGATTCCCAGATACTTCAGTTTGTTCTCTCTGTTGAAGCTTCTACCATCTATCGCGAGGCTTGAGACTTCAGCTCTCACAATCCTGTTGTCCAGAGAGCACCACAAAACAGCCGCCTTTTCCGGGTGGATGACAGCACCCATTTCAGTGCACCAGTCAATCACTTTGTCTTCTGTCGCCTGTAGCTCTTGGGCTGTTTGCTCCCTATCTCTCCCCTGCCTATATGCAAGAATATCATCTGCAAATGCTAGTATCCTTCCAACCTTTGGTGCTTCTAGGCTTGCAATTTTGCTCGTATACACGTTAAAAAGCACCGGTGAGATTGCAGATCCCTGTGGCAGTCCCGGGGTTAAAATATTTGGCTCTGAGGTCCATGCACCCAGACGGAAAGCAACCCGACGAGAATGCAGGACGGCTGTTATCCAGTTCACCAACCAGGGATTGACCCCCTTCTCCATCAGTACGTTCATCAAAATAGCATATCGAACTCTATTGTTTGCATCCTCGAGATCAAGCGATGCCGCCATCATTTCCTGTCTACTCTAGAGCCCCTCATAAACATCAAATGCAAAAGTGGCTGCATTTGACCAGGTATCTTTTCCTGGCCTGTAGCTCCCCAGGCCTCTTGGAAGAAGCTTCCCCCTTTCCAAAAACTCTTGCAGCTTGACAGCAACTATCTTCTCTAGAACCTTCCCAAATGTATTTTGAAGGGTGATGATCCTAAAGTCGCTAAGCTTTGAAT
>OY992892.1:19634277-19744277 GCA_963921405.1 Cepaea hortensis
CTTTGTAGAACCTCGCTCCCTTAACAACCTTCCGGAAAACTTCTCGATCACAAGCAAGATGTCCCGCGTCCGATACACCCATCTGGAGATCCACCGCCACATCCTGCACCCATCTTCTCTTTGGTCTTCCTCTTCCTCTCTTCCCAGGCATATGCCCTTTCATTATTGGGTACTTCAATTTTAATTCACCGCAAACAACCGCAAACAAAGAAGAATCCCTTCGAGCCTCATTTGCATCGGTCCGGCAATCATTTTCCGGTTTAGTGTTCGGTGGACTGCTAGACCGATCGATGGATGTTTTTTTTAGTTTTGGGCCCGTAGGGCCCTCACTGTCGTCGACAGTGAGGGCCCTACGGGCCCAAAAACTTAAAAACAAAACCGATCGATGGATGTTTTTTTTAGTTTTGGGCCCGTAGGGCCCTCACTGTCGTAGACAGTGAGGGCCCTACGGGCCCAAAAACTTAAAAACATCCATCGATCGGTCTAGCAGTCCACCGAACACTAAACCGGAAAATGATTGCCGGACCGATGCAAATGAGGCTCGAAGGGATTCTTCTTTGTTGCGGTGAATTAAAATTGAAGTACCCATTATTGTTCTCTCCAAACTTCCATGACGTTTCAAGTAACCAAAATATTTCAATTTTCTCTGTTTTATCGTCTTTAATAGCCAATGCTCTTCAATATTTAGCTCCTGAAGTATGGATTCATTTGTTTTTTTCTTTACCCAAGATATTCTTAGAACCCATCTATAACATGTGTATTCAAAGGCATTTATGCGCTGCTCAGCTTGTTTAGTAAGTGTCCAGGTCTCACAGGCGTATGTTGCAATTGGAAAGATGCATGCTCTTAAAAATCTAATTTTTGTAGTTCTATCTGTCCCACTCCATAATTTATTCAGTTTTTTTAGTCTTTGAAGAGCAACTGATAGTAGTCGTTTAATTTCTTTCATTGTGTCACCATTGTTGGTAATCAATGACCCAAGATATTCAAAATTATCCACCACCTCCAATCTTTCCTCATTAATATATATTTCTTTCTCCATAGTAGTTTTATCTGTATGCATTATCTTTGTTTTTGTTATGTTAAGATATAAGTTGTGATTTTCACTATGTCTTTGCGTTAAATGTATTAAGTTTTTTATACCATTCTGTGATGTGCATAGCAATGCTGTATCATCAGCATATCGAATCTCTGGTATTTCATGACCACCAATATTTAAGACATCATATTGTTCCCTGGTTATATCATATCTGACATTTCTCATTATATTTTCGGCGTTCAGATTAAACAAATAGGGTGACAGCACGCAGCCCTGACGGACTCCTTGCTTGATGTCAAACCAATCGGATGTCTCGCCATCTATTCTAACATAGATAGAGAATTTTTAAGAGTTGTACTACATGTGTTGGAAAGTCCATATTCCACAAGATTTCCCAAAGTTTCTGATGTTGTACACAGTCAGATGTCCTTGAATAATCCACAAAACATGTGAATAGGTTTACTTGCACTTCTCTATTTTTAAACGCATGTTGAGTATGTGACCTGTTGTTCCTCTTCCTTGTCTAAATCCAGGCTGATTCACGTTAATCTCTTCTTCCATTTTCTTACGAAGTCTTCCCATTACGATTTTTAGTAGAATTTTACTTGCATGACTGATCAGTTCTATAGTTGGTGCATAATTTCAGGTTGCCCTTTTTTGGTATTGGAATGAAGATAGTTCTCTTCCAATCTTTTGGCCATATACCATATTTCCATATCTTTTTACATAATGTGTGATAGATTTGTATGCTTTCTTCCTCTCCCGCTTTAATTAGTTCTGCTGGTATTTCATCACATCCTGGTGATTTACCATTCTTCAGGTTCTTTATTACCCATGCAATTTCATCTAATGAGGGTTCAGGTTCTGTTTCTGCTGTCATTGGCTCATGTATCTCATTCATATCCTCACTGACACTCATATCATACATTCCACTGCAGTATTCTTGCCATCTTTCTAGAATTTGTCTAGATTCTGTTAAGGTATTTCCCAACTTGTCACAGATAACATTTAATTGAGGTTGAACATTTCTTGTCAATAACTTTATTTCTTTGAACATTTCGTAATCTCTTCCATTCTTATGATATTGCTCTATGTTAATACAAAAGTCTTGAATATATATTGTTTTTTGTCCTTTCTTGTGTTCTGTCATATTTCTCGAGTTAAAGATTTATACTTCATCTTGCTGTTATCAGATTAATCTCCTTTCTTTTTCAGTTCCCTTCATTGTTTTATTAATTCTAACGTGTCTTGTGTAATCCATGGCTTATGTTGTTTAGTCCTGGTCGGAATGAAGTATTTCGCTGCTGTTATCAAGATATCTCTAGCTTGCACTACCAGTTCATCAGATGTTAATTCCTCTTGTACAGACATCAAGACATCAAAACGATTCCTCACTTCTACGTTGCATGCATCTGGTATTTTTGTGAGATCAAAACGATGTGGCCTTGGTCCTCGGGTAAGCTTTTTGAGTTTTAATTTCTGATCTGCTTCTAATAACTGATGATCTGTATCACAGTCCGCACTTCGCACTTCGTAAGATTTTTGCTGATGTTGTGCTTGATCTTCATCTTCTTTGTATTAAAATATAATCTATCTGATGTTTGATAATACTATCCGGGAATTTCCATGTGAAGAGTTTTCTTGGGTGTTGTTTAAAAAGTGTGTTGGCTAGCGTTAACTCATTTTCTGTGCAAAATTCAATTAATTTGTCACCTGCATCATTTCTATTTTCCAATCCAAATTTTCCTAAACGTGTCTCTCATTTTCAGTTCTTCCTGTCCCTACTTTAGCAAAAATCTTTTTTAAACAAATTTTTAACATCTCCCATTATTATTGTTATAACATTGTGATCAATCTTATTTAATGTGTCTTGAAGTGTGCTGTAAACAATCTTCAATTTCGTCCTTCTCTGCTGTTGAAGTAGATGCATATATCTGTATGAGAGTTGTTGTTTTTTTGGACGGTCTTTATCTCTGATAGTGAGGATTCTATCACTAACTGGGTTATAACCCATTAAAGCTTTTGCAGTTGTCTTATCTAAACAAAAGGCCACTCCACTCTGGCCTCCGACGTCTCTATCAGAATAAATGAAAAAACTTCCATTTTCAGTTGTAAAATGTCCCTTGCCTCTCCAGCAATGTTTACTAATTCCTAAAATTTGAATATTTAACCTCTCAATCTAATCAAATACTACTTTAAGCTTTCCCTCATACAGACTTCTCACAATCCACGTTCCTATTCTCACTCTGTTTCTTAGTCTGACACAAGGGGTTTCCTTGGTAACACAGTCGTGATTAACTCCGTCATCACGATTACTAGTACTGGCCCCTGTGTCACACTCTTCCCCAGTGTTATCTGATCTGCCTGGCCTGGGGGTCTCGCCACCAGATCTTTTACTTATTATGTTTTCTTTCATGGTTGTTATGGTTTCTTGGCAAGTTTTTCAGAAGGTAGCTTGCCACTGCATTCCTTCTGGGCAGTGACTGTACTAGTCGGTGGTCATAGCCATTGTCTCTACTGATGAGATCATCTGCCTATCGTCGCAGAGTGCATGACCATAACCAACAACAATCTGTCGGCTGCTCTCACACTCCATCCACCACCTGCTTCCATGGATTCACGTAACCCTGATTGGGAGACTAAACGGGTACTCCACTTTAATAATCATATAATACACTAAATATCTGGAGGAACGTCGGCATTAGAAATTATTGGAAGCACGTGATATAGAGAGCCGTGGACAGTCATGATCACCAACGCCATACAGCATGGACTATACGAAGAAGTAATCAAATCTAATATAATGTTCTGGCTGCCGAAGCAAATCCAGTTTTATTTATATTAATATATGTAACCAATACTGCTGCCTTTCTCAGCATGGTGCTCACACACATGGATAGAGAGGTGATAGAGAGAAGAGAGAGAGAGAGAGAGAGTGTGTGTGTTGATAGAGAAGCGAGAGACAGAGAAAGATGTGACAGAGATAAGCGCGAGAGAGGGCTGATAGAGAGAAGCGAGACAGAGAGAGAGAGAGAGAGAGAGAGAGAGAGAGAGAGAGAGAGGTGTTAGAGAGGTGTTAGAGATAAGAGAGAGAGAGACATAGAGATAGAGGTGATTAAGAAAAGCGAGAGACAAAGAGAGAGGTGATAGAGTGGAGAGGGAGCTGTGATAGAGGTGATAGAGAGAAGCTAGAAACTCACACACAGAGTTACATAGAGCGATAAATGGGGAGAACCCCTTGAGGCCACTGAGCGCCAAATAATACTATGTGTGTCTATTTATGTAATCGTACATAGAGAGAAGCGAGAGACAGAGAGTGGTAATAGAGAGAAGCGAGAGACCGAGAGTTATAATAGAGAGAATCGAGAGACTATGAGAGGTGTCAGAGAAAAGCGAGAGAGGGGTGATAGAGAGAAGCGAGAGACAGAGAGAGAGAGAGAGAGAGAGAGAGAGAGAGAGAGAGGTTATATATAGAGAAGCGAAAGCCAGAGAGTGGTGATAGAGACAAGCGAGAAACTGAGAGAGGTGAAAGAGAGAAGTGAGAGAGATGTGATAGAGGGAAGCGAAAAAGAGAGGTGATAGAGAGAAGCGAGAAACAGAAAGAGAGAGAGAGAGAGATCTGTTAGAGAGAAGCGAGAGACAGAGATAGAGGTGATAGAGACAAACGAAAGCAGTCAGGGGGATAGAAGCGAGAGCCACAGAGAGTGGTGATAGAGAGAAGCGAGATACAGATAGAGGTGATAGGGAGAAGCGAGAGAGAGAGGTTTTAGAGAGAAGTGAGAGACAGAGAGAGAGGTGATCTATAGAAGTGAGACGGTGATAGACAGAAGCGAGAGACAGATAGAGGTGATAGAGAGAAGCGAGAGAGAGAGGTTTTAGGGAGAAGTGAGAGACAGAGCGAGAGGTGATAAAGAGAAGAGAGAGACAGAGGGAGAGGTGATCTATAGAAATGAGACAGAGGTGATAGACAGAAGCGAGAGACAGAGATAGATATCATAGGGACAAACAAAGATAGAGAGGTTGAAAGAGAGAAGCGAGGGACACAGATAGTAGTGATAGAGAGAAGCGAGAGACAGAGAGAGTGGTGATAGACAGAAGTGAGAAACACAGAGAGTGGTGATAGAGAGAAGTGAGAGACAGAGAGAGTGGTGATAGAGATAAGCGAGAGACAAAGAGAGGTGATAGAGAAAAGCGAGAGACGGAGAGAGGTGATAGAGAGAAGCAAGAGACAGAGAGAGGTGACAGTGAGAGGTGATAGATAGAAGCGAGAGACAGAGAGAGGGGTGACAGAGAGACGTAAGAGAGAGATTTGCTAGAGAGAAGCGAGATACAGAGAGAGAGAGAGGGTGTTAGTAAGAAACGAGAGACAGAGAGAAGTGATAGACAAATGCGAGAGGCAGAGAGAGGGCATAGAGAGAAGCGAGTGAGAGAGGTGACAGAGAGAAGCGAAAGGCAAATAGGTGTTAGAGAGAAGCGAAAGACAGAGAGGTGTGATAGAGAGAAGCGAGAGACAGAGAGAGGTAATAGAGAGAAGCAAGAGAGAGGGGTGATAGAGTGAAGTGAGAGACAGAGAGAGCGGTGATAGAGAGAAGCAAGAGACATAGAGAGGAGTGATAGAGAGAAAGCCACAGATTAGTGTATATTCTATAACTAACTTACACATTAGAGGATAGGAAAAGTTATGTAGAGAGAATGGAAGAGAGAGAGAGAAAGAGAGAGAGAGAGATATATATAAAAGACAGAGTTAAATTATGAGTGACAGACAGACAGACAGACAGACAGACAGACAGACAGACGGACAGACGGACAGACGGACAGACGGACAGACGGACAGACGGACAGACAGACAGACAGACAGACAGACAGACAGACAGACGGACGGACGGACGGACGGACGGACGGACGGACGGACGGACGGACGGACGGACGGACGGACGGATAGACAGACAGACAGACAGACAGACAGACAGACGGACGGACGGACGGACGGACGGACGGACGGACGGACAGACAGACAGACAGACAGACAGACAGACAGACAGACAGACAGACAGACAGACAGACAGACAGACAGACAGCGATTAGATAATGCTTGCTTGCTTGCTTGCGTTCGCTGGCTGTGATCTCCAGCGTGAAGTCCTGTATGTCGGATGAAGACATCCTGTTGTCCAACATCAGTGTGATGTCATACAGGACATGAGGTTTTCGTGAGTATCCGTTGTCCCATGTCTGACTTATTGGTGTGCAGACTAGTGGTTCCTCGCCGTGCAGGCAGACGCTTTCCGACTTCGGAGGAATCAACGATCCTACTGGCTTTAGCCAGGACCTGTTGCCAAAGGGACCTGTTGCCCAGGATGCTCGGCGAGGACGCGTCAATAGGTCTTGGCCAGTATAGAGCCCAGCCCTGGTGCCTTGAAATACCTCTGCGTCCCATGAGATAATAATAAGTTTAAAATATCGTAATCAATGTAAACGATAGAACAGGAAACAACGAGAAAGTAAGAAGGAAACAGAGAGAGAGAGAGAGAGATAGAGAGAGGGAGAGAGAGAGAGAGAAAGAGAGAGAGAGAGAGAGAGAGAGAGAGAGAGAGAGAGAGAGAGAGAGAGAGAGGGGAAGATGGAGACAAAGTGAGGGGGAATAATTGTGTGTGCTGAAATAATTTTACAAATGACGTCAAAGTATTTCTATCAGACGACGCCAGTTTAGCACAGTAACTACACGCTCGCCTGGCTGCTCCAGTGGTCATGTGGTCGATCCGCATCCGAGAGGAAGCCAATGTGTTTAATTGATCCGGGATCAAAGGTCTACGAGTCTAAAATTAGAATCGAGAGTTATCCCAGCATGCTTTGATGAGAGCGGTTTTCTAGCAAAGAATGACTACATGTCCCAGCCTACATGACTACATGTCCCAGCCTACATGACTACATGCCTCAGCCTTCATGACTACATTTCCCAGCCTACATTTATAGGCAGGAACTGTTCTGGAAGTTCTGGAAGTGCCAGCTGTCCACGGTATATTGACATCAGTCACTGACTCCCGATTGATCTATACAATATGGGGCTAGCACTATATACCGGATTTGTCTTATAGAGCAGAGACGAGTCACGAAGAAAGAGTCTCCTGCAGAAAGAGACCGAGTCATATGGGATAAAAACCAGGTGCAATGAAGTCGACCCTGTTGACTTTTAAGCGACTTTTTCTTGATCCACGAAGAGAAGAAGATAATTTTTTTACTGAATTCCCTTAACCTGAGATTTAAACAATTAAATTAAAGATTGTGAGTGCATGCATCCTTCCTTTGGCACCATGCGGATGAACTATTGTCCAATCACAGGGGAAGAAAACAGGTGTCAGAGAAATCTTCTCAGAAAGCTATGGATCAAGAAAAAGAAGAGTGACAGTCTAAGCGATTTGATCATTGAAGATACGGCTCACAGAGTGCATCATGTCTCAGGGACTGAAACACTTAGCTCATATTAAACGTCATTACATTTTGGATAGACTTGCAACAGAAGCCATGATTCCTGGAACAAAATAGAAGAACACCCACCAGCATAGAGGGGTGGGGACATGAGAAGTATACGTCGTGTACATGTAACTATGAAATAGATCCGTTGAAAGAAAGAAGTTTAAAAGAGTGGACAACATGAAAATGAGTATTTAATACTTAAAACTAAATTTAAGAGTCGACATCACTGCACTAGGGACATTTCTACAAGCTCCGCCTTTCTCTTCAAAAACTTTTGAAGATTTCCCATGGTGATTATTCTAGCAGAAATTTAGTTAAAAGCTCGTCTGGCTTTTCCTCTACGCTTTGAGTATCATCCAGACTGCTCTAGACTCACTCTCTCCTGAGCTAGTCTTTCCAGTAATGGATACTCTGTTCAGCTGTAATGTCTATCGCAGAGATTTCTCGCTAGCATCATCTTTACTACAAAGTAGCTATCTGTTAGAAGTAGTAGCAGCAGCTACTCTAGCGGACTGTTCATTGCACAGCACACCTACATGCCCAAGGTAAAACATCCATACAACTGTAGGAGACTGGGGAACTGGTAAAAGATTCAATGTTTAACCGGCGGGTCGAGTTGAAAGCGCCGTTGTGCATGCCACCTGCTATAAGAACATGGCCAACGTACTCCCTACATGAGATACATACGTCGTGTACATGTAACTAGTAAATAAATCAATCGAAAGAAGGAAGTCGAAAAGAGTAGACGGAATACATCTCTCCCCGGAGTACATTTTAAAATAAAATATCCACATAGAAGAGAGCTAGTATGTTTCCCATATTTCAAAAGGCTAGCTTAGCTATAGCGATTCTTGTTCTAATCTCTACAAAGCACCTTCCGTGTGGTCATGTTCATGCCTCGTCATATCTGTGTCGTTTTACTTGTTTAAGAATTTCCTGTGTACCAATTCACTTGTTTAAGAATTTCCTATGTGCCGATTCATTTGTTTAAGAATTGCCTGTGTACCGATTCACTTGTTTAAGAATTACCTGTGTACCGATTCACTTGTTTAAGAATTGCCTGTGTACCAATTCACTTGTTTAAGAAGTATCTGTGTACCGATTCACTTGTTTAAGAATTTTCTGTTTACCGATTCACTTGTTTAAGATTTTTCCTGTTTCTTCTTTTGTTTAAGAATGCCTGTGTACCGATTCACTTGTTTAAGAATCGCCTGTGTATCGATTCACTTGTTTAAGAATTGCCTAAGTACTCATTCACTTGTTTAAGAATTGCCTGTGTACCGATTCACTTGTTTAAGAATTGCCTGTGTACCGATTCACTTCTTTAAGAATTTCATGTGTACCGATTCACTGGTTTAAGAATTTCCTATGTACCGATTCACTTTATTAATAATTGCCTGTGTGCCGATTCAATTGTTTAAGATTTTTCCTGTGTACCGATTCACTTTATTAAGAATTGCCTGTGTACCAATTCACTTGTTTACGATTCTTCCTGTGTACCGATTCACTTTATTAAGAATTGCCCGTATACTGATTCAATTGTTTAAGAACTACCTGTGGCTTCCCATTTCCAAACCTACCAGAGTCAACATGACAGTCCAAGAGACATTTGTGTGGAAGGGATCCATTTTCCCGCAATCAGGGCACCGAAAATGCGGGCTTCTTAAACCTCTCGGCCGTGCATAGTGCATACACTCACCCAACAAAGACCAGGCCGGTGCTTTCAATGAAGGTTTTTAAACAGGTGTTTAAAATGTAAAAAAGTCGATTTAACTACATCGGTTTTTATCCGCAAAGCCTCCTGCTGAAAGTGTGACGCAAAGCAGAAATTCCGTAGCTCCAGCGACGACCACCATTAGTCTCCGAGAAAATTGATTGATTGATTGATTGATTGATTGATTGATTGATTTAGGAACCGACATCACAGGGGCATTCCCACAAGCGCTCGGTCCCCATCCTCAGCAGCCAGTGAAGAATTCCAACACTAATAGTACCAGTAGCAATCTGATTATAAGTCCGTCTCGCCTTTCCTCTGAGCGTCGATCGTCAGCCAAATCCCCTCGTCACCCCTCGTTGTCGCATTCTTGCCAGACCATGATGATTCATTTGCCCCTCAGAGGTGTACACGTGCTCCCACAAGGCCGCAACCACGTCTGCCTTGTCATGCATCAATACTCCACCAAGTTTTGCAGAGCCAGCCAGTCTGTCCGCCTGATCATTCCCCAGCACACAAGCATGCCCCGGAGAAAAGATCCAGACAATGCTTGTCACCCGTGACTTCCGAAGTGAAGCAAGCCACTCTGCACAAAGCTTGCCTGTCCTCACCCTACTATGCTTTCTGAGTCTCCGAGACATTTGTGTTCCTGAACCGAACGACGTGATCCGGAACCCAACCCACAGCCTTCAGAGCTTGCGGCAGGCGATGTAACAATTTATCCACGGAGGTTCCCTTTTCAATGAAGATCAAATCGTGGAAGTTAAAATAGCCAGGGAGAGTAATACCGTTAGAATAATACTTAGTTTTTGTTTTGTTTTGTTTTTTGTTGTTGTTGGAATAATTGATCTTGATATATTTGTTTTGGCGGTTGCGGCTTGAAAAGATGTGTTTCATTTTTGTGTCAGGGTGGATATACAAGGAAATGAACAGGCTGACAAGCTTGCAAGTAAGGCTACTGTGGAGGTCGGACGTGTCATGGACCAGGCTGATGATATTCTTAATGATCTACAACCATTGTCAGACTCCGAGAACAGCAAGTTAAAAGAGGTATGGCCAGACAAGAACAGTGTGCAGGAAGCCAAGAAAGATAAATAAGCCAACACAGAACTGGTGTCGTGAGCCGCTACACGCTGCGAGATTTACAGAGGAGGGGATCCGAGCACTTATGGACTGAATGGTTCAATGTGCAGTGATGATTATCTGTCGACTAACTAAACAAACTAACTATATTTGTTGCATTCTTCCACGGCGTGTTTAGCAAAAACGCGTTCTTTCCCTTTTTTTCGCTTAAAATTTGACTATAACTGCAATTTAACTGTAAATCTTTCAGCGAAGCGATGGTGTCATTGAAATTCGGTGTGTCTGATCCTCCTTATTCTGCTCTTTTCTATTGCTGTCTTGTTTCACTAACAACACACGTGTTACTGATATACACATATAAACGCATGCGACACATATACGCACACTCACTCACTCGCACGCAGGCAAGCACATATACACAAATACAGACATACACACAGATACAAACATACACACACACACACACACACACACACACACACACAGATAGGCAAAACTGTTTGTAAAACAGTTTTATATTGAGGCATTCGCAGTATTGAGAAAGTAGTAAATATGTAGCAGTAGCTGTAAGATAAAGTGTGTGCTTTTACACGAACGAAAGCGTGTCTAATGCGCATTCTTTAGGAACATAAAGTCATTCATTTGCCTGTAGGAGGTATTGGGGTTGATTGCATCCACGCAGGTGCAAGCTGTTTATTGTGTTGTTACTGTCTACACGAAGAGCTCAGTTCGATTTTTGACATAGTGAACTAAAAATAGGTCTTGCCTGATGTCTATCTATATATACCATCTATCCATCCATTTATTTTTTTCTACATACGCAGCCTGCCATTTGTCCGTCCGTAAGTCCCCTGTCTGCCTGCCTGCTTGCTTACCTGCCTGTGTACCTACCCGCCTGTCTCCACTTTCACATTTTTCTCTCCACTTCAACATTTGTCTCTCCTCTTTAACATTTGTCAGTCTACTTAAAATTATGTCTCCTCTCTTTAACATTTGTCAGTCTACTTAAAATTATGTCTCCTCTCATTAACATGTGTCAGTCTACTTAAAATTATGTCTCCTCTCTTTAACATGTGTCAGTCTACTTAAAATTATTTCTCCTCTCTTTAACATTTGTCGGTCTACTTAAACATTTGTCAGTCTACTTAAACATTTGTCAGTATACTTTAACATTTGTCAATCTGATTTAACATTGAACAATCGTCATTGTAATTTAACATTTAACATTTGTCAATCTATTGATGTTTAAATGACCCGGAATCTAGATCGACCGAGCGTAAAATGGGTACCGGTGAATTTCTTTGAAAGTAAACGCCACCGGCTTACTACTGATTATATCAAGTGTTGACCGTCCTGTACAACAGACGCGTCTAACCCTTTGCGCTTACGCTGTGTGAAAGGGGTGTTTATTTTACTGACTTAATTGCTGGCATCAGTGCAACAATTCCCGCATGTTACCCTGCTTTGAAATGTGCCACATCTTTATTTTCATATCCTATATACAGGACATCGCTGTCAACACCAGTACTGCTGTTGTTGATGTCTTGGCGAGTTTACGTTCAGTAGTTTGCCATTGCTTTCTGAACGACCGTCACGTTAAAACCCGGTGCGACACAGTCTAATGCAGCTGTGTTTCGAACACAGGTAAGCAGAATTACGAACCGACAACTTTGCTACGGAGACAGGCCTGCCACATCTTCTTCTACTTTAAAAGTTAGTAAATTTAGTTTTATCATAGCGCTGATTATAATTATATATCATCCCGCGTCATCATCAAACAATACATCCCGTGGTAAACGCCGATCTGATTACATGCCGGGGGTAATAGAGGATGTCAAACAGCACATCCTGTGGTAACCACCGATCTGATTACACACACACACACAGAGAGAGAGAGAGAGAGAGAGAGAGAGAGAGAGAGAGAGAGAGAGGAGTGAGAAAAGGCGAAAGAGAGCGAAACAATAATGTAACAGAGACAGAAGTAAAAGAGAGAGAGAGAGAGAGAGAGAGAGAGAGAGAGAGAAGGGGAGGGAGGACGAGGAGAGAGAGATACAGAGAGAGAAATGGAAAAACGGGAGGGATGGCGAGACAGAGAAAGACAGAGGGAAAAGCTAAGCACAATATTAATGCTGTATGAGCAGTATGAAGAATGCAGTCATCAAGAAGACAACTTGCATGAACTTCAAGTTTTGATTTCATACACAAGAACACATCACAGATGCAATATATGTTGATCTATGTACTCCACTCCTGTATTGATTACATATAAACCGCATACTGAAGTATCCAACTATCTATAGCCGACTTTATTATGTGGCAATATTGAGGCAGATATCCAGGCAAGGAGGTCGAGCCACGCCAGGCACTACCTAGCGTTAAGTGTGTTACTGTTGCGACCTGTTCAGCCTCCCCCACACACCTGGCAGTGTGTTCACAAGGTGGCTGTCTTCATCTTGTTTACGACCAAGGCAGATGTCTGCAATCTGTTCTAAACCACTCCACTAATCACTGGCTGCTATATAAACGAACGAACAAACGACAGAACTTTATTTTGAAAGGGTCACAAATTGTCGATGCAATCTTGTCTTACATTCGGTCCTTCCAATCCGTCACGTTTCTTACATAGATTATCTATTGTACATGTTACATCCACATACAGACAGAGAGAGAGAGAGAGAGAGAGAGAGAGAGAGAGAGAGAGAGAGAGAGAGAGAGAGAGAGAGAGAGAGAGAGAGAGAGAGAAACATCATTGTTAAATTAATGTTGTGAACATAAACGATGCCTATTATCATTATGAGACAGGTAGACAAGCACAAACAAACACACACAAATACACATTGACACACGTGTTTAAACACATACATAGACACCTACAAACACATATTCACACATAGATACAACGTTTACACAAATTCTTACAGTTATATAACCAACCCAATAACACACATATACACACTCCTTAGCATACACATATACTCACAATAAAAAACACACCTTACAAATATTTACGCATACATACATATATACATGCATACATACATATATACATGCATACATACATATATACATACATACATAAATATATACATGCGCGCACACACACACACACACACACACACACACATACACACAAACACAGACAGACAGACAGACAGACAGACAGACAGACAGACAGACAGACAGACTCTTCATATATCTCTCTCAACTCTCTCTCTCTCTCTCTCTCTCTCTCTCTCTCTCTCTCTCTCTCTCTCTCTCTCTCTCTCTCATGACCATATATCCTCATTCCTATATACATATTTTTTTTTTGCATATCCTATTTACATGACATCGCTGTCAACACCAGCATTTTACTGCTGTTGTTGATTTCTTGGTAAGATTTTCTTCAGTAGTTTGCCATTGCTTTCTGAACGACCGGCTCCTATATCAACACGTTAAAACCCAGCACAACGAGGTCCGCTGCCAAATCGGTCGCAGCTGTGTTTCGAACGCGGGTAAGCGGGCTTACGAATCGCGTCCGTAAATACTTAGCCACGGGGACCGGCGGGATCATGTATATAGTACGGAATAACAGATTCATTCAGAGTGCAGCTGGACACATTAATATTGATATTCATCGCTTGAAGATGTGGACGAAGCACTTATGGGAATGGCCGGAGTGCTGTGATGTGGGTTCTTGACTCAACTCAGTTACCATGGTTACTTAACTGATCCAGTGCCGAAGGATAATATATCGTCAAATATGACTTCCCATTTGACCGACTGGCGACACATCGCCAAACTAAGGTCATAATGTTATTTGTTTTGTTTCGTGATGTCTTCGACAATTTCAATGCTAAGTGAACAGAAATTTCCGATATATTACTTGTTCATTTGATTGTGCACATTGCTTGGGCTAAACCTACATGGGAGACCCTATCAGTCAGAAACTATGCTTTTACAGGCATAGCTCTAGGGGCCATTCGAGCACCCAAGGAACTTCTCTATTACTTCAAGGTGGAGACTCGACAAAGGGACGGCGAATAGATCAGTGTAGAAGCTATTAGAACAGTGAGAAAAACCTCAAAACACGAAGATGTACAGAATAATAGGCCGAGTTTCTTGGAAACGAAAGTAAACACATGCATTCATTCATTCATTCAGTAGCAAGTCCTTTGCAGAACCTCGCTCCCATAACAACCTTCCGGAAAACTTCTCGATCACAAGCAAGATGCCCCGCGTCCGATACACCCATCTGAAGATCATCCGCCACATCCTGCACCTATCTTCTCTTTGGCCTTTCTCTTCCTTACTTCTCAGGCATATACCCCTCCATTATTGTTCTCTCCAAACTTTCATGACGTTTCAAGTGACCAACATATTTCAATTTTCTTTGTTTTATCGTCTGTCTTTAATAGCCAATCCTCTTCAATATCTAGCACTTGATGTATGGATTCATTTCTTCTTTTCTTTACACAAGATATTCTTAGAAACCGTCTATAACATTTATATTCAAAGGCATTTATGCGCTGCTCAGCTTGTTTAGTAAGTGTCCAGGTCTTACAGGCGTACGTTGCAATGGGAAAGATGAATGCTCTTAAACATCTAATTTTTGTAGTTCTATCTGTCCCACTCCATTTCAAATCCCGAAACATCCAAATAATCAATTTTGCAGTTCTATCTGTCCCACTCCATAATTTATTCAGTTTTTTTTTTTTTTAAAGTCTTTGAAGAGCAATTGATAGTCGTCGTTTAATTTCTTTCATTGTGTCACCATTGTTGGTAATCAATGACCTAAGATATTCAAAATTTTCCACCACCTACAATCTTTCCTCATTAACATATATTTCTTTCTCCATTGTAGTTTTATCTGTATGCATTATCTTTGTTGTTGCTATGTTAAGATATAAGTTGTGATTTTCACTATTTCTTTGGGTTGAGTTAATTAAGTTTTCCATACCATTCTGTGATGTGGATAGCAATACTGTATCAACAGCATACCGAATCTCTGGTATTTCATGGTTACCGATATTTAGGGCATCATATAGCTCCTTGGTTATATCATCTCTGATATTTCTCATTATATTTTCGGCGTATAGGTTAAATATATAGGATGACAGCTGTCAAGATCTCACATGCAGAGTATTTCTATATAGAGAGATAGGGATATATACAAGGGATACAACCCTAAGCTAGAAACCCGAAGGAGGGAAGTAATCGCAACAGCTCGAGTACCCGAACAATCTCGGGCCTTCGAGAACGAAGGGTCAGTTTGCCTACTGCGTCGTTGATACAGGTGGAACCCGCCAGAAGCATGCGGGAGCCACTTGCACGAGAAGCTCAAGGGAAGTCATCCTCCGTGTCCACCCGACGCCCGTCAACGGGCAGACGAATACTGGACAGCAGACATGAAGCAGGGTTTAGCTTAAGGGGGACAAGATACATAAATTAGTTGAATCTAGAGATTGTTGATTAATGAGATAGTTATGCTGTGATAGTTATGTGTACAATGACTTATTGATGCACTTGTGTAAATACTGTGATATTGTGATTGATGGCGAAATCCTTAATCGCTAGATAATAAATTAGATTATTAAGACACAGTATAGAGTTTGTTGCCTGTCTGAACCCGAGTCCTGTTCCTAGATTTGTAAGACCATGACAGGCTATTTGGGGGCCAAGCCGTTTTGGCAAGCTCAAGACTAGTGAATTCTAATTAAAATTCTTGACAGTTCTTGGCTTTGCCAAGTAAAAAAAATACTATTGCAATCATACAGTTGCAGTTGACTTAGTTGGACTTTTAAACTACATTTCAAATAGAGGAAATCGTTATATTTTTACACTCGTTGATCTTTGAATAATCCACAAAGCATGAGAATAGGTTTACTTTAAATTCTCTGCATTTCTCTATTATTAAACGCATGTTGAGTATGTTATCTCTTGTTCCTCTTCCTTGTTTAAATCCAACTTTAACCACGTTAATCTCTACTTCCATTTTCTTACGAAGTCTTCCCATTATGATTTTTAGTAGAAGTTTACTTGCATGACTGATCAGGGCAACAATTCTATAGTTGGTGCATAATTGCAGGTTGCCCTTTTTTTGGTATTGGAATGAAGATAGTTCTCTTCCAATATTTTGGCAATATACCATATGTTCATATCTTTTTACATAATGCTTTCCTCTCCTCCAGCTTTAATTAGTTCAGCTGATATCTCATTACATTCTGGTGATTTAACATTCTTCAGGATCTTTATTGCCCATGCAATTTCATATAGTGAGAGTTCAAGTTCTGTCTCTGCTGTCACTGGTGCATGTATATCATTCATTGCCTCACAGTCATTCATATCGTACATTTCACTGCAGTATTCCTGCCATCTTTCAAGAATTTGTCTAGAGTCTGTTAATTTATTTCCAAACTTGTCAGAGATAACATTTAATTGATGTTGAACATTTTATGTCAATAACTTCATTTCTTTAAATATTTCGTAATCTCTTCCATTCTTACGATATTGCTCTATTTTAATACACCAATCTTGTATATATTGGTTTTTGTCCCTTCTTGTGTTCTTTCTTATTTCTCGAGTTAAAGATTTATACTTCATCTTGCTGTTATCAGATTCACCTCCTTTCTTTGTCAGTTCCCTTCGTTGTTTTATTAATTCTAACGTGTCTGATGTAATCCATGGCTTATGTTGCCTAATCCTGGTCGGAATTAAATCTTTCGCTGCCTTTATCAAGACATCTCTAGCTTGTTCTGCCAGTTCATCAGGTGTCAGTGTCATTTCAACTTGTACAGACATCAAGACCCCAAAACAATTCACAGGTCCTACTAAAGTTAGGATTTGAAAACCACAGACGAAAGAAATAGAAAGTGACACATTAAATATTTTGTTGGTGCGGAGTGAATAAGAGATTTAACAAAACTGTTCTTTTATTATCTTTGATAAATCCACTTGTTAATTATATCTTCCTACCCATTTCCTTTTGCTGTATAGGTCTATGGAGTTTCCCTTCCCTGCTGCATCCTTTGCCTATCTTGATAGTTAGCTAAAGTTAACTGCATGTCCTTTACATGACGTCGCAGTTAACACCTGCATTTGTTGGCTGTTTCTGATTTATTAACAGTAATTTCTTACGTTCCGTAGTTTGCCATTGCTTTCGGAACGACCGGCACTCATGCCATTGTTTAAAACCCAACGCAATGCGGTCTGCTTCCAAGTTCCCTGCCGTTGTTTTTCGAACGCAGTTTGAGGGATTGCGAATTGCATTCGTAACCTCTTCGTTAAAGAGACGGCTACAGCATTTAAATATTGTCTTGCATCCCCCTTATGTCCTTCTTAACTTCTTTGTTAGCATGTGTGCGTTTTTCTTGTGTTCTGATTTTATCTGCACTGGTTTTGCTGTTAATTAAGTAAGCATTTTTATGTTTCCTTATTTATTTTTTTCTTTACGGTTCATGGCACTATCTATGCTTTATGTTGTCGGTCCCTTTTACATCATGTAGAGATGATTTACATGTCTTATTAATATAGTTATGATTAATTTAGTTTTCCATGTTGTAGTCGAGTGATGTCCTTGCTGCTTTATGGATTCTCTTGTGACGAAAACACTACCGCCTTTGACATATTGATTCACTGCGCAAAAATTGGTAAATAATAATTCTCCATTTTCATTCAGTACCCATGGCGTAGCAGGTGTTTTCCCATGGCGTCTTTGTAACCAGTGTTCCATCCATCCATCATGTGCCATGCCGGTAAGCGTGGGCGGTCATGTTCTGCCATCTCACTCGATCAACAGAGTCGTGGATCAGTTCCGTGTTTTTGTCTCGACCATGCCACAAGGCCAAGCCATCCAGATACTTGTTTCTAGGTCTTCCCCTTGGTCTGTTCCCCTCGATCTTACCAGTTGTCACCAAGTTCTCCAAATCATTTCTTCTCATAACATGCCCAAAAAATTGTGACTGTCTACGTCTAATGTCTCTGATCAGTTTACGATCTTCATTTGTTTCTTGAAGGACTTGTTCATTGGTCTTTCTGGCTGTTCATGGTATTCTTTGCATTTTCCTCAGAAACCACATTTCTACAGCCATCAGATGTTTTTCAGCCTGGCTGCTCATTGTCCAAGCTTCACATCCATATAAAAGTACAGGTTCTATGTAGCATCTCAACACTCTTTTTCTCGTTTCAATTGACATCTTTTTATTGGTCAGTATGTTTTTCATCTTGCTAAAGGCTACTTTTGCCATGGCGATTCTTGTTCTAATCTCTTCAAGGCATCTCCCATCAGATGTTATTACTGTTCCGAGGTAATTGTACCTATTCACTTGTTGAAGAATATTCCCATTTACTTGTATATTACACTGTGGTATTTCGTTCTTCTTAGTGACGACCATAATCTGTGTCTTTTTACAATTTAATTCTAACCCTTGTTGTTCACTGTGTGTAACAACCGCATCTACTAAATGTTGCAGGTCCTGTTCATTGTCTGCAATCAAGACTGTATCATCTGCATATCTAATGTTATTGATGCATCGTCCCCCAATGTTGATTCCTTCCATATTTTCAATATTTCTGAAAATATTTTCACTGTACAGGGAAAACAGATCTGGAGACATTACACATCCCTGTCTCACACCTCTCTTAATAGGCTGATATTGGCTTACTTCATTATCAACTCTTATGGCAGCTTGTTGTTTCCAATATATGTTTTTTACAAGTCTAAGGTCTTTCCCATCAATTTGTAGTTCTTCAAGCATCCTTATCATGTTGACATGTCTCACTTTATCAAAAGCCTTTGTGTAGTCAATGAAGCAAAGGTGTAGATCTTTGTTTACTTCTATAGAACGTTCGATTACGGTTCTCAGTATATACACAGCATTTACTGTACCCTTGCCTACTACAAACCCACATTGTTCTTCTCCTATTTCAGGTTGTATTTTCCTCCTAACTCTTTGCATGATAATTCTTAGCAAAATCTTCGTGATGTGACTCATTATACTAATTGTTCGATGTTGATCACATTCCAAGGCTCCTGATTTCTTTGGGATTGCAATAAATACAGAATTACATAACTCATGAGGTATGTTTCCAGTATCATATATTGTATTAAGCAGACTGGTAACTTTATCTATTCCATATTCTTCTAAAGCATTAATCATTTCTGTTGTGACGCTGTCTGGACCGGGGGTTTTGCCAGATTTCATATGATTAAGAGCATTCTGAACCTCCATTTTCAAAATTGCTGGCCCTTCATTGTTATTTTGAACAATATATTGTTCGTCTCTGCTATCGTCATACAGGTTTTTCACGTAATCTGACCATTCATGTAATATCTGATCTTTTTCTATTATGACTCTTCCATCTTTTGTCTTTAGGCAGCCTGCTGATGTACGTGTTCTTTGATTAGTAATCTCCTGAATTCTTTTGTGCATTAGTTTTGCATTTTTACTGTTGTGTTGTTTTTCAATTTCTCTGCAATTTTTCTCAAGCCATGTTTCTTTAGCCTCCTTACATAAGGTTCTGACTTTTCTGTGAATTTCTTCATATTTGGCAGGATTATTTTTGTTCTGTCTTCTTGTTTCCATTAGTTGTAAAATTTCTTCAGTCATCCATGTCTTACGGCCAACTTTCTTTACTTTTGGAATAGTTTTTTCTGCTGCACAACTGATTGAATTCTTCAGCATTTCCCATTGATCATCTACATCTTGAAATAGGATCTCTAGATCAGACAATAAATCAAATTTGTTCTTTACTTCTATGTTAAAATTATCTTGTATTTCTTTGTCAGTTTTCAATTTGCACAAGTCATATTTAGGGTTTCCTGCTGTATACTTGACTTTCTTTAACTTTACCCTCAATGTGCCAGTAATTAATCTGTGATCACTGTAACAGTCTGCATTTGGAACTGTTTTTACAACTGTTAATGCATTTCGAAACCTTTTGCTTATCAGGATGTAATCTATCTGGTTTTTAATCCTGCTGTCTGGACTCCTCCATGTCCATAATCTTCTAGGATGTTGTTTAAACCAGGTGTTTCCTACAACCAATTCTTGTTCTTTTGCCCATTCTACAAGTCTGTAACCTCTTTCATTTCTCTCTCCCAAACCATGGTTGCCTACACTGTATCCATCGCTTTGCTTTCCTATTTTTGCGTTGAAATCACCCATTATGATATTTATTTCTGATTTTTTACAGTTCTTCAAAGCAGACTCCATGTCATTATAAAATTCCTCTATACTTTCTTCACTGCTTTCACTTGTTGGGGCATATACTTGAATTACATTTATTTTAAAAGGTCTTCCGTTTAATTTTACTAATAGAACTCTGTCTGACACAGCCCAATATCCTTTGACAGAATTTGATGTTTGCTTATCTAATATAATGGCTACACCTCTTTGCTGTTCTTCTCCCCCCGAGTAAATAATCTTACATTCCTCTCCTGTCCTTATCCCTGCTCCTCTCCATCTCGTTTCCGATATTCCTAATATGTTAATCTTCTCTCTCTCCATTTCTTTTTTGATGTCCTCCAACTTTCCATCTGCATTCATTGTTCTAACATTCCAAGTTCCTACTTTCAATGATATTAATCTTTTGCACCTAGTAGCCTGTTGACGGTCTGGAGTCACCTGGTGCGCATGACTATCCCTACCGGGCGAGGCTGCTCCTATGGAGCACCCATTTACGCCGTTTCTCTGATTATCGATAAGTGAACACAACATGATTTTCTTGGCATGTGTAAAGAAGGTAGTTTGCCATTGCTTTCCTTCCCAGCAGTGACCATACTGGTCAGTGACCGTAGCCATTGTCTCCTCAAAAAAGGAGATCCTCTGCCTACCGTCGTGAAGGTGTAGACCATAACCTACAACTATCTGTCGGCTGCTCTCCATCTTCATCCACCACCTGCACGCATGGCTTCACGTAACCCTGATCGGGGGGCTAAACGGGTACTCCACCTTGCCCAAGGGTGTCCCGTAGGCTAGCGGAGGGAAGGAGGCGCCTTACTTCTCCTTTGATAGGGGATACCCCTACCCCAGTGTTATCCGATTGTATTTTGGCATTTAGGTCATCCATCATAATGTTGATATTGCCGTTTCTTAGATTGTCCATTGTGTTTTGAAGTTTCATGTAAAATGCTTCTTCAGCTGATTGTTCTTTCTCGTTTGTTGGTGTGTAACACTGGATCACATTCACGTTAATTTTAATGCGTTTGTTAATAGTTCTAAATGTTGCTATTATTAATCTAGGATGTACTGGTTCCCACTCTAATAATGCTTTCGTTGCCTCTTTGGAAAACATTAAAGCCTCTCCTTCACTTTGGGAAAAGGGGCGGGGTGGCATTTCCTATGAGTACAGCAATTTGGTTTCTGAGGAGAATGTAAAGAATACCATGGACAGACAGAAAAAACCAACGACCAAGACCTACAAAACACAAATGAAAATCGTAAACATATTAGAGAAATTATACGTAGACAGCCAAAAATCGTCGGATATGTTATGAGAAGAACTAAATTAGTGAACTTGGTGACAACTGGCAAGATCGAATGGAAGAGAACAAAGAGAGGATAAAGAAGTAAATACCTGGGTGGCTTGACCACGTGGTATGGTTGAGACAAGAACACTGAGCTGATCCACCACTCTGGTTATCGAGGTAAATCGCGAATCATGACCGCGCACGCTAACCGGCATTTCACATGAGGATGGACAGCATTGTTTCACGTGCGCCTAGATCCTGTTCGCCTGTTCCGCTCCGCCTTGTTTTGCATAATCCAAAACTTCAAAATTTTCAGTATTTCATTTTACTACCACCTGTGCTGTCCTTCCTAATCCACACATAGCTTTAACATTCCAGGTGCCAATCCTAGAGATTGCCCCTGGTGAAAGAAATGCTATCAGCACCCTAGACTCCTTGCAGCTTTCTCCGCATATCGTCCTATGTTTTCTAGTAGAGTTTTCTGTCTTCTTGTTTGGCTGAGGAATTCTTTTATCGTTACGTGACATGTTCGTGGTCGGTTGGATTTTGTGGCTGAATGTTTCTACATGATGGGGCAGCCAGCCATGAGCACAAAACCCTTCCTATGTGTATGTGTGTGTGTATGTGTGTGTGTGTGTGTGTGTGTGTGTGTGTGTGTGTGCTTGTATGTATGTGTGTGTGTTTGTGTGTGTATGTGTGTGTGTGTGTGTGTGCTTGTGTGTATGTGTGTGTTTGTGTGTATATTTGTACGATATGTGTGTATATGCGTGTGTGTATATATATATCTATGTTCGTGTATGTGTATATGTTTGTGTGTATATGTGTGCATGCATGCAGTGTATGCGAGGGAGTGTGTATTTGTATGTTAATGAGTGTGTGCATAACTGTACGAGTTTGTGTAAATAATGTTAGTATGTATGTAGGTATGTATGGGTGCGTGTGTGTTTATGAATGTGCGTGTGCACGGTGGGCTGCCTGTCTCATAACATGGTAATATGCATTGTTTATGTTTACAAAACCCATTTGACAATGGTTTTTTTCCTATCTGAATGTTACATGCACAATTGATGAATGACAGATGAATGATTGGAAGGGCCGAATGTAAGACGGGCCTGTGTGCCTAATTTGTTACCCTTTGAAAATAAAAATCGTTCGTTCCTTATCTGACGACATGCCTTATAGAGCGGCGGTACTACTATTTGTTGCTTCCCTTTACGGATTCCTATAACACACGAGCGACGTAACTCTTACATAAATGTATGTACTGTTGTTAATACACATGCAACGCAAACATTCTTTGCTGAAATGGGTACTTCAATTTTAATTCACCGCAACAGACGTCACGATGCTATATTTAGCTTTAGCAGCTATATATAGCGTAGTTAGCAGCTATATATATATATATAGCACTGGCGGGGGATCTCCGTTCAATTAAAGTTTTTTTCAGTGCGTGTCATGGCGCGACATGGCGCGAAAAAGGCGCGAAAAAGGAGCGACGAACGGTAACACAGTGTGTGTAGTACATTTTTACGTTGGCTTTCTGCAGTCATGAATTTTACTAACCCTAACCCTAACCCTAACCCTAACTCTAACCCTAACAAGAGTATACAACCACTGAAATATTCAGGTCAACCCACACACATAACTAAACCATTTGCTGCACACCGACAACGTTATTCCGGTCAAGGTCATGCACACCGAGATACAGCGCGAATAAGGGGACTCCAGGATATGACGTGTGCCCTGGAATTCCCTTTGTTTGCGGTGAATTAAAATTGAAGTACCCTGAAATGTTCACATTAGATGTAAATACCAAAGGATTGTATGCTTTTTGTGGTTGAGTCTGGTACATTTTAATGAATTTAAATGAACATAATTTCTGTCTCCTTACATGTCACATCATTTATTCTCCCATACATGTTGCCACAAACACAAATCTGTCGTTATACTAATCTACATTCAATTCCCCATACACTGGTATCTCGTTGTCGTGACAAAAGATAGTTTGTTACATTGCCGTTATGTTAATCTACATTCAATTCCCCATACACAGGTATCTCGTTGTCGTGACAAAAGATAGTTTGTTACATTTTGCTTTCAAAAATGGCATATAATAACAATACTCTATGAAGGTAGCGAATGTGATCCATAGCATAAACCCTGGGCTGAATTTCGAGACCATGTGTTGCCCATGCCTCAGGTTCCCTCTCTCAGCCTACCTAGTTTACACACCAATACATCTGGGACAACACAAGCTGCAGTAGCTGCCGGATCAGCAAAGCAGTGCTTAAACTGTTCGCCTGTTGAAGCTTCGATCCTGGACCAGTAGCCGAACCACGATGTTGGGTCTGGTCTGCTCCGCCATGACATGAAGTCTTTAGGCTGAATTTCTTGCAGTCTTCCAATTGCGCTCCTCCGCCCGACGCCGTTGGCACAATGTGGGGTGTCGGGTTTGGTAAGCGCCGCCTAACATTCGGCACTAACAGAAATCAGTTAATAGTAATACCATCCACGGTTATACGGTAACTCAGTCATATCAGACCAAGACCTCCCTTTAAAACATATATTTTGCAATAAGCTTGAAGCCGTTAGCTTAACTTACCGTTAAACTACAACAGAGTGTGAAACCTACCAGGGAAGAAAATACCTACAAATCACAGGGGGGTTTGGTGGGGATGGGGGGGGGGAGAGATTGGATCTGAATGAGTAAATTGGAGAACACGCTTCGTTTGTACTTCTAAACTTCGGTAACTTTTTCTAATAAGAGATTCAAAAACAAAATGCATCTTGGAGTGAAAATCTAAACAAGCAAGGCCAGATAAATTGTCAAGTTAGTTGATTTTGGTTGGAAAAGTAACAATGAACAATGAAGTAACTGAAAATATCACAAACTTATAATACCCTGTCTTCACTATCATCACCTATTGGGAACGTACACAAGAAGTCAGAAGGTGTTTGACTGGCCACATAAATGCCAAGGTTAAACAGCAGGATTTAACACAACACTGGCAAACATATTAAAGTAAATATCCTTAGATCAAGCATCTATTGTGTGACCACATACGGTAGTCATGGGCCATTTCGTCATTAGTAAAGAAGAAAATATAAGCTTTTAAGGTTTAGTATTACATAATAATTATTAGAAAGATGAGAACAAGAACGATGGAAAACAGACATTCTTTAAGATCTGAATGTGGAAGAAAACTGTCTTATAAACAGCGCCGTGTCTCGGAAATTGAAATACTTTGGTTATATTGAAAACAAAAAGCTTGGAGAGAACAGTGATGGGAGGTTTCTGGACAAAGTGGCGTGGCTTGACCAGCGTGAAGAAGGAAAAGGCACATTGAAGACATCTTGGGCATGGACCTGATTTGAAAGGGAGAAACTGATCAGGGATCGAGAGTCATTCGAAGGGCAGTGATGAGAGCCACGTTGTGCATGTCATGGCAGTAAGTAAAGCAATAACATGACTCGAGACACAGATATTTACTAGGTCATGTTTCTTTAGCGACTCAATGAGCATGCTCAAGAGGGTAGAGATGGGATAGATCCGAAGAGAGTAGTTGCTGTCTCTGGAGCGGTCTCGGGTGACAAAGATTAGTTTCATCTTCGTGCCAGGGCATGCGGGAGTACAAGGAAATGAGCGGGCTAACAAGCTCGCAGGTAAGGCTACTGTGGAGGGCGGACGCGCCATGGACCAGGCTGACATTCTGAATGCTCTACGAGAAGTAAGACTGTTGCGAGAACCAAGTGATGACAGTGAATTTACAACCATGGTCAGACTGCGAGAACTGCAAATTAAAAGAGGTGTGGCCAAACAAGAACACTACGCAAGAAGCCAAAGAAGATTGATAAACCAACACAGAACTGGCGTCGTTAGCCGCTACACGCTGCGGGATTTGCTGAGGAGGGGATCCGAGCACTTATGGACAGAATGGTTCGATGTGCAATAAAGATGATCTGTCGACTATAGTGTGTGTGTGTGTTTTTTTTTTTTTTTTTTTTTTGCCTCAATATAAAATTCAATATCTCAGTAACCAACTGAGGGAAAATGATGAGATTTAGTATATAACCTTATCATTATGTCAACCCAACAAAAACATTTTTGTTCTGGAGATTTTACAGCAGATTTTAAAGTTTGCTTTTATGGGGTATATAAATTACGACTTTGAGATTACGTCCATCATTTTAACAGTATTACAGCTCCACCAAGACACGTCGCCGCATTTTTTAAAATTTTCACGTTATTTCCGTTTTGAAACAAACAGCGCGAAGATTCAGAGGTGTCTCCAAATGGGGGTTCTTTCATAAAACGTGATTATATAAATAAACTAGCTGACAAGGCCCGGCTTCTGGTGGGGATCTATCTATCTATCTATCTATCTATCTATCTATCTATCTATCTATCTATCCATCCATCCATCCATCCATCCATCCATCCATCCATCCATCCATCCATCCATTCATCCATCCATCAATCCATTCAATCTATCTATCTATCTATCTCCTGCCTGCCGGCCGGCCAGCCGACCGACCCACCGACCGACCCACCGACCCACCGACCGACACACCGACCCACCTACCTTTCTGCCTACCTACCTTTCTGTCTACCTACCTACCTTTCTGTCTGTCAGTCTGTCTGTCTGTCTGTCTGTCTGTCTGTCCGCGCTATTACATATTGATAAAAGTTACTGGATGTTAATGTGAGGACCATGTGTTGAAAGAGGAAGAGGACTATTGGAGAAAGGATGGATTGAATTTTATGCAACCGAGAGCAATCATCAACCTACTGGATCGTCCGACACAGATTAAGGTCTGAGCAGATCGCAGACCTTAATCTACGTACACACTTACTGGGATATTTTGTTCCAACTATTCAGACGAATTGCAGGCCCTAAACATTACAGCATCAGCATCAGCTGAAGAAACAAGAAGGAAATGAAAAATAAGGTAAGAAATATAGTCCTTCTACTTTCCTGTTAATTTACAAATTATTTACCCCGTGCCTCTGTAAATTCTCTGTCTTTACTAATATTACACATTGCACCCTTCTCGGGATTCTCCGTGGTGAAGTGGTCAAGCCGTCTGACTTGGGCTCCGAAGGTTATATGTTCGATTCCGGGCCGCGTCCTTCATTTCAAGAGTGCATTTTTTCGGAGACTCCCGAGGGTCGTCGCTGGAGCTACGGAGTTCGTGCTTTGTGCGACGCTTTCCGCGCTGCGGAAAGAAACTGAGCCATGTGGGATAAAATCCCGGTGCGATGCAGCCGACCCTGTCGATTTTAAGCTAGTTCTTTCATTGCACCCACTCCCATACGAATCCGGATACGCGTTTGTGTGTCATCAGAATTTGCAGGTCTCCGATTACCGTAAAAATAACTTTGTTAGCAAGAAATCACTAGTTGTTCAGCAAAACATCAGAGGAATGTTGCCGCTTTCAATGATTTAAGTTGTTTTTGGACCTATCAAAGACATATTCCTTGGGTGGAGGTAAATATAAGACGGCTGGAAAAATTTCATAACGATGCAATAGACAGTTTTCAAAATAATTGATCGTGAATGAAGGCAAACAAATATGGACATACTATAATTAACTAACATTGTGCAAGCTGTCCGCTTCTAGAAGATGATGAGCCAGCTATTCATAGTATTTGTAAAGTGGAAGTGGGTTCCCCTGATGGCGAGGGACACTGTTAGTAGGGAAAGCTAATCCACACGCACATTTCAGACCAGCACTACTAGAACAACTGGGGGATACTCAGAACCCTTTACTATAAGATCCGGAGTACGACAAGATCCTGTCGCCTCTCTTGTTCATCTTATATATAAAAAAGGATGTGGGTGTGTATGTCCTTTATGCGTTCGCGAACGGCACATCCGATTGAGATGAAATTTTCTACACGTCATCCTTTCATTCCAGCGCAGCCAACTGTGATATTTTTTTAGTGTGAAATCGGCTGCTTACTTAATATTATTTAATTTTTCATTTTACATTGTAATTTATATACAGCGAGGGGAAAAGTTATTTCAAAGGGCATAACTTTTAATAACATTGCTGTATAACCTATAGTCATATTGTTGCTTCGTTTTCAAAGATTTATAAACTCTTTGTCTGTAGTTATGTACCGGCAAATGAGTTATAATAAATAATGATACAATCTTTAAGGCATTTTCAAAGTTTTCATAAAAATAATGCATAATGCATAACATTGTAACTCATCTTTTTATGCTTACGAAGTTATCTACAGTCATGCAGGTGATTAGAAACGGTTTTCATTAGAAATAATGGATGGTGTGTGGAAGGACATTCTTTTAAGTTACTTTATTTTGTTGTATGAATTTAATGAGGCGCTACCCGCCAGGAGCTGGGCGAAGCCACGCCGGGTCAGATAGATAGACAGACCCACCTTTTCGCTGCAGTTATCTACAGGCATATGCGTTATAATCCTCCTCCTCCTCTCCCCCTCCTCCGCCTACCCTCTTCCTCTTCCCCTCCCCCCTCTCCTTCCTCCTCCTCCCTCTTTCTCCTCCTCCTCCCTCCTTCCTCCTCCCTCCTCCTCCTCCTACCTCCTCGCCCTCCTCCCTCCTCCTAATCACTCCTCTTCCTTCCTCCTCCCTTCTTCTCCTCTCTCCTCCTACTCCCTCCTCCTCCCTCCTCCTCCTTCGTCCCCCCTCATCCCTCCTCCTCCCTCCTCCTCATTCTCCTCCCTTTTTCTCCCTCCTCCTCCACCTCCCCTTACTCATCCCTCCTCCTCCTCCCTCTCCTCCTCCCTCCTCCTCCCTCCTCATCCTCTCTCCTCCTCCTCCCTCTATCTCCTCCCTCTATCTCCTCCCTCCTCCTCCTCCCTCCTCCTCCTCCCTCTACCGCCTCCCTCCTCCTCCCTCCTCCGCCTCCTCCCTCCTCCGCCTCCATCTCCCTCTCCTCCTCCCTCCTCCTCCTCCTCCCCCTCCTCCTCCTGCGTTCTTCTCCTCCCTCATCCTCCCTCCTCCTTCTCCTTCCTCCTCCCTCCTCCTCCCTCCTCCTCCGTCCTCCCCCTCCTCCTTGCTCTCCTCCTCCCTCCTCCTCCTAATCACTCCTCCTGCCTTCTCATCCTCTCGTCTTCCTCCTCCTCCCTCCTCCCTCCTTCCCCCTTCATCCCCCTCATCCTCCCTCCTCCTCCTCCCTCCTCCTTCTCCCTCCTCCCCCTCCTCCTCCCTCCTCCCTTATCTCCCTCCTCCCTCCTCCTCCTCCCTCCTCCTCCTCCTCTTCTCTCCTCCTCCTCTCTCCTCCTCCTCCTCCCTCTACCTCCTTCCTCCTCCTCCCTCCTCCTCCCTCCTCCTCTTCTCTCCTCCTCCTAATCCCTCCTCCTTCCTCCCTCCTCCTCCTCCCTCCTCCTCCCTCCTCCACCTCCCTCTTCCTCCTCCCAGCTTCTACTCCTCCTTTTTCTTCTTCTGCTGCTGCTGCTGCCGCCGCTCCATTTACCCAAGTTAATTGTTGGGGAAGATGTAAAGATCTTTCAAGTGCTCTTTCTAATGCTTTTTGTAAGTTGGTCTTCGTTTATCTAAGGTTGTTCTAACTGCAACCAATAAATGATTACACAGACAGACAGACAGACAGACAGAGAGGGAGGGAGGGAGGGAGGGAGGGACAGACAGACAGACAGACAGACAGACAGACAGACAGACAGACAGACAGACAGACAGACAGACAGACAGACAGACAGATAGACAGACATTCGGGAACGGGAACTTATATGACTACTTATATGAATTAAATGAGATTCTCCCCATTAGGGGCTGTACGAAGCCGGGCCGGATCAGACAGACAGACAGATAGATAGTCGGGAACGGGAACGGGAGCTTATATGACTACTTATATGAATTAAATGAGATGCCCCACATCAGGAGCTGGGTGATGCCGGGTCAGACAGACAGACAGACAGGCAGGCAGACAGACAGACAGACAGACAGACAGACAGACAGACAGACAGACAGACAGACAGACAGACAGACAGACAGACAGACAGACAGACAGACAGACAGACAGACAGACAGACAGACAGACAGACAGACAGACAGACAGACAGACAGACAGACAGACAGATAGTCGGTAACGTAAACGAGAACTTATATGACTACTTATATGAATTAAATGAGATGCTCCCCACCAGGGACTGGGCGAAGCCGGGCCGGGTCTACTAGTAACCTATACAGACAAAATATGTTTTTTTTAAAAACCATACAGAGACTGCAAGAACACCGCATGACGATAACACAAAGATCTACGGCAAATTACACCATTAAAGAACTCCTATTTGCAGACGATCAAGCACTAATAGCAAAATCAGAAGCTGAATTACAAGACCACAAGAATAGTCTAAACGAAATATATAGGGAACATAACATTAAAATTAGCACAAGTAAAATAGAAGCAATGACTATAACCAAAGGAGAAAAAACAACGATTCACCTAAACGATCATCTCTTGAAACAAGTAAAGAGTTTCAAGTATCTAGTAAGTTTAATATCATCAATTGACAAATCAGATGACGAGATCGAACATTGATGCAATAAGGCAAACTCATTGGACAAATGGCACCAATACTAAAGAACAAACATGTATCAATAATTACTAAGAAAGAACTTTACAACACAATCTTCCTACCAATTCTATGCTACCAATGCCAAACCTGGTCAATGACAGAAACAGAGAAAAGAAAAAACACAACAACAGAAATGAGATTACTGTAAACATTACTCAATGTGTCAAGAACAGATAAGATCAGAAACGAAGAAATCAGGACTAAAGTGGTGGTGGTGGGGGGGGGGGGGGGGGGGGGTAGCAGAGCTAGATTTTATTAGAAAGCAGCAAGTCAAATGGTTTGGCCATGCAACTAGGTTACCAACAAACAATATACCACAGCAAACAATGATGTACAGACCAGATGGAAGCAGAGGAAAGGGCCGACCACGTAAACGATGGACGGAGGGAATAGCAGAGTCCACGGGAATATCGATACATGAGGAGCATAAGCGGGCACTCTCCCGCTGTTTATAATTTACCTCGACACTGAAAAGTACAAGAGGAACATGATGAGATGAGATGAGATGAGATGAGATGAGATGAGACGACGTGAGATGAGATGAGATGAGATGAGATGAGATGAGATGAGATGAGATGAGATGAGACGACGTGAGATGAGATGAGATGAGATGAGATGAGATGAGATGAGATGAGATGAGATGAGATGAGACGACGTGAGATGAGATGAGATGAGATGAGATGGGATGGGATGAGATGAGATGAGATGAGATGAGATGAGATGAGATGAGATGAGATTAGATGAGATGAGATGAGACAACTAGAAGTAGTGTGTATGGAGTACACTAGAGTTCAAAGCGAGGGGGAAAATACCCATGATCACATCTGTGATGTATGCGACGATAATAGAGCACATATGTTCACCTATATGATTTGTGTATATGTAATTGAACATCTATGTTCACCTGTATGATCTATGTATATGTTATTGAACATCTATGTTCACCTCTATGGTCTATGCATAGGTAAAAGAACACCTATGATTACATCTATGATCTATGCGAAGATAATATAGCAACTATGAATATGCCAAGATATATTGTGATCAGCTGTGTGAAGGACAAGGTATATCTGGATCACCTGGATGTAAGGGAAAATGCGTCACTATCACCCCCTTGCACAGAACCAGACACCAGAAATTAACCTGACCTCCCAGCGTGACCCAGCGTAAAGTGACAGCCAGGAAATGTCATGGAAAGTGACAGCGGCAGGCTAGATATTGGTCACATCACTCTCTAGTGCCGATAGTTCCAGATATTGGTCTCATCACCCTCTAGTGCCGATAGTTCCAGATATTGGTCACATCACCCTCTAGTGCCGATAGTTCCACAGATATTGGTCACATCACCCTCTAGTGCCGATAGTTCCACAGATATTGGTGACATCACCCTCTAGTGCCGATAGTTCCAGATATTGGTGACATCACCCTCTAGTGCCGATAGTTCCAGATATTGGTGACATCACCCTCTAGTGCCGATAGTTCCAGATATTGGTGACATCACCCTCTAGTGCCGATAGTTCCAGATATTGGTGACATCACCCTCTAGTGCCGATAGTTCCACAGATATTGGTCTCATCACCCTCTAGTGCCGATAGTTCCAGATATTGGTCTTATCACCCTCTAATGCCGATAGTTCCACAGATATTGGTCACATCACCCTCTAGTGCCGCTAGCTCCACGGATATTGGTCACATCAACCACTAGTGCCGATAGCTCCACAGATATTGGTGACATCACCCTCTAGTGCCGATAGTTCCACAGATATTGGTTACATCACCCTCTAGTGCCGATAGTTCCACAGATATTGGTGACATCACCCTCTAGTGCCGATAGTTCCACAGATATTGGTCACATCACCCTCTAGTACCCATAGTTCCAGATATTGGTCTCATCACCCTCTAGTGCCGATAGTTCCACAGAAATGTTGACCTCGAACCATATGTCCCATACTCCTAAGCCGAGAAAACGGACCCTTTACTTGATATGTTAGCAAGCAAACACAACAAAACCAACATACTGCTTTGCATTGCACTGGAATGCCAAAACTAGACAAATTAGAAACATTGACATCAGCAGCAACAACAACAACAAAACTGCAACAAGTACAAAAATGCCTCATTAACTTACGGTTAGATGATGTTGAGACCACTCCAGGGGCATCTTCTCCAACAGTTAGTGGCAGCAACAGAGCAACCACAAACACAACTGCTGGCCACACACACATTCCCAGCATGGACAATCGTCGTCCGAATATCTGGCATACTTTTATTCGTTTCTTTCGCTTCTTTCTATAAGTCAACATTCTAATTGTCAAGGTCGTGCTGGCAGTTGCTTGATGATGATGATGTGCTAGTCTCTTCGTCTGTTGCAGTTGCCGCCGCTTAGTGAGGGTCCACTGAGGCGGATGGCGTGAGTCCTCATACGCCAGCACGGCGGACTAGATGGTCTCCTAACTGGATAACTCAGAGAGACTGACGATCGGATTTAGCTGAGGGCATATATCAGTTCATATTGCTGAGGTAGCGAGCTGATGCAAACCGCGGTGTGTAGATGACGTCAGCAGAACACCCATAAGCACACTATCCTACTTCCCCCATCCCCGTCATTTATGACAGGCGTGTAGTATTTATTGGACAATGGATTGATTATTAACTCGTGGTGTTTTCGGAAACACCCGACAGAAACTTGACGCTCAAAAAACACACACCGGAATGTGGGAAGCAGATCACTGACACCTTGCCGCCTTGACACGCGCTGGTTTGTTACTCAAGAAAGGTACAATAACTGCAACCAGATCATGGATGGAGTCATACCTCTTCATAACACAAAGCCTGGGATGAATTTAGAGACCATGTGTTGTCCTTGCACCATGATCCCTCTCTCGGCCTGCCTAGTTTACTCCAGAGGAAAGGTGACAGCAATACATCTGAAACAAGAAAAGCTGTTGAAACTGTCGGATTAGCAAAGCAATGCTCTAACTGTCCGCCTAATCGGAGCTTCCATACTAGACCAGTTGCCGACTAAAGCTTAGGGTCTGATCTACCCCGTCATGACATTTTCTCTTGAGGTTGCATTTCCTCGAATTAGGATAAGGTTTGTTCCCTCCTAATATGATTATTCTCTTCTTCATTTAAAAAAAAAATTCTTTTTGTGATCCTACTTCTTCTCTTCTTCTCACCATCTTTTTTTTTTTAATATGAGAGTCTTCGTCTTCGGGTACCTGGCACAGAACAGGTGTCAGAGATCATTACTCTGGTATCTTCTCTGTCTCATGATCTGTTTAATGAGTTGGTATTTCTCACCTTGTGATTTATTTCCCCCAACATAACCACTTATCAACAAACAAAACTGCAATCAACAGTTACGACAGAGATATCTCTCAAGCATTGAATAACTTGACACTTTAATCAACAACAATTGTTACTGTTCAAGCAATGTCAGCCGTAGATCGGCCATAGCAATGCAGAGATTAAACAGTATTAAGAATTTACAGCACGACACCAGCACACAATTTAAAGTAGAATTTTAGAGACCATTGATCTTTCCTGTAAGTCATGGACCATTTCACGAGTATTCAAGAAGAAATCGCTGTTTTTGAACGTAGTCTCAATTCTTGGAAAATAATAGACCAGCAAGAAGATAAATACTGACACTCAACAAGATCTGACCATCGAAGAAAACTGGATAATAAACTGACGAATGTGGAGGGTCCAACAATAGACCGTGCAGATATGATTTTTAAAAGTTAAAATTAGTTGCATATCCTTTATGTGACTTAGCAGTCAACTCCAACATTTCTTTGTGTGTTTCGGGATTTGAGGTTTGAGAAGATTGAGCACAACCCACTACTGGCAACGCTGATCGTATTCCGGCACGAACCTTAAGCCTTGTCCACGTCAGATTTGAAGTTTCGCTCTCGTTTGAGCTCGTCAGTAGTGCATATCCCTGACTGGACCCGGGATCGAACTTCGGATCACTGGCGTGTGAGGCGAATGTGCAACCACGGACCACGCGACTCACATTCGACGCGAACCTGATCTTTTGGGGCCACATGGATTAACGGATGTTACTCGCAGCGATCGGGCAAGTTTTGAACTACAGCCTACAATGGGTGACCTTGTGATATTCTAGTATGATAATTGGTCGTGTCCAGCGTGAGTCGCGTGGTCAGTGGTTGCACAGCCACCTCACACGCCAGTGATCCGGAGTTCGATCCCGTGTCCAGTCAGGGATATGTACTACTAACGAGCTCAAACGAACGTCAAACTCGACAGTAGTGCTTCTAATCTGACGTGGACAAGGCTTAAGGTTCGTGCCGGAACACGATTAGCGTTGCCAGTAGTGGGTTGTGCTCGATCTTTCAAACTCCAGCATTATTTGTGGAATGAGGGATTACGAATTGCGTCCGAAATCCCGTAGCTACAGAGGCGACAGGCATGATACATGTCTGCTAAATATTTCAGCGAAATTGCAGATCTAATGGCTTTAGTGAGACAACGGCTTGCTGGGGTGTAGAGACATGGGGGTCTTGCAGGGAATGACAAGATTTAACTGCTTTGTGGGGAAATTAGACACGAGTTAACAAACACCAAAACGATTTAACAAAGATCAGAGGTCATGCCGATCTCCCTAGCGAAGGGGTTGAGGACGCTGTTCGTAATCCCGTATATCCATGTACGAAACACAGCTGTGCGAGATTCGGCAGCGGATCGCGTCGCGTTGGTTTCTTACTGAAAGATATTTGAGCCGGTCGTTCAGAAAGCAATGGCAAACGACTGAATGTAAAACTTGCCAAGACATCAACAGCAGATGAAAAATGTTGATGTTGACTGCAATTTCCTGTAAATAGGATATTCAAAAACAAAATACAAGGTCACAGGTGCCTACACATTATATGTAGGATACCTGCACCCCTGTGGATTTGTCGAGTCTGCAGTTGTGAGAGCCCATTGTGATCATTTACTAATGTGATAGCCTGCTCGGTGGTGATGTAGTTACGAGAGCAGTTCTTAATCCCACACATCGCGTTCGAAACACAGCTGCAGGCGAATTGGCATCAGCCTGGCTTTTTATTTTTACGAAATGGTATGGATGCCGGTCGTTCAGAAAGCATTGACAAACTACTGAACATTAAACTTGCCAAGAGATCACGAACAGCATAGAAATGTTTGGGTTGACTGCGACATCCTGTAAAAGGATATGCAATTAACTTTAACTAATGTGATAAGTTTAGAGATTGTGAGTTAATTACGAGGAGAAAATTAACACTTGTGTTACTTTTAAAATTAATTTGAAAATAACGTGTACTTTGCAATTCAAGGTATTTAGATCAGTGTGTAGTTATGGTGAAAGTTTAATGTTTAAATAAGTTGGAATATTAATATTTAGTTCAGTGGCAGATTACGGTTGGAGTCTAAGGAATAATTGACATTAGAGTTTAATGTTTTATTAAATTGCAATATTAATATTTAAGGAACATGGGAGATTAAAACCCAAACACAGTTACTGCATAAAAAAGTGACAGAATATGGGAGACTAAAGAAATATCAGCAGAGCGGAGAGAAGGATATCTTGTGAAGCTGTATAAGAAAGGGTACGTACGGACGTCACCAACCAACAAGATAATTGGACAGCTCTGCAGCTGGGCAAAGAAGGGCACTCACTTGTCCTGACAGTCTGATTGGACTGTCAAAGGCTGAATTAACAGACCTCCATGTGGATGTGGAAGGCAAGGGAAAACCACCAAATTATCTTCCCAAGTCTACATGACTAAATACACTTCAATGTCAGTAAACGACGTCAATCGATGTCTTAAGACATCCTCATTCGGTCGGGACAGTCACGTGACACGGGTGCCACCAAGCCGTCATCCAGAGAATGAAAACAGCAACTCAAATAAAACAAACACGCTTAAAATAGATAAATGGAATGTTAGAACGTTAAATGACCTTGGAAAGTTACACAATGATATAAGTGAAATGGAAAGAATGAAATTGAGTATTCTAGGCCTAAGTGAGATGAGATGGAACGGATCAGGCAAAATTTAAACGAAAAACAATAATTTATTCTGGAGGCGATACACATGAAAAAGGAGTAGGGATAATATTTGATAAACAAACAGCCAAATCAATTAAGGGTTACTAGTGTATTTCAGACAGAGTTATTGTCAGAAGTCGGGGTGCCCCACCGGCTAGATGAATGTATTATTCACTGGCGAGCAACCCCAGATAGTCAGAAACTGACTAGGGACAAAATCTATATGGCTGAACTACAGATTAAGCCCTGAATATCCAACGTACAGCTCCAAGTGGCTCGTTACAAAATGAAATGAACTGTGCTGAATATTCGCCAAGGAATAGGAAAGAGAAGTTTAGTTGAGATAGATGTTTAAGTCTTAATATATGAATATAGACGACTATCTCAGTACAGGTTTTTCTCCCTGACTGCTCCTTTCCTTGGTGTGTAAGTGAACCCCCACCAATGTACACACACAACACGTATGCACAATTGGAATTAAAAGATAACGACAGAACTATGAGTTACAATACTACAACATTTATTTACTAATCATAATCATAGACATCTGATGGTTCAAGATGAGGATGATGAAATCATATACATATTGATATTGATAACAAATATTACGTAACTTTACTTGTTACTTCATCTATCTGGAACTGTGGTCCAGATCCCCACTCTCCAGTAGACTCAAAAAAGAACAGCTTGCCGGTATCCTGACTCATGCCAGTCCTAGCTCTACCTAGTCTTCACTCGTTCTTGAGATCTGTAACATAGGTGCTCCTTGTGAGAGCTTGAAAGAAAGTCAAGAATGTGTTATATCAGTTCTACATCAGCGCAATCCTAATTAAAACATATAACACAAACATATACAATGACCAGTCTGGCCAAGTTTATCTTTCAGCTCGACTGCGTTCACCATCCTCCTTCTCCCTACTGTCTTTAGTCTGGGACGGGCTTTTCAATTGTCTCACACGCCTGTAATGATTACATTTCTGCCGCCCCATGTCCACGTCGCTAATACAGAAATTCTGTGTCATACAGCCGCTCCGTCCAATGTTAGTTTAGCAGCTCACAGGGTCGGTAAGTGTATTATAACAATGCCAGGTCATCCGGGCTTACAAGCCGTGACCAGTAGTTGTGCCAGGTTTCCATGCATTACCGTGGACGCACGCCCACAATACACTGAGAAAGTTTAGCACCATATACCCCATAACACTTGTGGGTAATGTCTGTACCATTACACCTCGGCTACAAATGCAATCGATGGTTAGTGTGCCAATGCGTACACCATAATATAACACGTCATATTGATAGGCTAGCATATGACAAATCAATATACCAAACATGAAATACACATACAACATTAATTAAACTAGACATATTATGATACTTTAACATAATAGCATAATGCACTAGTTAGTTTGTAGGTATACGAAATGAGATGTATATACACAAAAAGAATATGTACGAAGCATATTCCTAGCATCGTATATTCATATGAAATTACACATACATACATCCAACATATCCGTAAACATTATATTACTTCAAGATAGACATCTAATGATCAGGCATTATTAATGAGTACTAATATTGTATAGCTACAAAATGAGATATACAACAAGTCTAATTGAAGTTACCACACAGACCAGCTATATTTGCTGAGCTGCCCGGTTTAATCACACTTAGTTACTGCTGTTGTAAGAATTAAATAAATAGTCAGTTGACTATATTCTGTACAACAAATGCACACACCAAAAACGAGACTAGTCTAGTTTAGAAAGAGATGGCAAGCATCTGCTACGACACCTCAAGTATATCTAGACAAGACCTGCCTTCCATAAGTTTCTACTTCTCAGAAGAGTAATACATGAAGCACAATGATATTGAACACAGAACTTAGAACGCACACTCAAGTAACCTACGCCAAAGATAGTTCTTGGAATAACCTAGATCAGATATCGACTGAAAGTTCATATGTCTAAAAGACTGTTGCATAGTTACTAAGAAATCCTTCATATGACTACAAACATTGAGATAGTTCCTACCTGTTCTGAAGTCAGATTTAATCTAAAGAGGAAAAGTCTAGCAGGGGTTTTTATACCTAGCCTCGCAGTAGACACTTATCTCCCAGGAATTCCATTCATAAATTCTTCTTATCTCCTCCTGACGTTAACTGCAATTAACTTCAAGTCTGTCCAGTCATAAAATTCTTTCTGCATGCACACTAGCCTTCACACCTGTGGGTCTGACCATTATTAGCCTACTAAGTCTTATCAGTGATTTCACACCTTGCAGAGTCTGCCAGTCCGAGTGGACGGGGCTTGTTTACCGCCCTGGGGCCATTATCTCTCCCTGTGTCAATGTTGTTCACGCCTGGGTGGTTTTATGTCACTCACTGGCCCAGTTCATTGTTGATTCCGTCTGGGTCTACCTGGGCAAGAAGGTGCCAATGCGTCTGTGTGGTGTCATAGCCCGTCTGGGTCAGCAGTTTTCTAAGGTGTAGACTAATTTAAATTATCTAGTTGTGTCCATCTCAAGTACCCCATTTTACTTGCCATCTGCAAGCTTACGTCATGGCTAGAGGCTTTTTGTGAATAATCTTACCTCACGACTAGATAGCCGTGGAGTAGTGTGATTAATTCATTCTTTCTCAATTTGGCCTCTCAAATTTGGAGACCGAGAAAAATATTCTGGGATGTTAAGGCGGCCAATTCGTGACAGAGCTTTCCCCTTAAAAAAAAAGTTTCTGCCAGAAATCTTTTGTCAAAGCACACCGTACATCCCAGAATAATGCCTAAGCACTCTCCGTTCTGTATCTGCCTAAAGGTTTCCAATATTCCTTGTGGCAATGGGTTGTCCTGCATCTGCATAAAGACGTTCCATTTCCATACTCCCATGATACTTCGGATAGGTCCTTGTACCTGGTTTTCGGCCGGGATTCCATGCAATAGCTTGGTAAAATCCGGTAATTGTCAGGAGGTTGTAATTTTACCCCTCTGGGAAAGATCACAATCAACGGGATTCTTCTACGCCTCTGGGCAGCAATTGTTTTACACCATTCACTCACGTGATTTACTCCTTTCAGCCGAGGATGTACCCGTAGTGAGGTCTTGCATAAGCTGGCCACAGCAAAACTTGTCTCCGCGTTTTTCCTCCGTCCTTTATAGACCCTTAACAGATTCGTCAATATCTTCCTTTTGAAAGGAATAATGTTACACATCATGGTCCCATGATATAAATTCAACTGGCGCTTTCCTCCTTCAAAGTTGGGCGTAACAATCTTCCCTCCTCGGTGTCGCGGTTTCTTCCCCTGATAATCAGTTAATGGGCTGAGTTTCTCTACATTAGAGTTTCTTGTAAAAACCGTGCTTGAAATTGGAAATTTAGTGTGCCAAGTTGTCCTGCCTTGAGAAATAACATAGTTACTCCAGGGCGATAAAGTGGTGTTACTTTTGAATAAAGTATCCACAAATAGCTGATCTACTCCTATCAAATCGACCTGACTGAAGGGTAGATTGAGTCCTAAGAGTGTTGATTCCAAACCACTCTTGACTTCTGTTACTTCCGGTTCCTGTTGCTGGAATTCCCTGATAACTTCAGCTAATGAGATGATAGGCGTTTCTTCCTCCATCTTGTGCAAAGAATTTTCTTCTTTAGCAACTACAGACAATGTTGTCTGCACAATATCAGAGTCCATATTCTGGCTCCTAACAATTCCCGGTGTTTCCTGAGTCTCCGAACTGGTATGCTCCGAGATAACAACTGGAAATGTTTCCTGGTCTGGATGTTCCTCTCTGGTCGTGCTTTCATGGGCTAAGTCCAGTTGAGGTAACTCCTGTGATGGGCTGGTGTCTACACAATCCATCACACTACGTAAATCATTTGAACTGATGTCTAGTGTCTTTTCCTGAGCTGCAGCCTCAAAGATCACAAAGGGTTCCGGGTCATCCTTCATCCCACTGTCAGTCAAATTTAATCCCACTTCTTCCTCGTCTGGGCTGAAGGGAATAATAAAGTCGGTTACCTTTCGATCTCCGACCTCCTTAAAAGATGTCCTCAGGTCATCTTCCTCTTGAGTTTCACCTCTCGTTGAAGTAAAATGAGATTCCTGGGAGTCTTGTACTGGCAAACCGTAGTGCAAACAGTTGTCCTCTGGGTAACTGTTACTAGGTAAATTATCTGAACTGATAATTAGTGACTCTTCCCGCGTTGCAGCAGTGAAATTCACCTGGGATTCCGTTTCTTCCTTCCTCCCTATTTCAGTCAGATGTAATTCCACTTCGTGATTCTGTGAACAGAAGGGAATGTGAGAATCGGCTAGGTCTCCGCCTGCGACCTAATTAAAGGTTGTCTTCAGTTCCTCTTTCTCTCGAGATTCATTTCTCGTAGCAGTCAAGTGGTTTTCCTGAAGGTCCTCTACTGTCAAACGACTATTGCCGTGGTGCAAACAGTTATCACGTTTGTGACTGTTTGAAATGCCCTTGGCACGTTTTTTCTTCCCTCTTTTCCGTTTAGGACTGGGTCGAATGAGAACCTGTAGTTCCCGGTCCACTACCTCTGATTCCGCGGTGGTTGGCAAAGATGTCCCTTCCTTCCTGGTTGGGTGAGCATCCGTATCTCCTACCTTATGTTCCGCTAGAAAGGTTAGCTTCTCCACATTGACTGTTTCCATATGCTGTTTATTAATCTCTGCTTCTTCAGTTTTGCTACGCTCTTGTGCTCCAAAGAACTCATCATTTTCTTTAAACATAATTTCTTCTTCTTGGTCCCACCATTCTAACTCAGCTATGATATACATTTCTAGTTTCTCCCCCTTTAAGCCTTTTCTTATGCCCCACCCTTTCGCGGACTCTGAGAAATCTGCGCGCGCCTTCATGTCCTCTTCGGGATTCCGGTAACGTAAGGCCATAATTGCAAAGGACTATATTCAGGTAAGCTCCTATGTATATATCAAAAATCAGATCTAAGCTAGAAAGACAAGAGTTAACTACTGACAGTCTACGCTATCCAATGTGTATAGTTTAGCCTCAGCAGTGAAAGACAACTGAAAATAATATTCAAGTAGTACCTGGCGACAGCAGTGAAGTAAGTGTGAGAGATATACTACACAGTAATCAACAGTAATATTTATCTAAATAAACATTAAAATGCACTGCATACATGTCAAAATGAACATGGCATATATTAGCATAAAATTGCAAATCAGTCAAGCAGTTAAATCATCAAACACATCAATGTAAATATGATTAAAGTGTTCAATTATCAATAAATGATTAATGGTAACACTAATTGATAATAGTTACAAACAGTTATCAATAAATGATAGATGATGGTAGTTTTCTCATAAGTTCTTATCTGTTATACTTTTGAAAAGTTATATATGTACTCTGAAACTTCCTCAACTAAAAGTAGCTACACTTGATGATAGTCTATTTTGATGACTGAAGATTACAAGAGTTAACTTTGAAAAATCGTTTGTCTAGGATCTAGTAGAATCACTATGATTACTAGAATCCTGGTTCAGGATCCCGGACGAGCCCCCAAATCTGTCAGAAGTCGGGGTGCCCCACCGGCTAGATGAATGTATTATTCACTGGCGAGCAACCCCAGATAGTCAGAAACTGACTAGGGACTAAATCTATATGGCTGAACTACAGATTAAGCCCTGAATATCCAACGTACAGCTCCAAGTGGCTCGTTACAAAATGAAATGAACTGTGCTGAATATTCGCCAAGGAATAGGAAAGAGAAGTTTAGTTGAGATAGATGTTTAAGTCTTAATATATGAATATAGACGACTATCTCAGTACAGGTTTTTCTCCCTGACTGCTCCTTTCCTTGGTGTGTAAGTGAACCCCCACCAATGTACACACACAACACGTATGCACAATTGGAATTAAAAGATAACGACAGAACTATGAGTTACAATACTACAACATTTATTTACTAATCATAATCATAGACATCTGATGGTTCAAGATGAGGATGATGAAATCATATACATATTGATATTGATAACAAATATTACGTAACTTTACTTGTTACTTCATCTATCTGGAACTGTGGTCCAGATCCCCACTCTCCAGTAGACTCAAAAAAGAACAGCTTGCCGGTATCCTGACTCATGCCAGTCCTAGCTCTACCTAGTCTTCACTCGTTCTTGAGATCTGTAACATAGGTGCTCCTTGTGAGAGCTTGAAAGAAAGTCAAGAATGTGTTATATCAGTTCTACATCAGCGCAATCCTAATTAAAACATATAACACAAACATATACAATGACCAGTCTGGCCAAGTTTATCTTTCAGCTCGACTGCGTTCACCATCCTCCTTCTCCCTACTGTCTTTAGTCTGGGACGGGCTTTTCAATTGTCTCACACGCCTGTAATGATTACATTTCTGCCGCCCCATGTCCACGTCGCTAATACAGAAATTCTGTGTCATACAGCCGCTCCGTCCAATGTTAGTTTAGCAGCTCACAGGGTCGGTAAGTGTATTATAACAATGCCAGGTCATCCGGGCTTACAAGCCGTGACCAGTAGTTGTGCCAGGTTTCCATGCATTACCGTGGACGCACGCCCACAATACACTGAGAAAGTTTAGCACCATATACCCCATAACACTTGTGGGTAATGTCTGTACCATTACACCTCGGCTACAAATGCAATCGATGGTTAGTGTGCCAATGCGTACACCATAATATAACACGTCATATTGATAGGCTAGCATATGACAAATCAATATACCAAACATGAAATACACATACAACATTAATTAAACTAGACATATTATGATACTTTAACATAATAGCATAATGCACTAGTTAGTTTGTAGGTATACGAAATGAGATGTATATACACAAAAAGAATATGTACGAAGCATATTCCTAGCATCGTATATTCATATGAAATTACACATACATACATCCAACATATCCGTAAACATTATATTACTTCAAGATAGACATCTAATGATCAGGCATTATTAATGAGTACTAATATTGTATAGCTACAAAATGAGATATACAACAAGTCTAATTGAAGTTACCACACAGACCAGCTATATTTGCTGAGCTGCCCGGTTTAATCACACTTAGTTACTGCTGTTGTAAGAATTAAATAAATAGTCAGTTGACTATATTCTGTACAACAAATGCACACACCAAAAACGAGACTAGTCTAGTTTAGAAAGAGATGGCAAGCATCTGCTACGACACCTCAAGTATATCTAGACAAGACCTGCCTTCCATAAGTTTCTACTTCTCAGAAGAGTAATACATGAAGCACAATGATATTGAACACAGAACTTAGAACGCACACTCAAGTAACCTACGCCAAAGATAGTTCTTGGAATAACCTAGATCAGATATCGACTGAAAGTTCATATGTCTAAAAGACTGTTGCATAGTTACTAAGAAATCCTTCATATGACTACAAACATTGAGATAGTTCCTACCTGTTCTGAAGTCAGATTTAATCTAAAGAGGAAAAGTCTAGCAGGGGTTTTTATACCTAGCCTCGCAGTAGACACTTATCTCCCAGGAATTCCATTCATAAATTCTTCTTATCTCCTCCTGACGTTAACTGCAATTAACTTCAAGTCTGTCCAGTCATAAAATTCTTTCTGCATGCACACTAGCCTTCACACCTGTGGGTCTGACCATTATTAGCCTACTAAGTCTTATCAGTGATTTCACACCTTGCAGAGTCTGCCAGTCCGAGTGGACGGGGCTTGTTTACCGCCCTGGGGCCATTATCTCTCCCTGTGTCAATGTTGTTCACGCCTGGGTGGTTTTATGTCACTCACTGGCCCAGTTCATTGTTGATTCCGTCTGGGTCTACCTGGGCAAGAAGGTGCCAATGCGTCTGTGTGGTGTCATAGCCCGTCTGGGTCAGCAGTTTTCTAAGGTGTAGGCTAATTTAAATTATCTAGTTGTGTCCATCTCAAGTACCCCATTTTACTTGCCATCTGCAAGCTTACGTCATGGCTAGAGGCTTTTTGTGAATAATCTTACCTCACGACTAGATAGCCGTGGAGTAGTGTGATTAATTCATTCTTTCTCAATTTGGCCTCTCAAATTTGGAGACCGAGAAAAATATTCTGGGATGTTAAGGCGGCCAATTCGTGACAGTTATTATGGTCAAATTAAAAGGCAAGCCAATAGATATAAATATTGTACAAGTATATGCATCAACAACAAGCAGTAGTGATGAAGAAATACAACATTTTTTACGAAGAAGTAGACATGGCAATGTCTGAAATTAAATCACAAGATATAACAATAATACTAGGTGATTTTAATGCAAAAGTAGGAAAAGGAAAAATGGCGGATGTAGTGGGGAATTATGGTTTAGGTACAAAAGATGAACGAGGAGAACAACTAATAGACTTGGCAAATATCAATGATATGATAATTGGAAACACCTGGTTTAAACACCATAAAAGATAGCTTTACACATGGAAAAGCCCTGATAAGAAAATACTTAACCAAATTAAGTACATAGTTATTAATAAAAGGTTTCGAAATGCGTTAATTAATGTAAAGACGATGCCGGGTGTTGACTGTAATAGTGATCATGTACCACCATGTGGAATAATAAAAGTAAGACTGAAGAGAAGAAAAAGGGTGATTATGAACATGAGACTGAATAAAGAGGTTTTGGAGGTAGGTAAAGAAATTCAAGAACAATACAGAGTGATTGTGAAAAACATGTATAATGCAATAGCTATAATACAGAATATAAACGAACAATGGGAAATGTTAAGTCGCTCCATTCATCAAACGAGCAAAGAAATATTACCGGAGAGAAGCCAAAAGGCTAAGAAAAACGGATGACTGAAGCAATATTAACATTGATGGCCAAAATAAAACAGAGTAAAAATGATAAACATGAATATAATGAAATAAAAAAAAGAAATAAGAAATAATTGCGTGAAGGCAAGAGAAAGTTGGTTAAATGAACAGTGCAAGAAAATTAAATTAAATTTTATTAAAGATACAAAAAGTATGCACAAACAAATAAGTAAGCTCACAGGAAGAAAAATAAGAATAAATACAGGGTGTTTAAAATCAAAAATAGGAAAGATATTATTGGAGGATGATGATATAATGAAGAGGTGGAATGAATATATGAGGCTTATATTATGGAGAAAGGAAAGAATTAACAGAAGAAAGTAACTTAGAAGGTCCACCTATTCTACAAGAAGAAGTTGATGACGCTATCAAGCATTTGAGGAAAGGAAAAACAGCTGGGCTAGATGGAATCATAATAGAAGAATTAAAAGTATTTTGAGAATTTGGAGTGATATATTAACCAAAATGTTGAATGATATTTACAGCAGTGGATATTTACCGAGAGATATGCTGAAATCTGTATTTATGGCTATACCAAAAAACAAGGAGCAATTGAATGCGACGATTTTCGTACAATTAAGCTCATAAATCATGTCACTAAGCTTCTACTCAGAATTATAATGAGAAAGAAAATAAAACTGGAAATTGGTGAAGAACAGTATGGATTTGTGAAAGGAAAAGGTACAAACAATGCAATATATACATTACGGACACTGTTAGAAAAATCAATAAAGACAAAGACAGACATATATTTGTGCTTCATAGATTATACTAAGGCATTTGATAAAGTGAAACATGATGAACTGATTAAAATATTGGAAGATATTAACATTGATTTGAAAGATCTCAGAATAATAAACAAAAATTGTTACTGGAACCAAATAGCAGCAATTCAAATGGGAAATAAAGAAGGAAATTATGAACACATAAAGCTGGGAGTAAGACAGGGATGTGTTTTGTCACCGGATCTCTTCTCCCTCTATAGCGAAGTAATACTGAGGGAGATCAACGAAAAGCTAGGAATAATATTCGGAGATTATAATATAAATAATATACGCTACGCTGATGACACAGTATAGTTTGATAGTGGATAGTGTAAAAGATCTACAACAATTGTTGGACATTGTAGTAACAGAGAGTGCAAAGAAAGTACTCTCCTTGAATATCAAGAGAACAGTAACAATGGTGATCTAATACTTTCAAACATTGATCCCCCTCGCATCAGAAATTGATCTAGTACTGTCAAACAGTGATCCAGCTCGCATCAGAAATTGATCTAGTGCCGTCAAATATTGATCCAGCTCGCATCAGAAATTGATCTAGTACTGTCAAACATTGATCCAGCTCGCATCAGAAATTGATCTAGTGCCGTCAAATATTGATCCAGCTCGCATCAGAAATTGATCTAGTACTGTCAAACATTGATCCAGCTCGCATCAGAAATTGATCTAGTACTGTCAAACAGTGATCCAGCTCGTATCAGAAATTGATCTAGTGCCGTCAAATATTGATCCAGCTCGCATCAGAAATTGATGTAGTACTGTCAAATCTGTCTTAATGCTTCCCTTTTGTACACTTCTTTAATACTTTTATCTGTTCTCTGTCTTTGTCTAGATTCGTACCGAAATATGTGTACGTTCCCGGATCTTGGCGTGAGGGAGATCCGGTTATCATGGTTTTGTTTGCTCTCGTGATCTTTGTCTTCCTCAAGTTTGTGAACTTAATTGTTGGGACCTCCTGTCCAGTGTGTTTACTTTGATTGTGCAGCTGGTTGCATGTGTGATACAGGAGTGGGCGGTGTTAGCTGCCAGGATCAGATCATCGAGTTGCTGAAGATTGTTAAATGACCGAATTAATAAAAGCGCTCGCTGGTAAACTGCCGAGTTAGAGGGATCAAAACTACACCGGTCAGTTGGACTAAAATGTTGACTTCTCATCCTTGACTTGGGGACGTACCTTACAAGTACTTTAGAAGTTGGAGTGAGTTCGCAGGATGGCGAGGGAAACTGATAATAGTGAAAGCTAATTCATACGCTATATCAGTTTATTGCACTAGAAGTAGTAGCACATGTATGAACTACGCTCGTGTTCTAAGTGAGAGAACGTAACCAAAAAATAAAAATTAAAATTAATAATCATCTGAACGAATCAGCCACTTTTCGGATGTTAATCTGAAAGAGTAGTTATGTAGATTCTATAACCAGTGTTATTGAATTGTCGAAGGTGATGACAATATTAAGTGCCTTGTTTTAAATTCTTCTTTTTCTTCTTCGTTGTCACTGGAATTTCAATCCAAAGCAGTAAGTCTGATTGTTTCAGCTACTGTTTGCATTGAGGGACTTCGCGTTTAACCCGTGTCAAAATGTTCAAGGGAAACAACACGGGAACAGTTGTGTGTGATTAAAATCTAAATTATCTCCCTTATGTCATTTCCGCAATGTTCACATGCCCATTCAATCTCTCCCTCTCGCCCTCTTACTCTTTTCATCTGTCTGTTCACCTCGCTCTTGCTCAACCCCCCCCTCTCTCTCTCTCTCTCTCTCTCTCTCTCTCTCTCTCTCTCTCTCTCTCTGTTACATTCTCCATCGCACTCTTCCACTTTCTCTGCGGGTATGTAGGTGGGTGTGTGCGTGTCGGTTATGGGATCGGTGGGAGATGTGTGTGTGGGTGGGGAAATGTGTGTGGGTGGGGTATCAGTGGGTGGGTGGCGGCATGTATTTTTGCCTGGGTCTGTGTGAATGCGTGGAGGTGTGTGTGGGTGGGTGGGGGAGGTGTGGTGGGTGGGGGGCATGTGTGGGTGGCTGCGGGATGTATGGGTGGCTGCGGGGTGTGAGGGTGGATGGGGGATGTGTCTCACAACATTACAATATGCACTGTTTATGTTTACAACTTTCATTTGACAATGTTGTTTTTCTCCCCATGTGAATGTATCATGCGTAATATGCATTGTTTATGCTTACAAAATCCATTTGACAATGTGTTTTTTCACCCTATTTAAATGTAACATGCACATTTGATGAATGAAAGATAAGTGATTGAAAGGGCCGAATTTAAGACGGGCCTGCGTGCCCAATTTGTTACCCTTTGAAAATAAAGTTCGTTCGTTCGTTCATTTGTTCTCTCAGCCTCACACACTCTTTGTCTCTGTCTCTCTCTGACTCTCTGTCAGTCTGTTTTTTTCCCCATATCTTTTTCACTCTCCCGCACCCTCTCACACTTACACATTCTGTCTCTGTCTGTCTGTCTCTCTCATACTCACACCTTCTCTCTCTCTCTCTCTCTCTCTCTCTCTCTCGCCCCCCCCTCTCTCTCTCTCTCTCTCTCTCTCTCTCTCTCTCTCTCTCTCTCTCTCTCTCTCTCTGGCTACAGTATTTATGACTGGGAATTTTTTGCAATAATGTAATGACTTTCCTTGAATATTTAGAAAACTAAAACACTGAAACTCCTGATACCAAAATGTGATAACAATAGAAGAGACAACACATTACCAAGTTTGCAAATTGAAATACCTAGAGACAATTATAACATCAGATGGAACTTGTGTGACACATATTAACAGCTGTGGGACCAGGTGAAGAAGGCGGAGGAACAGATTGAGAACCCATGTGTGGAAAGAATGAGCAAAAATATGCAATTAAGAAAATAAACTATCTTATACAGTAAGTTACTATCATTGAATGTAATAAAAGATTACTGAAATGTTATGTAGAGACTGTTTTGCTGTATGGCAGTGAAACATGGAAAGTGAATGAATAAATTAGGAAGAAATTGGTAGTAATGAAGAAATTCCGGAGACGAATATTGCGAATTCCCTGGGTTGCCAGAGTAACTAAACAACTGTCAAACTCATCTACAGCCTATAATAACATGCAGAGTATGACAGGAGCTTCCTTCAGCCAAAGGAATTACGGCCGCCTGGCTAGTGCAGTCACCGCGATACTGTACAGGTTAAGAGTTTTCCTTTTGCCACCTACAGAAAAGACAAATTCACACATTATCGAGGATTCGAACCGGGGTCCCCCGAAGGCGATTCCAGCAATCTAACCACTCAGTCAGCAGGAAACTGACAACAATTACCTTAAAGGGGAATACAGAAGAATATTGATTATTAAGGTAAAAATAAAAGACATAACAAATCAAAACATGAGGGGGAAAGGCGAAAACAAAAGACAAAACAAAACAAAAAAAATGAGGACATTACAAATATGTGGGGCAGTATAAAAAGGCATTAATGTCTGGACAAGATAATTGTCGATGCGGTGATACAAGAATATGGTCAGGACAATAACACAGGGCTGATCCACGACTTTGGTGATCGTATGAGATGGCGAAATATGACAGTCCATGCTTACCGGCATGGCACATGGTGATGAATATGATACAGGAATAGCGGGGAAAACCAGACGTGAATATAGATACGAGCGGCATTAAAGTCACGGCAGGACGCTGGCTGTCGGTCAGGTGGCCACGAGCTTCAATCCGTGGCCAGGCATTGTATTAACTGATTGGCGTTACAGCCTGACATGAACACAAGAAATGTTTTGTAAAGGACAGGCGGCAGGCGTGAGAATGACCACTTCACCCACATCTTTGACTGGTCTATATACAGGCGTGAGCATGGCCACGTCACCTTGACTGGTCTGTACACAGGTGTGAGAATGTCATCTTTAAAGATTACTGTTATTACCCACTTATATGTATACAGTTTACTGTTATTGTCACCTTTCATCCAAATTGTTACTGTTATTGTCACCTTTTATATCTAACATTTACTGTTATTTTTACCTACCACCTCTAAAGTGTTCTCTAAAGTGCAACAGCTAATCCAGAGCAACACACATCAAGGTGACATAGCCATCTACACCGATGAGTCAGTGGTGAGAAACAGACATAGTGGTTGGGGCTTTATTGCAAAGGCTAATGGGCGATTCTTGAAAAAAAGGAGAGCCTGGCATATGAGACTACGACCTCCAGCATGAGAATGGACTTGGAGGCAGTAACAGCGGCATTCCGGTGGCTAGAGGAGACTACTGCAACACACGTTGTGTTCATTACGGATTCAAAGAATATACTTAGCAAGGTGGAGAAAGGAATGTTTCGTGTGGAATGGCTCTCGTCGCTTCAGAGGTCACAGATTGTGAGAATTGTATGGCTATTTTGCCCTGGCCATGCGGGTGTACGGGGGGAATGAACAGGCTGATAGGCTAGCGGGGAATTCACCTCTTGGTGGTATCTTGCCTATGGACAAGGGGGAGGTGGGCTTGCGCTTGTGGGACCAGGTGAAGAAGGCGGAGGAACAGATTGAGAACCCATGTGTGGAAAGAATGAGATTACGGGGGATCAGCAGAGATTCTGGAAGAATCTCAAAACTGAGAGGGAAGACCAGGAGAACTTTTAATCAGGTAGCGGTGGGAACGATTATTAGTATGACTCTTCGCTGGCTGTTGAACGAGGGGACTGAGCACGTATGGGAATGTCCTGAGTGCAGTGATGTCGGTTCTTAACTCAACTCAGCTCAACTCAACTCTCTTATTGCCACCTTTCATGTCTATAGTTTACTGTTATTGTCAGCTTTTATCAGGAATGTTTATTGTTATTGACACCTTTTACCTCTAAAGTTTACTGTAATTGTCACATTTTATCGCTAAATGTTACCGTTATTGTCACCTTACACCGCTATAAACTACAGTTATTGTCACTTGTCACCTCTAAAGCGTACTGTTATTATTACCTTTTGCCTCTAAATTGTACGACTATTATCACCTTTCACCTCCAAAGTTTACTGTTATTGTCACCTTTCGCCTCTAAAGCAACCACACAATTGTCACTAAATGCACATTTTTCAGAGACCCAGCATGAGCTATAAAGTATATTTTTTCTGATTTAAACAACACGAATTATTCTTTCTTGACCACAGAATTAAGAATTGTTTCTAGAATTCTTCAACCACCATCGTTCTTGTAGCTCTGTTCATCTGATTCCCCGCTTTCTCTTGTTTGATTTCTAATCTAATTTTCCCCCGTGGTATTCCAGCTGCTGCCTTACATCTTGCCTCGTGAATCACTGCCCAATCAACGGGTGTCTACATGTAATCTAAACTTGCCACGTCCTTCCAAGGAATCAAACTTAATTATCTTTCTAGTGCCTGCAAGTGGAACTGACCTTCACAATTTGCATTTCCTTCTCTCCTTGACCCCCAGCTGTTAATTTCCTGTTTTGTTGTTTTCATACACGTGGCAAATGTCGGAAGAAAGAAAAGCGTTTCCGAAGGGACATTAAAGAAAAGTCGCATTGATTAGAGAAGAATGCTGACAATTCAAGCGAGACGCAGGCTGTAACGGCTTCCTGCATCAATACAACACAATAAAGGACAAGTGAAAGATGCTTGGAGTAGGCGAACCGAAACAAAGAAATCTAGAAACTGAAGTAGATTATCAGGCTCTAGTTTTCCTCTTTTATTATGTCCTATGTTTTCCATTTTATAATGTCCCTTGTTTTCCCCTGTGGTGTTCCGTGTGTTTTCTTGCCAGTCAAATCTTGGTGCCGGGGATGTTAATGCTTTACCTACTCGTATGGGGCATGTTTATTACGAGTATTAGTGTCAGGTAAATGACAGTGTGTCTTGTTACCGTGAGTTTTATTTAATATCTGGTGATTTGACAAGCAAGTTCTGCATTGATGTTTGTGTTCGTCCCTTTCTTTAACTCGTTCACTCCTAGCCAGTGATTACTTTTACTTGTTCTATTGTTAGGCGTTCTACTTTACAGCCACAGTGTTTTGATTTGTTTAATCACACATGCAACTAACAATATGTTGCGCGATTTATTGCCTTGCATATTTGGATGCATCTCATCAAGTGCATACTGCACTTATGCTGCAGTTATGTATCAGTGCGAATAAATCAGAAGCGAATAAATGAATAATAATTAAACTGAAACAATAGAAACATCAAGTTGGGATAACAGATATTCCATTTTCGAACAATACCTGTAACTATGTGTTTAAATTGTTTCAACTAAAGTACGGATTGCCTTCATAACTCCTTCATCAGAGAACCGGCGAGCTTAGTGAGAACTGAGTGAATAAAGTGCAGGTAAAAGATTATGTCGATCTCCGTGGCCAAAGGCTTGCGAACGCGGTTCGTGAGCCGCTTACCAGGCGTTCGAAACGCAGCCTCTACCGATTTGTCCAGCAGACCGTGGCGCGTTGTGTTATAACGTGTTGGTATGGGAGCCGGTCTTTAAGAAAGCAATGGCAAACTACTGAACGTAAAATTTGCCTAGTACATCAACAGCAGCTGAAAAATGCTGGTGTTGACTGCAACATTATGTAGCCATGGATGTATTTCATCACGTGATCTTGTGTACAGGTATTGGGAGACAATGCACAGGATCATCGACCACCTTGAGTGTAATGTTGGAAGACAAGAGTTAAATATTCTGATCTGTTCAATACATTGTATTCCCTAAGTGAATGTATACACATATGGCGGAAAGTTAGTTATTCACTCAGTCGCGGTTCCAACTTCACGGCACACGGTCGTCACATTATGCGCCGTTCCTGTGCCAGCGAATATCACACACAATGCTCCTCACTGCTCCATGTGTGGAATATATGGCGAAAATGCGGGCCAAAGACAATTTATTGCAATGTATTGTTTATGGCGTGTATGTTTAAATTCTTAGATGTGTTGTTGGTACATCTAGAGAGATTAATAACACATTGAAAATGATAATTGTCAAATGGTACATTCAATACAACTATATGGCGCTGATGCCTGGACATTAAACAAGCAATTATAACGTCAAATAGAGGCCCTGGAGATGTGGATGTACAGAATAATATGTCGTATTTCCTGGAAACAAAAAAATTAATTAAATACAGAGGTTCATGGAAAAACTGGTAGTGAAAAGAGAGTTGATTAAATAAATAAGAGGAAAGTTAAATATTTCCGACACGTTAAAAGACATCACACTCTTATAAAAACCATACTGGAGGACACGGTTAAGGGCAAGCGAGCAACAGGTAGACAGCGATACAAGTGGGAAGCTAACATCAAGAGATGGACGAACAGCAATCTGATACAATGTAGTCAGGGCGAGAGACAAACAGTGTTGGAGGTCCATTGCAGCCAACCTTCATTGTGAAGACGGCACGTGATTGATTCAGTGTTGGTAAATTTTGTTGCGTATCCCTTACGGGACGTTGCAGTCACCACCAGCATTTTCAGCTGCTGTTGATGTACTAGGCAAGTGTTACGTTCGGTAGTTTGCCATTGCTTTCTGAACAACCGGCCCCTATACCTTTTTCGAAAAAACGTCATTGTTGGTACAGTGTGAAAAATCAATCTACACCGAATGGCGAGATGGCTAGCTGAAATTTTAAAGCCAGTACGACAGTCCTTCGATCCAAGAACACTCAGGGATACATTCGAACTGGTGGAATTATTGGATACTATGGACATAAACAACAAACACATGGCATCCATGGATATTGCCTCTTTATTCACTAACGTTCCATTAGATGAGACCGTGAATATAATAAGCGAACGCATTAGAGACAAACAACTAAAACTAGGCATACCATCAGCTATTCTAGAGAGGCTATTAAAATTATGTACTGCCAACATACAATTCAACTTTCTAAACAAGTCATATCACCAAATTGACGGAGTGGCCATGGGGAGCCCACTTGGACCTATTCTAGCGGACATCTTCATGGCACACTTAGAAGAAAAGAGATCCTCAGAAATCAATAACTTGGCCTTTTACCGTCATTACGTGGACGATATACTAATTATCACCACAGACGAGCTACAAGCAACGTCGTTCCAGGCCACAATGAACGAGACACATAAAAACATCTCTTTATCTATGGAACACGAACACAACGAAGCGTTGCCGTTTCTAGATATCCTAATGAGACGTAGAGCAGACGGCACAATTCAAAGATCAGTGTACCGCAAAGAAACATGGACTGGCCAATACTTAAATTTTCAGAGCTTCGCACCTGTCCAGTACAAACGGGGCTTAGTACGGACCCTGTTTGACCGTGCTAGGAAGATATGCACCCAGGACACACTGACAGAGGAATTTAACACTCTGAAGAATGCCTTAAACCTGAATGGGTACTCCACAGGATTTATAAAGCGCCACTGCCAACAGCCCAAACCGAAATCAGAAGTAACTACAGTCCCTAAACTCAAAGTATTCATCCAGCTAACCTTCCGAGGAGATGACGTAATGCAACGTCTGCGGGACCGGCTCACCACAGCAATCGAGCGAAAATTCTGTGCTGCAGCTCTAGTCATCAGGTACCGAAACACACCGATCCCAGTCCCAGCAGTAAAAGAACCTGTAGCTTTGTACGCCAAATCAAATTGTATTTACCAATTTACATGCAGATGCGAGGCCATCTACATAGGCAGAACTGAGCGACAGTTACATTGCAGGGTTTCGGAACATATTCCGAATTGGTTGGACAAAATACTACACACAGAAGATGGTAGCCTAGGCAGGCCGACACACCGGAAAAGTCTGGCTTCATCGGTCGGGAGACATGTGCTCGAGACTGCTCACGTGGTTGAAAGAGACAGTGCCTTCCGTGTGTTGTTCAACACACAAAGTAGTCGATTGTTAAAGTTTGCTGAAGCTATACTAATCAACCTTCGTAAGCCGTCCTTGTGTAAGCAGAAAGACATGTTAGTCAGTTTAAAATTACCGTGGTAGACAATCGACATTACTGTGCGAACATGTGTATATTTCAGTTTGAAGGATTTATCTAATTAATTCACGTAAGTTGTGTGATTTCTGCAGTATGTACCTGACGAGATGCAGCGAAATATGCCAGGCAATAAATCGTGCAATCTATTGTTTGTGTCTTCGTTATTCAAATTCATCACGGGAAAACATTGTTTTGAATCTGAAAGATGACTGTAAATATCCCTGGACAAGATGATGGAAGGGAGCTGCGGCCTATTGGGCAGACACCCGTGTCCCTGCCTGATGGTCATGGGATGGAGGAGAGCTGTGGCCAAGTGGCAAGACGCCCGTCTCCAGGCTTGATGATCCGCCGTTCAATCTGCTTCAGAGTAGATTCGAACTTTCAGAACTAATCTGGACTCACAGGCCGACCAAACCCAACATATCTACCAGTAAATGTCTGTGGAAGTCGTGGCAACTGACGTGATCCTGACTATATCATCCACGGAATGTTGACTGGTCTAAAACAATATCCTGATACTGTCTATAGCATCCACCGAATGTCGACTGGTCTAAAACAATATCCTGATCCTGACTATATCATCCACCGAATGTCGACTGGTCTAAAACAATATCCTGATCCTGACTATATCATCCACCGAATGTCGACTGGTCTAAAACAATATCCTGATCCTGACTATATCATCCACCGAATGTTGACTGTTCTAGAACAATATCCTGATCCTGACTATATCATCCACCAATGTCGACTGGTCTAGAACAATGTCGGTCGAGCACCATATTCCCAGCGTGCCTTAGGGGATTTGCTTATTAATGGTGCAGGAGAGCGGGAAGTAAAGTAACGTAAAGTAAAGTAAAGTAAAGTAAAGTAAATTAAGGCAAAGTAAAGTAAAGTAAAGTAAAGTAAAGTAAAGTAAAGTAAATTAAGGCAAAGTAAAGTAAAGTAAAGTAAAGTAAAGTAAAGTAAATTAAGGCAAAGTAAAGTAAAGTAAAGTAAAGTAAAGTAAAGTAAAGTAAAGTAAAGTAAAGTAAAGTAAAGTAAATTAAGGCAAAGTAAAGTAAAGTAAAGTAAAGTAAAGTAAAGTAAAGGTTCTAGTCAAGTCACATATGTTTATACCAATCGACACCGAATGGGCGATGGTATCAATATCCCGCTGACCCTGGACGTTTTCTGGCACCCACTCCAGTTTGCGATGAAACAATAAATCCCTGAGGGATAGAGGGTGATACCACAAAACTTGAGCACACCTGAGCGTATGACGGTTGCCAGGAAGCGTACATTCCAGAATGCTCTCAATATCATTATGTGCCACGTCGGTAAGCCTGGGCAGTCATGTTTCGCGATCTCACACGATCACCAGAGTCGTATATCATCTCTGTGTTCTTGTCTAGACCGTGCGGTTTGGTCAAGACATCTAGATATTTATTTCTGTGCCTTCCCATTGCTCTGTTCCCTTCAATCTTGCCAGTTGTCACCAAGTTCACTAGTTTATTTCTTCTCTTAACGTGCCGAAAATAATTTGACTGTCTATGTCTAATTTCTCTAATCGTTTACGGTTTTCATTTGCCTCTTGTAGGACCTGCTGTTTGCTTTTTCTGTCTGTCCATGGTATTCTTTGTATATTCTTCAGAAACCACATTTCCACAACCATTAGATGTTGTTTAGCTTGTCTGCTCATGGTCCACGTTTCACATCCATACGAAAGTATAGGTTCTTTGTAGCATTTCAACACTCTTTTTCTCGTTGCACATGACACCTTTTTTATTAGTCAGTATGTTTTCCATTTTGCAAAACGCTACCTTTGCCATAGCGATTCTTGTTCTAATCTCTTTAAGGTACCTCCCATCAGATGTTAAGACTGTTCTGAGATAGTTGTATCGATTCACTTGTTTAAGAATATTCCCATTTATCGTTGTCTTGCAATGGGGTATTTCATTCTACTTAGAGACAGACCATAATCTGTGTATTCTTACAATTTAATTCTAACCCTAATTGTTCACTGTGTACAATAACTGTATCTACTAGATGTTGCAGATCCTCCTCATTGTCTGCAATCAATACTGTATCATCCGCATATCTAACTTTATCTAATGCTCTATACGTAGCAAACAAAACTGTGTAGATCAAACTGTCGAGTCTTGTAAAATGTCTAGGCTACACGGCGACATCAGACTGGAGACTTGACGTATAGATAAGGAAGAGTCGTCACATGTATTGTTTCTTTTATTAAACAACGTTATCATCTACCGATGAGTGGCACTGATGCTTTCCTGTCAGATCTTCTTTGGTGTATCGCCGTGCTGGTAGTTGATGGGTGTTGCATTCTAATGAGATGGCTGAAACATATAATCTTCTACCACTTAATATTTGTAGTACAAGGTGTTAATCACTCTATCTGTCTGATAACATCATTTCTAACTCGGATAATTAAATATGCAGTTTTTCTCAGGCATCTCATCTCGCATGTGTTAATTTTGCATAAGATTGGTTTGGATAACGTCCAAGTTTGACATTGGTAGTATAGGGTTATTATAAATGTGTTATTTATTATCTGTCGTTTTTCAGACATAGATATATTTGAATGTTTCAGTATGGGTGATTAGTATATAAGCATGCTTGCGTTTTGACATCTGATTTCGGTTTCTCTGTCTATTCTGCCATCCTGTTTGATCATATTTCCTAAACTTGCATCCGTGGCAAACACCAACCGTACGCCTTTAGAATGACAGTTCATCGTCGATAGAAGCAACAGTCACTAGGAGAATCTGTTACACACGCAATACAGCAAACGCAAACCACTTAGTTTAACAACTGGTGACCCGCCATGTTTCTGAACATAAAGTTCACAACTCAAACCATCGCAGACGGATGAAAAACCTATTCCACATGAAATTCGCAGCTGATAATGTCGCACCAAGCACAAAGCTGAACGATGGAACCCTGTATTAAAAGTCAAAAATGAAAAATAATTAACTGTAGCCAGAAGCGAAAACACGGCACAGATCGCCATCCTAACCGCCACATTTAACCAGAAGTGCAAACTGAAGACAGCAGAGATGTAGTAGGAGAATAATAATAATACCGTGGACAAAGAAGAAAGATAACATTGAGCTACTAACAGTCGCAGGTGTATTGAACCACTCGTGAAATCCGCAACGAAAAGACAAGAGATATATGTGAAATGTGAACAGAAGATGTGAACTAGTGTAATTATCATTATATGGGATAATACTCTTCGTTTGTCCTACTGTTTTTGTCGTGAGGCGTCGCAGAGAGGACGTGGGTGTAATTTTCGTGTTCTAGACATATAAGAACCAAAACCGCAAATCTCACAGGTCTTTTGAAAGTCTTTACGGACAAAAGAGAGACACTTCACATCATTAATAAGATAGTTCATCATGAACGAGATACGCTATTGCAGAGAAGCACACACAGAAGACGCAAAAAAGAAACAATGATGGCTTTCTTTGTTGTTCAGAAAGTTGGAGCTTTGTTGGATACAGGAATGCTGACGTTAACGATGTCAAATGTTAACAAGGTTAATTTGCTGTAAACTGCGCAGACGTCGTGAATCATATTGGCGGGTAATGATGCCAATGCCGAACAGTGTGTATCCGTGTACAGACCATACACAGGTGAGGCTATCGTGATCATTGTGTGAGACGTGTCATCCACATGGTGTGTTGGTTGTTTGCTTGTTACTTAATTAGATAGTAATGTTGGTTGGTTCCTTGCTTATTGCTTGATTGGTTGGTGTTCTTGCTTTATTGGTTGATTGGTTGATTGGTTAGTGGTGTTGGTTGATTGGTTGGTGGTGTTGGTTGATTGGTTGGTGGTTTTGGTTGATTGGTTGGTGGTGTTGGTTGATTGGTTGGTGGTGTTGGTTGGTGGTTTTTGATTGATTGTTTACTGGTGTTTGTTGATTGGTTGGTGGTGTTGGTTGATTGGTTGGTGGTGTTTGTTTGATTAGTTGGTGGTGTTTGTTGATTGGTTGGTGGTGTTGGTTGGTGGTTTTTGATTGATTGTTTACTGGTGTTTGTTGATTGGTTGGTGGTGTTGGTTGGTGGTTTTTGATTGATTGTTTAGTGATGTTGGTTGATTGTTTAGTGGTGTTTGTTGATTGGTTGGTGGTGTTGGTTGATTGTTTAGTGATGTTGGTTGATTGTTTAGTGGTGTTGGTTGATTGTTTACTGGTGTTGGTTGATTGTTTACTGGTGTTGGTTGATTAGTTGGTGGTTCTGGCTGATTGGTTGATGGTATTGTTTGATTGTTTAGTGGTGTTGGTTGATTGGTTAGTGGTGTTGGTTGATTGGTTAGTGGTGTTGGTTGATTAGTTGGTGGTGTTGGTTGATTGTTTAGTGGTGTTGGTTGATTTGTTGGAGGTGTTTGGTTGGTTGTTGGTGTCGGCTGGTTGGTTGGTGGTGTTGGTTGGTGGTTTTGGTTGGTGGTGTTGGTTGGTGGTGTAGTTGGTGGTGATGTTGTGAGGTCTTGGTTGATTGTTTGATTGATTGGTTGTTTGGTTGGTGTTGTTTGTTGGTGGTGTTGGTTTATTTGTTTTGGTGATGTTTGTTGATTGGTTGGTGTTGTTGGTTCATTGGTTGGCGGTGTTTGTTGATTGATTTTGGTGGTGTTGATTGATTAGTTGGTGTTGGTAAATTGGTAGATGGTGCTGGTTGACTGGTTGGTGGTATTGGTTGATTTGTTGGTGGTGTTGGTTGATTGGTTGGTTGTGGTGGTTAATTGGTTAGTTACGTTGGTTGATTAAGTGGTGTGTTGGTTGGGTAGCTGGTTGTCAAGTTGATCTTGTCTCCCAGTTGGAGCCAGCTTAAAACGGCTACTGGAAATATCACTGGAAATAAATGTATCCGGTGAGGTATTGACCACACCACCCGACACGTTTTTTTTTTTTTTTTGCATATCCTTTACAGGACATCGCTGTCAACACCAGCATCTTTTAGCTGTATGTTGATTTCTTGGCAAGATTACGCTCAGTAGTTTGCCATTGCATTCTGAGCGGCCGGCTGACATACCCACGAGTTACCCACGAGAGTATACGAGATTACGGAGAAAAGTCGCTAACCTGTAAGCTTCGAAGCCGGCACCCGACAGGTTAGTCTATAAATATATGTGTTTATCACCGTATAACCAGTACGTCATAGGGCAGGTAAAACGTTCCGTTACTTGGAAGTACACCGGAGGCCAACTAGCGGCCTTGTCATTGCATGTACACGGACACGGACTTTAGAAGTGGGCTGCAGTTTATTCCGATACAATAAAGCAGACACAAGTGTCATCTGTGGGGCTTTCTATGTTAACTATACATTATGTAACATGACATGTGTGTCATTTGTGGGGCTTTCTGTGTAAACTCTACCTTTTGTAGCTTGAAATTTGTGTCATTTGTGAGGCTTTCTATGTAAATTACACCTTCTGACACTTGACATTTGTGTCATTCGTCGGGATTACTATGTTACCTATCCCTTATGTCACTTGATGAGTGTCATTTGTGGGTCTTTCTATGTAAACTAAACCTGATATCAATTTGACATTAGTGTCATTTATGGAGCTTTCTATGTTAACTATATCTTATGTCACATGACATTCAACAAATCCTACAACCACCCACCCATACACAGACGCATACATACAAACACATGCACCACATATACACCCAAACACACACGCACAAACACACACACACACACACACACACACACACACATCTAATAACATCAGCAGTCAAACTACTGCAATATAAGATATTTTGTGAGTTTATGTAACATGACAAACTATTCTAATATGACAAACCATTATAACATGACAAACCATTATAACACGACAAACCATTATAACACGACAAACCATTCTAATAGAACAACATACTTCAGAACATTATATAAAACTCGACTATAACATTATGTTATCTTTGACAATATCATACATCACACTGTTGTTTTAAGCTGCCATAACAACATTATATATTCAAACTGTAGCACCATGTAACAAAACATCATCTCACAAGCTTCTAGAATTTGTTTGTTTGTTTGTTTGTTTTTTTTTGTTTTGCGTTCGCTCAATTTTGAACTCAAACGTAGTCCATATACGTGCTACTACTTCTAGTAGCACTGAACTGATGTTTGCCTGTGCATTAGCTTTCCCTATTACCAGTGTCCCTCCCCATCAGTCGAACCCACTGCAACTTCAGAGGTACTTGTAATTTACGTCCCCAATTCAAGGACGAGAAGTCAACATTTCATTCCAACTGACCAGAGTAGGCGTTTATGCCTCTACCACAGCATCAGCACACCGTATGTTTAAGAACTATCCCTCTTATTCATTCGGCAAAGCTGGTTACCTGCGTCTGTGGTTTGAAATTAAATAACAACGTGCAATGTTACAACATGCCATCATATACCATATACATATCGTTGGGATATCACATTTGTATTAACGTGACATGTTCATAATTTCTAATGGCAGACTTCTTTACAGACGTCTTGAATGTCATGATTTTTCAGTTGACAGATAATCAGAAAAAAAGCGTAGATGGTTGCTCCACAGGAGCCTAGCTAAGTAGGGATAGTCATGTGCACCAGGTGACGTCTGGCCGTAAGCAAACGAGTAAGTGTAAAACATTTAAAAAATATTAATTGAATATCCCTTACGGGAGGTAGCAGTCAATCCCAGCATTTGTTTCTTGGCAAGTTTACGTCAAGTAATTTGTCATTGCTTTCTAAACGACCAGCACACATACCATTGTATGAAAACTAACGCAAGGCGGTCTGCTGCCGAACCACCCGCAGCTGTTTCGAACGCGGTATGCTCGATTACGTCCGTAACCACTTCGCCACGTAGCTGGCGTAAAAACAAACTGCCCCGACGAACAGGATTACGGAGACTGACAAGGAAACTCAGGAAGGACAGGGAAGTCAGGCGGCGAATAAACAACCCGATCGGGAGGCCAGTGGTACAGGCTGGTATTTCAGGGTAACCCAGATTGAGGGACAGCAAGTGTCACTGACAAACCCCGCCAGATACAAAGTCATCCAAATGATGGAAAATGTACTCGGCAGCAGAGCCATACATAACATAGCCAAACGATTGGACGGCACAACAAGCATCCACACATACGACACAGACAGAACGAGACATCTAGCGGAGGAAATCACAAGGGGCAAACAACCAGCGATCAGATCACTCCCAAACGACGTCAAAGTCAGCATCGAAATTGCACAGCCGTGCACCACCATTGTAGTCAAAGGGATCAGTCCAACGATAGATATCAAAAACATGAAGGAAGACATCAAGAATGAAAACAAGAATGTGGAAGCGACACACTGTGAGAGGATAACTACAAAAAGAGGCGAAGCTACATCAGTTGTAAAGATGGTGATCACTGGCACAATGATGCCAGAACGAATAAAATATCTAGGGAAAGACAGATACTTTGAGAAACATATACCACCGATCAAACAATGTTCGAAGTGCCAAAGGATAGGGCATACAGCATCATTTTGCAGGGAAAAAAAGCCCATCTGCAGATTCTGCAGTAAAAATCATTGGTACAGGGAATGTCAAGACGCCAAGAGAGACAGTAACTACAAAGAAATAAACCCGGCGAGACTCTGTGCCAACTGTAAGGGAAACCACAGTGCACGATATAAGGGATGCCCAAAATTTAAAACGTCAGAAACAGCATGGAGAGAGGCTATACTTACTCAAACACCAATGAGAGTTGCCAGATGGCGTATAGAGAACGCAGACAAAGGAATTGATACAAATTCGGAAGTGAGAATACTCAGATCAGAAGTATCCAACATAAGGAATAAAATGGCCGAGAAACAAGTGGAGAAGGGCGGACCAGAAGAAGACAAAGAAAGGAGTGAAAACAAGGAATTAAAACAAGCAATTGAGGACATGCATAAAAGTCTGGCAACCATAAGAAAAGAACTGGAAGCGGAGAGATTACACACAAGAGGAATGGCTAAAGAACTGGAGACCACCAAAACAGAATTGAAAACACAGAAAGAAGAAAACAACACAATCAAGAACAAGTTAAAAGAACTGTCCCAGAAGATGAACACAACCAAACGAGAACTAACTAACAACACGACATACATAGATCGCATGAAAGAGCAACTAATAAACATCGATCTAGGACAAACCGAGATAATTAATAAAAATGAAAATACCAGACATCAAAAAGTGGAAGAGAGAAACGGAAAAAGACATAGATTTAATCAGAGAATCCATAAACTTACGACCGAGCAAAGACCAGATGACTGACATACTCCGGAATATATGCAAAAGAGCGACAGACGGCCGGATGTCAATGGAGGAACCCCCCGAAATACTGGCAGAAACGATGAATGAGACAAGCGAGGAGGGCAGTGATGACGAATAACCAAGGAAAGACCCTTAGGTAACGGAGAAGAGATGCAACGGGTCATACACCAGGATGGGAATAGAAAAAGATACCAAACACTCCATATAGGAAGAACATACAAATATATTTACTACCAAATTAAACTCTTTAGACAAACAAACTAAACAGCTAGACACATAACCTCTACCCAAATAAAACAAAACAAATAAAATAAATAAATAAATATGCCACCTAATAGATCTGATAAATAATTACCACAAACGAGTTAAATATATAAACAAATAAATAATCAACCCAGGCAGATAAATAAAGGAATAAAGTCGCGGATAAAATAGAAAACCACAGACAATAGATGCTCATAAACAAAAACAAAAACGATGAGAATCAGGAAAACAGCGAAAATCTAGGCAGGAAATAAGCAGACCACCATGAATGTCTGCACCCGATGAATGTCACAACTAGGCAGGAAATCAGCAGACCACCATGAATGTCTGCACCCGATGAATGTCACAACTAGGCAGGAAATCAGCAGATCACCATGAATGTCTGCACCCGATGAATGTCACAACTAGGCAGGAAATCAGCAGACCACCATGAATGTCTGCACCCGATGAATGTCACAACTAGGCAGGAAATCAGCAGATCACCATGAATGTCTGCACCCGATGAATGTCAAAACTAGGCAGGAAATCAGCAGACCACCATGAATGTCTGCACCCGATGAATGTCACAACTAGGCAGGAAATCAGCAGACCACCATGAATGTCTGCACCCGATGAATGTCCCAACTAGGCAGGAAATCAGCAGACCACCATGAATGTCTGCACCCGATGAATGTCACAACTAGGCAGGAAATCAGCAGACCACCATGAATGTCTGCACCCGATGAATGTCACAACTAGGCAGGAAATCAGCAGACCACCATGAATGTCTGCACCCGATGAATGTCACAACTAGGCAGGAAATCAGCAGACCACCATGAATGTTTGCACCCGATGAATGTCAAAACTAGGCAGGAAATCAGCAGACCACCATGAATGTCTGCACCCGATGAATGTCACAACTAGGCAGGAAATCAGCAGACCACCATGAATGTCTGCACCCGATGAATGTCACAACTAGGCAGGAAATCAGCAGACCACCATGAATGTCTGCACCCGATGAATGTCACAACTAGGCAGGAAATCAGCAGACCACCATGAATGTCTGCACCCGATGAATGTCACAACTAGGCAGGAAATCAGCAGACCACCATGAATGTCTGCACCCGATGAATGTCACAACTAGGCAGGAAATCAGCAGACCACCATGAATGTCTGCACCCCATGAATGTCACAACTAGGCAGGAAATCAGCAGACCACCATGAATGTCTGCACCCGATGAATGTCACAACTAGGCAGGAAATCAGCAGACCACCATGAATGTCTGCACCCGATGAATGTCACAACTAGGCAGGAAATCAGCAGACTACCATGAATGTCTGCACCCGATGAATGTCACAACTAGGCAGGAAATCAGCAGACCACCATGAATGTCTGCACCCGATGAATGTCACAACTAGGCAGGAAATCAGCAGACCACCATGAATGTCTGCACCCGATGAATGTCACAACTAGGCAGGAAATCAACAGACCACCATGAATGTCTGCAACCGATGAATGTCAAAACTAGGCAGGAAATCAGCAGACCACCATGAATGTCTGCACCCGATGAATGTCAAAACTAGGCAGGAAATCAGCAGACCACCATGAATGTCTGCAACCGATGAATGTCAAAACTAGGCAGGAAATCAGCAGACCACCATGAATGTCTGCAACCGATGAATGTCAAAACTAGGCAGGAAATCAGCAGACCACCATGAATGTCTGCACCCGATGAATGTCAAAACTAGGCAGGAAATCAGCAGACCACCATGAATGTCTGCACCCGATGAATGTCAAAACTAGGCAGGAAATCAGCAGACCACCATGAATGTCTGCACCCGATGAATGTCAGTTTGTACCTTTATTGTCCATGTTTTATGTACCTAAATTTCTTTTTTTTTCGGACATCCACTTTTTTCCATTGTGGTGGATGTCCGGGGTGTCCTGAAGGGGACAGTGGACTGCGGCGTGGTCTGGACGGGATGTGTGTGGTTTGGCTCCTCCCTGGAGGACCCGGAAGGAGGGAGACGAGATGAGCGATCCCTCTTGGTGGCAATAGCACTATCACGGGCGGGAACGAGAGAGACTAGGACAAAGATCAGCACCGGTATGTTGGGCCTGCATATGAGATAATCAACAGGAATGGGTTGACAACAGCTTGGACAAACAAACCAGGGACAGGACTTGGACACCCCAACAAACAAAAACAAAAAAACAAAAAAACAAAAAAAAAAGGGGGGGGGGGACTTGCCGGACAACCAGATCCCCCACCCAACGCCACAGACAATGTTTGCGCACAACATAAGCCAGCCTTTACTGGCACATAGAGAGGGTAATAATCCAGACACCATGAACCAGCGCTATTATAACCGATGCCACACGGGCTGGTTGAAACAAGGTGGAAAGTTTAGTTTTTTTCCAAATTGAATCAGGATCAGGAAATCCAGATTTTAAAAAATGTACATGACTGATAACATGTGAGGAATATACAGTTACTCATTATGGCGAAGTGAAACAACAACAAGGTGTAGCATTTATTATGGATCTGGAAATATAAACATCTATTAAAGTGTACTAGGCAATATCAGAAAGAGTATTACTGGTAAAGTTAACTGGCAGACCCTTTGATGTCCACATCATTCACACTTATGCCCCAACAATAGGAAGCAATGATGACAGCACAGTTGGATGTTACAGTGGCATGGAAAGTGCCTTCACGAATAGCTAGTGCTTAGAAACACATATCGTAATGGGTGACTTGATTGCTAAAGTTGAGTTGAGTTGAGTTGAGTTGAGTTGAGCTGAGTTCAGTTCAGTTGAGCTGAGTTGAGCTAAGAACCCACATCACTGCACTCAGGACATTCCCATATGTGTTCCGTCCCCTCGTTCAACGGCCAGCGAAGAGTCATACTACTAATCGTTCCCACCGCTGTCTGATTTAAAAGTTATCCTCGTCTTCCCTCTCAGTTTTGATATTCTTCCAGAGCTCCTGCCGATCCCCCGCAATCTCATTCTTTCCACGGACGGGTTCTCAATCTGTTCCCCCGCCTTCTCCACCTGTCCCACAAAGGCACAACCACCTCCCTCTTGTCCATAGGCAAACTACCACCAAGAGGTGCATTCCCTGTCAGCCTATCGACTGATCATTCCCCCGCACCCCCGCATGGCCAGGGGAAAATATCCATAAAATTATTATAATCTGTGATCTCTGAAGCGACGATAGCCATTCTACACGAAACATTCCTTTCTCAACCTTAATGGGCTCCTCTTTGAATCCGTAATGAATACAATCGATTTTGCAGTAGTCTCCTGTAACAAATGGAATACTGCTATTACTGCTTCCACGTCCATTCGTAGTCTCATATGCCAGACTCTCCTTTTCAAGACTCGTCCATTAGCCTTTGCAATAAAACCTCAACCACTACGTCTGTTTCTCACCACTGATCCATCAGTGTAGATGACTGTGTCACCTTGATGTGTGTTACTCTGGATCAGCTCTTGCACTTCAAACTCAGTGCGGCCCGCTGCCCATTCTCTGCACTCACGATAGAGTGTTATTATAACATTGTGCCAGTCCGTCATGTCTTCCGGAATTTCAACTCCACTCTTTTTCACAATTGATGGTCTCTAGATAACACACCTGACGTATAGATAATTCTGCCTGTGGCATCCAGACCTGCCTCGTCTTAGTCTATGACCCTTGACCATATCCATGGCTTCTTGCAGGGATGATCTCTGTCTGCAGCAACTCTCAGGTACCATTTGGCCTGAAGGACCCTATGCCTATCTGTCATTGTTGGTAGCACCAGGATATGCCTCATGCATATAATTGGTGTGTCCTTTGTGCACCCCAGGATTACCCGCATGCCAACATTTTGTATACGCTCCAACCTTTCAAGCTGGCTCTTTGATACTGTCAGCAACCCCAAACCATACTCACTGACAGAAATTATTAACTGCCAAAAGAGCCTGTAAAGCATCCTCTGATCTATCCTGGTTGCTGCCATCGCCCTCAATGTATTAAGTCCCATACCAGCCTTCACCACCAAAGCCTCCACATGATCCTTAAAAGACAAACACCTCTCAAAGGTGTTACCCAAGTACTTCAATTTACTCCCTCTACTAAGAGGACATCCATTCAACATAATACCTGGGGCATATGATTTGACGATCCGATTATCCAGGGAGTACCACACAACCGATGCCTTGTCTGGGTTTATAACGGCCCCTGCCCTCTGCACCACTCTGCCACCCTATTTACCTCCACCTGTAAGTCTTCCGCCAAACTGGCCCTGTCTCTGTCTGTACACCAGCACAACATCTGCAAATGTCAAGACTCTACCCACACCTGTTGTCTCAATAGCTGCGACTTTGCTGGTGTAGACATTAAGTAGCACTGGGGACATGGCAGATCTCTGTGACAATCCAGGTGTAATTATACGGGGGTCAAATTCCAGGAACCCATGCGCAGTGCAACCTTACACTCATGGAGGACCGCCGCAACACAGCTGACAAGGCAAGGGCAGACCTCCATGTTTAACAGTATGTATATCAACCGATCATACCTGGCCCTGTTATACGCATCCTCCAGGTCAAGAGCTACCGCCACTGTCTCCTGTTTATCCTGGAAGCCCTCGTAGCTGTATCGTCCGATTTTTATCTGCATTCCCTGCATCGCTTTACTTTCTTGAGCCCACCCACTCAAATCCGTATTGAATGCTGTAAACCATCCTTGACCACCAAAACCTGCCCATGTCTTCCCTGCCCGGTTGGGTTCATGCAACATGTATTGCCAGGGCACTTAAAAGAGCGTGTCTGCAGTTCTTGTAACATCAGGACATCAAAATCGTAGACCAGATTTTTTTTCCAATATTGGTTCTTGTTGCTTTGCACTACGGCAATTCCAATACCCAAGCGTACATATTTTAGTCCCAAACGATCCATTTTACTCCTACCCCTTCTGGTTTCAGCCCTCTTCTTCTCTCCCCCCCCCTCCCTACCTCTTTTCCTCCGCTTCATTTTCTCCCCGCTGGCTATTGTCAAAGGTATCGAGCACAAAGCACGTACACCGTTGCTTCGGCGATAATTATTTTTATTTTCTATTGTAGGTTTGATTTAAAGGCAGGAACTAACCGGTCACCCTAACAGAGCCAGCCAGCTAGGAAAGGGGCAAGGGATGTTCCTCAGGAGTCCGTACGCCTGGCACCGCCTCGCCAGCATACCAGACGTTCCACGTTCACGAACAGCTCACCCGTGGCCATTCAGTCCTCGGCACGTTGATCCACCTTAAATTTGGGGGTTTATAATCGGAGTTTTCCATCTCCTAGATTGGCCGCTATAATAGCTAACGGGCCAGATCTACCCGGGGACAAGAGATTCTAGCGCCTCATTTCTGGCGACCACAGTAGATGAATGTATACGGCGAATAAAAACAATCCCACACAATATCTATGAAATAGCACATAATACAATACATAGTTCGGTGTCGCTTTTCCCTTCCAATGGCCGCCACAAACTGTTCCCAAGCTACATATCTGCCTCCAACGACATACATGGAACACACGTCAGCTGCTAGAGGTCATGTTGAGCAACTGTCCGGTCTTTCTCCTGTTGGTAAAATCCCATCTCCATAAATGCCGTAGTCCATTGCTAAAGTTGGCAATCAAGATGGAAGCACAGCAGAAAATTATTAAAGGGGAGCGTAATGAAAGGATGCGAAAAAGTGAGAGATAATAAACACGGACACAATTTATATATCTTACAACGAACTTCAATACGGCAAATGTAAATCACAAGCGGGAAAGGGTCGAAATCAATGATGATATCCCCCCCCCCCCTCAACAAAAAACAACAACAACAACAACAACATTAACAACAACAACAATAACTACAACAAATAAATAAATATGTATACTACGACACAACGAATCAGGATTTTGAATATAATAATACACCTCGCGGACAACACAAACAGATCTAATGGAAATCACGGAACAAGAAAATTGTATAAATGAACAAGTAAAGAAAGACGAAGCAGATTAATACAGTGGGCAAATAGAATGATATGATTGTTGTAAACACCTGAAATCAACAATATCCAAGGAGATTATGAACATGGAAGAGACCTAACAATAAGATCAGAAACCAGAAGCCTTGCTGTTGACCTGCTGTCATCCTTGTGGGCACGAAATGTCCAAGTGTCACATCCACGGTTGGACATTCTTCTCATGATGATGGAACTCGCAGAGACATGCTTGTCCATGGCATCGTGAATCACAGGAAATACCTAAGAAGGAAAGACAATTTGGAAAATATAAAGATCGCAAATTAGAATTATAAACATTTTATTCACTTCAACAAAACACCGAATCTAAGGTACGAAAGGAAGTAAACATTCGTAGAGTGAGTATGTTAGTTTAAATTATAGATCAGATTGAAGTAAACAGTCGCAGAGTGAGTATGTTAGTTTACATTAGAGATCAGATTGAAGTAAACAGTCGCAGAGTGAGTATGTTAGTTTACATTAGAGATCAGATTGAAGTAAACAGTCGCAGAGTGAGTATGTTAGTTTAAATTAGAGATCAGATTGAAGTAAACAGTCGCAGACTGAGTATGTTAGTTTAAATTAGAGATCAGATTGAAGTAAACAGTCGCAGAGTGAGTATGTTAGTTTAAATTAGAGATCAGATTGAAGTAAACAGTCGCACAGTGAGTATGTTAGTTTAAATTAGAGATCAGATTGAAGTAAACAGTCGCAGAGTTAGTATGTTAGTTTAAATTAGAGATCAGATTGAAGTAAACAGTCGCAGAGTGAGTATGTTAGTTTAAATTAGAGATCAGATTGAAGTAAACAGTCGCACAGTGAGTATGTTAGTTTAAATTAGAGATCAGATTGAAGTAAACAGTCGCAGAGTTAGTATGTTAGTTTAAATTAGAGATCAGATTGAAGAAAACAGTCGCAGAGTGAGTATGTTAGTTTAAATTAAAGATCAGATTCGATGGGTTCAAAACGAGAGAATGCACGCACACGCGCGCGCGCGCGCACGCACGCACACACACACACACACACACACACACACACACACACACACACACACACACACACACACACACACACACACACACACACACACACACACACACACACACACACACACACACACACACACACACACACACACACACACACACACACACACACACACACACACACACACACACACACACACACACACACACACACACACACACACACACACACACACACACACACACACACACACACACACACACACACACACAAAAATCAGTGTGTACAGATGGAGAACTTTCTTTATATCCAACTGTTTGTCTGTCTGTCTATTTATCTATATGTCTGTCTGTCAGTCAGTCAGTCTGTCCGTCTTTCCAAAACTCTACTTCCCGCCACAGTTGATATCCTTTGAAAGGCAATCAGTGTGGCGCGCTGTAAAGTTTAGAAACAATTGCTCTTTGAGTCGCTGATTGCTGCAATTCAAGCTTGACCTAAAACTGGGCGAAGACTCGGTCAATATTCTCCATTGTATGCGACCATATTGTCATGCAGGTATTCACTCTTCACTGCCATTTAACCTCTCCTGGCCTGGAGTCACGGTAGTTGCTGGGGTGAGAGTGTGAACTATACTAACGGGTATTTAACCATGTTTTTCTGGGAATTGGGGAACTTAGTCCTTATGGTTTTGTTTTAATACTGGGTTTATAGAGATAACATGAGGAGAGTTTGTGTGATCAGTCTATAAATCTTATTACGAAGAATGGAGGATGAGAGAAGGGAGAAATTGGGGAAGAATAAAGAAAGACAGATTAAAGGAGGGGAAAAAGAAGGAGAAAGAAGAGGGAAGAAGAGAGGAGGAAGAAAGACGAATGAATAAGGGAGACGCGAGAGACATACATAAGGAATGAGACAGACAGACAGACAGACAGACAGACAGACAGACAGACAGACAGACAGACAGACAGACAGACAGACAATCGGACGGACGGACAGACGGACGGACGGAAGAAGTGATTAGATACTCGATCGTAACTCTCAGTCAGCAGATACATAATCTACGGTAATTTTGATTTCGTTATCTTCGGTATCTGTGTTATGTGGTATTTCTCTTCCAGCTGACATTAAAGGCAGTTCTCTACCGCACATCTGCCGTTATCATGTACTGACACAAAATACGATAGAGCTTTACGTGAACAAATTAAAAGTGTGATATAAATTACAATAACCATGTAATTGTCTTCTAACCTGTCAGTATTGTTGTTAATGATGTCAAGAGTGTTAAGCAAGTGATATCACGTGCAGGCGAACACTATGACGTCACAAGGACAGTTTACAGATGGCAGCCACACTTTTGACATGAACCAAAAACATGGGGCACTATTCAATTGTCCATCTTTTATCAGTGACCTCAACTTTCATTTTGTTGTTGTTCTCAGCTAGCCTCGAATGATGTATGGATGAAATAATGTATGTAAGAGAGTAATAGAAGGGCAGAATGTTAGATGTGCCTGCGTGCAAAATTTTTAACCCTTTGAAAATAAAGTTTGTTCGTTCGTTCGTGCGCCAGACTCGCTCAAATGATTTCCACCTGTTTGCACAACTCAAAGAGTCATTGGGAGGAAAGACTTTTCTGTCCGATGGAGAGGTACAGCAAGTGGTGCATGAGAGGTTACACACGCAACCAAGAGAATTTGTTTCTACAGGAATCCAATTACTTTATCAGCGCTGGAGAACTTGCATTGAACGCAGTGGTGACTACATCAAACAATGATACATTTGTTCATTTGTTCTGTACTTTTTCAGAAAATATTCACATACGCCCCCCCCCCCAAAAAAAAAAAACCAAACAAACAAACAACACACATTTAGGGTTTTCATTTGAAGCCTCCCCCCCCCCCCCTGTACATCTATTCCGTTTTCTATTAGATACTATACGGTAATTCATAGAAAAGGAAACAGCTAAACATAGTATCTCAGATTATACGGTACTTCTCACTTTGTATACATTCTACCGTACTCCATCTAGTATGAGTCAGCGTGTCTAAATTATATAGTACTCCTTCTAATATTAAAATCAATTTGTTTAAATTCTTCCGTATTCTATTTAGTATGAGACAATGTGTCTAAATTCATTGGTACTCGTTTTGCATGTGTTAATTTGTCTAAATTTTACGGTACTCCATCTAGTATGACTCAGTTTGTTTCAGTTCTACCGTACTTAATCTAGTATGAGTCAATTTGTCTAGCTTTTACCGTACTCCAACTAGTATGAGACACTGTTTAAATTCTACCCTTTTCCGTCTAGTATGAGTCAATTAGTCTAACTTCTACCTTACTCCATCTAGTATGAGTCAGTTTGTCTAATTTCTACCGCACTCCATCTAAAATGACTTCTACAATAATTTACCGCTAACGGGTTCTATGGCGCATTCTGCGACCTGGTGAGAAACAGCGAGTTGGTGGCTCACTTCATCTGGGTGTGGGAGATTCAGCGAGGGCGAATACATCTGGGCAGATCAATAACTCACTCATCCGGTCCACGTCTCGTTTAAGACCAGTGCGCCAGGCTAATTCACTACTCCAACAGTGCTACGTTAGCCCGGGAGTTTCCGTGAGTACACCTTTCAATCACTGGTCGCGCTCACTCTTCTTCTCCGTCTTCTTGCACGCACACGTGCAGACATACAAACATATAAACATGTACAAAAAAATGAACATATAATACAAACGCTCATTCGCACATAGATACACTGGCTCGTACGCACGTACATACGCGCATAAATATTAACATGAACACATGCGCGGATATACGTAGACGCAGACACAGACATGCATGCGCAAACACACATGAAAATATCACATGGTCACAAACACGTACACTCATATACACGTACACAAATGTACACATATACACACATGCGCATGCACTTATAGAGGGAATTTGTTAGCGAATTTGATAGTGAGCTGAGCTGGTAATGTCCGAAGCAAGGGCGGACGATGTTGGACGCCCGCGTTCTCCGTCTCACTAAGTGAGGGACAGATTAGCCACCTATTGCCCCGTGCAGTCAGCCCTGTACACCGTGATGACCCTATAACATCTCAGACATACAGCGGGAATTTGCTTCGGGAAATTTAAATGTAAAAACATATACACATACAAAGACAATACACACATACGCTCACATGAAGAGCCACACACACAACATACATACACACATATACAGACATACACTTACACTCAATATAGACCCAGATATATATGCACAGAAAAAATATACCTACACACATATACGCAGACACAGATATGCACGTACGCATATACATTCATATGCGCGCCCATATATATGATGACTGACTGGCACTTTGCCGTCGTGACAGACGATAGTTTGTAAAATGGGGTTATCTCTCCATGACACAAAGCCTGAGATGAACTTAGAGACCTTGTGTTGCCCATGCAGCATGATCCCTGTCTTGGCCTGTCTAATTTACTCCAGAGGAAAGGTGAACCAATACGTCTGGACCAAGACAAACTGCAGATGCTGCCGGATGAGCAAAGCAATACTCTAACTGTCCGCCTGTTGGAGCTTCAGTCCTAGTCCAGCTGCCAAGCAAGGCTTAGGACCTGATCTACCCTGCCATGACATTTAGTCTTTAGCTTGCATTTCCTCACACCAGGATAAGGCTTGTATCCTCTCATTTGCGCTCTTCCGCACGAAGCCGTTGGCACAATGTGGGGTGTCAGGTTTGGTAAGCGCCGCCCAACGTTCGGCGCTAACAGAAACATATGTATATGACTATACTACTACATATATGCATATACACATTACACACTTATACCCGCATAATATATACACAAATATACACTTATAAACACATTCTCTCTCTCTCTCTCTCTCTCTCTCTCTCTCTCTCTCTCTCTCTCTCTCTCTCTCTCTCTCTCACCCCCCCCCCTCCTCTTGTGATTTACCACACGAAGTGAGCAAATCAAAAAAGACTCGCATCTGCCACAAACCCCCAAAACTGCCAGACTGGAACCTCCTCCTTCTGCTGCCTATCACCCCAGGCGCTCCACCAGCTCACGCCCCGCCCTTTGTACACCTGTTCATGAGCGGTTGGACTGTGCAGCTGAGTTGTTCTACAGGTCGAGGTAGCCAATCTCGCGTCATCATCCCTCAATCGCTTCACACAGGCCGTGTTTGAGCACAGGAAGTAAGGGCCTTCTAACTCTACTTAGACAAAATGGACACGTGGTGTTAGACCCGTATTTGTATAGATCATTGGGCACTCGGTTAATGATGTGGTTAGTATCATCCCGGTGGGTTTTACTGCCCAAGATATTTCTCAAAACTCCTGTCTTATCTTCCAGCATTCATGACTTCCATCCATAACCATGCTCTCAAAACCATTGTCGCGTTTAACTTGGCTTTCAGTGGCTTTCCGGTGGGTAGTGATGAGAGCGACGTTCTGGAAGGGAATTGATACATGAGGATGATGATGTTGATGATGATTATGGTGTTGATGACGATGATGAGTATGTTGATGATGATGATGTTGTTGATGATGATGATGATGATGATGATGTGGTTGTTGTTGTTGATGATGATAATGTCGATGATGATGTTGGTAATGAGGATGAGGATGATAATGGTAATGCTGCTGTACTAGTATTGAAAATCCAGAATGGCGCCGTGACTTAGATACTGCAAGCTAAATCAGCGACATATATTTCGCAGGAACGTTACGCTTTAAAATAAACAAATTGCATATTGTTTACAGAACGTTGCAGTCACACCCATCCCTTATTGCCTGCTTGTGATTTATTTGTCACTTTTACGTTCAGTAGTTTGCCATTGCTTTCTGACCGAGAACTCAACATTTAAGTACAGTTCAGACTCTCAGAATACAGGCCTTACCCTGAGAAACAAGTCAGAACAGAGCTGCATGGAGATCTTGCGTCCCTTATCTTAACAACCTATTTCCTAGGTCAATATGACGGATTGGACAAGAGCACTCGCTCTTAAACATCCGGTGTGCTGATGCTGAGGTAGCGGGTTCAATCCCTACACCGGTCAGTTGGACTAAAATGCTGACTTCTCGCCCTTTACTTCAGGACGTAAATAAAAAGTACCTCAGAAGTCGCAATGGGTTCGCCTGATGGCGAGGGAAACTGGTAATGATGCTTGTTCTTTGCAAGACGTTGCAATCAATCCCACATTGATAGTCTAGGCAAATTTACACTCAGTAGTTTGCCATTGCCTTCTGAGCAAGAAGTCAACATTTGCGTCCAATGAATGCCGATGTAGGGGTTGAACCCCATGTCTCGTCATCAGAGCACCGAAATATTAAGAGAGTGCGCTGTGATACTGTCGACCACGTCGACGTCTCGGGACATAGGGAAAGCTCACCCACACGCAAACATCGGTCCAGGCCACAAGAAGTAGTAGAAGGTATGTGGACTACGCTTTGGTTAAAAGAGAGTAAACGCCACAAACAAAAATAAAACACATCAGAGGAAAAAAGAAAAGCTTATTTCGCATCTGAAAAGGAATAGATGGAGACATCAAGATACAACAGTTTATATTCGTTATAACAAAAACGACAACGACAATAACAACAACAACAACAACAACTACTACTACTACTACTACTACTACTACTACTACTACTACTACTACTACTACTACTACTACTACTACTACTACTACAACAAATACAACAACAACAAAAACAATAACAAGAATGACAACAAAAACAACTACAACTACTACTACAACAATTACTGCAACATCAACTACAACAAAATCAACTACAACAACATCAACTACAACAACATCAACTACAACAACATCAACTGCAACATCAAGTACAACAACATCAACTACAACAACATCATCTACAACATCAACTACAACATCAACTACAACATCAACTACAACAACATCACCTACAACATCAACTACAACAACATCAACTACAACATCAACTACAACAACATCAACTACAACATCAACTACAACATCAACTACAACAATATCAACTACAACATCAACACAACAACATCAACTACAACAACATCAACTACAACAACATCAACTACAACATCAAGTACAACAACAACATCAACTACAAAATCAACAATAACAATTACAACAACAACTAAAGCAACAGCATCTACAATAACAACAACAACTACTACTACTACTACTACTACTACTACTACTACTACTACTACTACTACTACTACTACTACTACTACTACTACTACTACTACTACTACTACTACTACTACTACTTCTACTACTACTAATACTACTACTACTACTACAAAAATAACAACTACATTAACAACAACAACAACAACAACAACAACAACAACATCATCATCAGCATCATCATCATCATCAACACAACAACAACAACAAGAACAACAATAACAACAACAACATCAACAACAAAAACAACAACAACAACAACAACAACAACAACAACAACAACAACAACAACAACAGATACAACAACATTAACAACAACATCAATAACAACAACAACAACAACAACAGCAGCAGCAGCAGCAACAGCAACAACAACAACAACAACAACAACAAGAACAACAACAAGAATTACACCAATTAGAACTACAACAACAACAATAAGTACAACAACAATAATTACAAGAAAAACAACAGCAACTACAACAGCAAGAACAGCAAGCCTAAAAGCTAGAACAACAACAACCACAACAACAACAACAAAATCGAACAAAGCCAAGGTGTCCTAATGCAGTGTGATGCTATGAGTCTGTGGTGTAATACGGCAGTCACATTGTGTAGGCCTGGAAGCTCGGGTGAATATATGGTCAGTGTTTCCCTCAGTTAGCGGACGACAAACGCAAGCGTCCAAGCCTCATCCAATCCTTTCATGAAATACCACCTAGCGATATCTATGTGAACGGCTGGCTAGCACAGTCCCCCAATCTCAGCACTGCCACAATACAAAATACGCACCTTACAATATGCCCGCTCCGTAGCGAAGTGGTTACGGAGGCAGTGCGTAATCCAGCATTAGAAACTAGGGCTGTACCGGATTCAAATTTTTGAAATCCGGCCGAAGCCGGATTTGGCCGGATTTATGAAGTGAGATCCGGCCGGAGCCGGATTTGGCCGGTAGGTAGCGGGTTCAATCCCACACCGGTCAGTTGGACTAAAATGCTGACTTCTCGTCCTTTACTTCAGGACGTAAATTAAAAGTATCTCAGAAGTCGCAGTGGGTTCGCCTGATGGCGAGGGAAACTGGTAATGATGCTTGTTCTTTGCAAGACGTTGCAATCAATCCCACATTGATAGTCTAGGCAAATTTACACTCAGTAGTTTGCCATTGCCTTCTGAGCAAGAAGTCAACATTTGCGTCCAATGAATGCCGATGTAGGGGTTGAACCCCATGTCTCGTCATCAGAGCACCGAAATATTAAGAGAGTGCGCTGTGATACTGTCGACCACGTCGACGTCTCGGGACATAGGGAAAGCTCACCCACACGCAAACATCGGTCCATGTGAACGGCTGGCTAGCACAGTTCCCCCAATCTCAGCACTGCCACAATACAAAGTACGCACATTACAATATGCCGGCGTTGGTTTTTTACGAAATGTTATGGGTGGCGGTCGTTCATGAAGCAATGGCAAACTATTTAACGTAAACTTATCAAGAGATCACAAACAGCAAAAAATGATGGGGTTAACCGCAAAGACCTGTATAGGATATGTATATACCTTTAACCTTACAATAATGTTTGCATATGCCAATCACGACACGAGGATCATGTTCTCTCACACACATACATACACACACAAACACACACACATAGATATACAGAGAGGGGCAGAACGAACGAACAAACGAATGAACGAACTAACGAACGAACTAACGAACGAACGAACGAACTAACGAGCGAACTAACGAACGAACGAACGAACGAACGAACTAACGAACGAACTAACGAACGAACGAAAGAACGAAAGAGCGAACTAACGAACAAACTTTAGTTTCAAAGAGTCACACTTAGGGCACGCAGGCCCGTCTTAGAATCGGCCCTTCCAATCATTTATCTTTCGTTCATCAATTGTGCATGTTACATTCACATAGGAACAAGAACATAAACAATGCATATTACCATGTTATGAGACAGGCAGGCACGCCTACACACACATGCATAAACACATACATATACATACCTGCATACATACTTACATCATTTGCACAAACACTCACAGTTAAGGACACACTAAATAACACACAAATACACACAACCTCGCATACACTGCATGCATGCACTCATGCATACTCAAACATATACACACACATGCACACACATACACATATATTTACAAGTGCACACACACAAACACATGCACACCCACACACATACACACACACTTACACACATACAAATACACACAAGTGTACATTCACTCAAACACATAAACGTACATCCAAACATACACACACATACACACATGTAGACGCATAAACACACATACTCACACTTACACACACACACACACACATAAACATACATACGCAACCATACAAGCAAACACACACATACACACACATACACACAAAAAGAGAGACAGACAGACATACAGAGAGGGACAATGACAGACAGACAGACAAACAGACAGACAGACAGACAGACGAGGCGGAGTTAAATATTATTATTACAAGGGGCATAACAATTTAGATAAAAATAATTATATTGTTGCTTACTTCCCTTACAACAACACCCAAAACTGTTGACAAACAAGGCCTTAATAAAAAATCAATATCCGGTTTTCGTGTGGCATACACAGTAAGATGATATTAACAAATAAACAGGGTATGTATTCACCATACTAGAGCTTGTATCTGATTCGGAAGATTAAGAATTTCCCAGAAATGCATGGTGTAATCGATGTAGCAATGGCTGAGGTGTTTTCATAATTGAAGGAACAAAATTATAAGGATAGGAAATGTTCGGCATATTAAAACTCAAGATCCTGAAGTAAGAAATGCAGTAGAATGTGCTAGGCTTTCAGTTATATTCAGTTGCGTTGGAAGAAGTAGATACGAGGGGCACCGTGTGCTACAGTGGAAATACTTGACTACACATATTACACTAGACAAATGAAGGCGTTGCGGGCAGTGACGTAAACAAGACGGGGTGAAAACAATAGGCAATAGATGACATAATAGACAACAGAGAATATAAAAGACAACAGAGGAAATAATAAACAATTGAGGACACAATATGCTCTAGAGGATACAACAGACAATAGAGGACATAATAGGCAGTAGAGAACACAGTATGCAACAGGTGAGACCATATGAAAAAAGAGGACATAATAGGCAATAGAAGGCACCGTATGCAATAGAGGAATAATAGATAATAGAGGACACAACATGCAATAGAGGACATAATAGGTAATAGAGGATACCACATGCAAGAACGGACATAATAGGCAACAGACGACACCATATGCAATATAGGACATAATAGGTAATAATATGGTCGAGACAAGAATACTGAGCTGATCCACGAGTGAAATGGCGAATCATGACCGCCCATGATTATCGGCATGGCACAGGATGGATGGATGGATGGATAATAGCAGGTGGAAGATGAATTAAGGAAGTTAAATGCAAGCAAACGCTGCATTTCACGTGATGAAGATTATTCTCTGCAATACATCTTTGCCAGTTGAGTTGCTGAAAAGAGTTCTTAAGAGCAATATAATCGGAATCGAATCACGGACAATTAGCAGACAAGTGAGGAATTATGTAGAGGCAGTGGCAATGTGGTTTTATGGGGAAACGACGAGAACATTGTGGACAGATCGAACGAGCATGAAGATATATTTTAAAAAGTTAACTCTCAAAGAGAACAGTCTACTCTCATCAGAAGAAGACCCAAGTCTACATTCTTTGGTCACGTTATGAGAAAAGGAAAGGTGGAGTACGTCCTCATAACTTGAAGGTTGGAGGGAAAGAGAGCAGGGGAAGATAAGATGTTGGACAGTCTATTATCATGGACAGAGACAGAAAGCTGTGGACAGACATGTGCACCCACACGACACAACAGGGACTATAAGAAGACATAATTGCCAACAGAATACATAATAGGCATTGCAAGACACAACAAGCAATGGAATACACAGCAGGCTTTAGAGCAGTGGTTCTCAACCTTTTTTGGCCCATGCACCCCTTCACTATACGTTCAGAATGTCATCCCCCCCCCCACCCGCTTTCTTATTTCCACCCTACAGATCCCCCCCCCCCCAAACCCCTACGCAGTATACGTAAATATAGAAGCTAAATTTAATAACACATACTAGAAAACGTCTAGATGTCTACATAAAATGTGATTTGCGGGTATACTTACGTTATAAAAACGAATTTCAGAAGGGCGAGATGTACAGAACAGTATAGAGTATGGAGGGAAAAACAATATCAAGTAATCGGTTCTTGTATTAACGCTATCTTGAAATAATCTTAATTCCTCACCCCCTGGAAACCCTAAAATTCCTCCTTGGGGGTGGGGGGAGTCCCCATCGGTTGAGAACCACTGCTTTAGAGAGTACACTAGACAATATAGAGCAAACTAGACCATATAGAACATACCAGATCATATAAGACAAACTAGATTATACAGAACAAATTAGATCATATAGGATATACTAGACAATATTATAACACACTCGACGAAACGGGGCGCATTTGACAATAAAGGACATAATAGACAATATAGTAGATACTAGACAATATAGGATGGGCAATATAGAACATACTAGATCATATAAGATATACAATGTAGGACATACTTGATCATATAGGACATAAATAATATAGGACATGTGAGATCATGTAGATGATGAAGTAGAAAAATCCGAGGACAAGCGTATTAAAAGCAAGATATTTTCGCCCAACGTAACATGACAAAGATGACATCCGCAACTGTACAGGACAAATACCATGTCTGACTTGCCTTCGATCCGGCTTCACAGAGTGTAAGGCGGTGGCGGCGCTATGCACTTCATACAGGCCCTTCATCTCTGGTCAAGTGGACGATAAACAAGAGAATGGACGTTCAAGAAGTCTAACACTCAAATACTACGTCTTCTTGTTCTTTAGGCACCAGGTCTGGAGCAGGCGTCGGCGATCATAAAATATATATACATTAGGCGTTAGGTAGCTTTGAACTCCGCACACATATGTAGTCCATACACGCACTACCACTTCTAGTGCACTGAACTGATCTTTTACGTGTGGGTTAGCTTTTCCTCTTTTCGTGTTCCTCGCTATCAAATGAACCCACACCGAATTTAGAGATATATGTCGTATGATATGAATGCCGGTCGTTCAGACAGCAGTGGCAAACTACTGAAGATAAACTTTCCAAGGAATCACAAACAGTAAAAAACATCCTGGGGTTGAATGCGGCAGACATTCAGTGACAATCAACAGTCTTAAAATAGAGAAATAATTCCCAGATTTTGATTGAGGTTGCAAACAAAACAGCCATTGGATAAAATTACGTTATTACACACACAGTACCACAATGGCCAATACTCAATAGATAATATGAGTACTATATAACTGCGGTGATATTATTAAGCCACTTAATTTTTGTGGTGGACTGCTTAATTTCGGCATCTTCTCAATTTCGTTTCCCACATCCACACTTTGCTTCAAAAGTAGTCTGCACAGGGTTTGGCTAATCAAATATGTTGACACTTCAGCCCCTAGTTAGCAATACCAATATGAAACTTAATAATGACATAAAGAGAACTCCTTAAAATACTCTCCAAGTCAAATCATGACAGTTATAGGACTCCAGTCCTCTTACGTCAAATAGAACGTAAGTGGCATTTACCATTAAGTATATCTTACAGATCTGCACATATATTCTTGGTTATCACATGTTACAGGCAACTATATATTTCAATGCTCTAGATAGCCGGCCGCATGATTTGCATCACTCTTTGCGGTATCATAGATTCCAGCCACGAGGCTTTACATCTCAGTGATGAAAAACATTACAATGGCAGCATTTGCACACCTGCTTTTCAAATAACTATTGAGAGCTAGTCTGTCTTGATGAAATTACTGGGTGTCCATAAAAACGTGACAGTACTCGGTGATCTGTTGTGTAGGGGTGGGGGGGGAGGGGCTGAGTGGTCTCGAGGTATGGTGTCCGCCTCGAGTGCTGGAGGTCCCGGGTTCAAGCCACGGTGAGGACCGGGATTTTTTCACGTGGACTTCTAGTAACAGAATCTCCTCTGGTCTCTGGGTAGTGAGATCGGACGCCCGTGTGTGTTGTTGCGCACGTAAAAAAAAAAAATCCCTTGGCAGTTGGAAATCGAAAAAGAGTAGCCTAACGAACACAATTTTGAGTTAAAGATCTACCAAAAGTATTTTAGGATCCTCGCCGGTGCTACGGAGTTCGTGCACTGAGCTGAGAGTCTCCGGACTCAGACTTGAGTTAGGAGTAGAACAGAGCACTTATGGGTTACATCCGTCGACGAAACGAAAAACTGATCTGTGGTGATGTTTCTTTCACTTGTACAATAAACAGACAAGCTGAAAACATTTAATGGCAGTGGCAATGTAGTTTCTAGGGGAAATGCAATACTATCTTGATCAGACAGTAAAGTTAATGAGCAAGTCTGTAGGACTTACGTAGGCAAATAAAAGCAGCAAATTGATTAAAGAAATTAGACGTAGACAGTCACATTTTTATGGGCACGTTATGAGAAGAAATAAATTAGAGAACTAGGTGACAACTGGCAAGATTGACTGGGAAAAGAACAAGGGGAAGGCAGAGAAGTAAATATCTGGATGGCTTGGCCGCATGGCATGGTCGAGACAAGAACACAGGGCTGATCCACGACTCTGGTGATCGTGTAAGATGGCGAAACATGACCGCTCACGCTTACCTGCATAGGACATGATGACGATGATGATGATGCCTATAATGATGCCTATAAAGATGCCTATGATGATGCCTATGATGATGCTGGTGATGATGATGATACCTATGGCGATGTTTATAATGATGCCCATGATGGTGCCTATGATGATGTTGATGGTGATACCTATAATGATGCCCATGATGATGCCTATAATAATGTTGATGGTGATGCCTATAATGATGCCCATGATGATGCCTATGATGATGTTGATGGTGATAACTATAATGATGCCCATGATGGTGCCTATGATGATGTTGATGGTGATGCCTATAATGATGCCCATGATGATGCCTATAATGATGCCTATAATGATGCCTATGATGATGCCTATAATGATGCCTATAATGATGCCTATGATGATGCTGGTGATGATGCTGGTGATGATGATGATACCTATGGCGATGTCTATAATGATGCCCATGATGGTGCCTATGATGATGTTGATGGTGATGCCTATAATGATGCCCATGATGGTGCCTATGATTATGTTGACGGTGATGCCTATAATGATGCCTATGATGATGTCCATAATGATGACTATGATGATGCCTATGATGATGTTGATGGTGATGCCTATAATGATGCTTATAATGATGCATATGAGGATGATGACAATGCCGCCGATGATAATGCTGATGATATGCTCCCAGGTCCACCTAGCCTAAAAATATGTACCAGCAAATGTTCTCAGAAACGAAGGAAGTCGGTGTGATATTGACCACACGACACATCGAGTAGCGATGGTCTTAAAATATATGACGAGCACCATATACCCGATAAGCCACATAGCGTGAAAGGGGCTCCTTTACTGTGACTATTAAACATCTCTCATGATGGCATGCATTCACGGGGTCATTTACCTCTCACCACCGCAAAACAGACACGACAAAGAAACAAAACAAAAACACACAGAAACATTTCCCTCTCGACTAACAGTGAGTCAGCCAAACCCACGCGCACACACCCATATAGTACCTGTCCTCGGCTGACTGCTTTAACCCGCCGCTTTGCTGACCATATTTCAGAACTTAACTATGCCGGTAATCACTCAGCCGTGGCTGCATCAAGTGATTGTCAAATGGCCTGCCATTCCCAATCACGGTTCAGTGAATACTCACACAGAACTTCTGGTTACTCAGAAGCTGACACGTTACTTAAATTGCGCAGCGTTTTCTCTTAAGCCAGACCTTTCAACAGTTAGAAAACGAATGGAGACACGAATCAAAAGATATCTTAAGAGCCGTATCGAATAGGTTTCCAATCTAACCTTAACAGAATTGCAAATATGTGAACTCTTTAAGCGGAGTAATTTTATTTGTCTTAAAAAATACCCACTACCCGTTTCCGGTATTACTCTGGTCTGAACTGCGGTCTTGAAGAATGATTCTGTTTTGTTTATTTTAAAATTAACTTGCGCTATAGAAGAAAATAACTAACAAATATAGAGACAAAACAGCGAGTCTTGAAATGTTCTTTATTAAAGCTGTTTGCATAGAATTGCAAACTACGGAACGTAAACTTGCCGAGGAATCACTAACAGCCATACAAACAAAAAAAAACACATTTTGGAATTTACTGCTACGTCCTATAAAGAATATACAACTAACTCCCCCCCCCCCCCCAATAGAATGTATAGATGTCATAGCATCTGATGGGAGATGCTTTAAAGGACAATATTAACGTGGTCTAGAGCAACTACATATCTAGACGTTTCCAAAACATACATGAGTGCCGATTGGTCTAAAACAGATATGGGCTAACACTGCACAGCCAGTAAGCCTGAAGAAGTGTAAACGAGTCGTTACTTTTCACTCACTACATTACCAATACACAGAATGGCGTGACAAAACTTCCTTTCTCTTACTTGTTACCTGTTACTTCTTACTGCGATATGCTGACCCAGTTTTCGGCAGCTACCACTTGAAATTCTAACTGTAATGTTTCTAAAGTTTCTTGCAATATAAGCCTAATACTTTTCGCTGTGTCTGCTATGTGTTTTTAACAATGTCCATAAATTAAAGTATCGTGCATCAATGGCAAATAAATATCCCAACAATGAATATCACTTTACTGTTAATATTGGAGAGAGCTGGAATTAAAGGCCTTCCCCTTGCGTGTATTGTCAGCTTGAAGGATTCATCTTATTGCTATAGTTTATGTTGTAATTTCTGTGGTAAGCACATAATGGGGTGCACCGAACTATACCAGGCAATAAATCGTGCAATCATTTGTTTGTGTCTTCGTTATTCAAATTCACAACGGGTTGAGTGCATGGAGCGACACTGTGAGCTATGAATTTCATGCGGAGTGCTTTTACACCTGTCCACGGATGTTTGTAGCGTGAACTGCATGTTCAGAAAAATTGGCAGCCGCCCAGTCTCTGAGCTAACTGGGTTACCTTATGGAGTAATGTGTGGCTGCTGGTTTTCTAGTGACTTTCTCTTCCATCGACGATGAACTATATTTTCCTGGTGGACTTTTTGATGGCATTCTGGCAGCTGTATTATGCACATTATACCTGTGCTGGATGTTGGTTTGTCGATACCTGTCTGTTCCACTTTTCACATGGGGCAGTGAGGAGCATTTTGTGTGATATTCACTGGCACAGGAACGGAGCATAATGGGGCCGTGAAGTTGGAACAGCGACTAACAACTAACTAACTAACTAACTAACTAACTAACTAGCTAGCTAGCTAACTAACTAAATAACTAACTAACTGACTAACAAACCGACTAACTAACTGACTAACTAACTGACTAACTAACTAATTAACTAACTAAATAACTAACTAACATTGTTTAGAATTTGCCACTGAAACTGTCTGTATCACAATGATGTTGAGTTCTCCGACTGAGTTCTCCATAGTTTGCTTTTTAGTGTTGATTCAGTGTATCGGGACGTCTTTCTTAGCTCTCAGTATATAGTTCTTTCTTCCTATGTTCTGTCGTTTCTTCCTTCCTTTCTTTCTTTCTTTCTTTCTTTCTTTCTTTCTTTTCATCCTTTTCTTCTTGCAATATACAATTCTTTTTTTTTTTAATGCTTGCTTGTTTTCTTGCAATAAAACATTTTTTTATATGTTTATTTGTTTCATTATTTATGTCTGTATATAATATATCATGACTTCTTCTTTTTCGCTTTCTTCCCAAAGTTTCTAGCCAATTGTAGCGAGTGAATTCATCTACTGTCTACAGCTCCAAATGCTGGTTCATTCTTCGAGAAACACAGATGAAAGAAAGAAAGAAAGAAAGAAAGAAAGAAAGAAAGAAAGAAAGAAAGAAAGAAAGAAAGAAAGAAAGAAAGAAAGAAAGAAAGAAAGAAAGAAAGAAATGTACAATGTCAGCCTAGCAATCAGGCAGAATGAAGCAAAGAAAGAAAGACAGAAGGAAATTAAAAATCGTTAGAGGCCATGACCGAGATAAAAAGACATTAAGTTTTCACATTAAAAAGTGGACAAGAAAACAGAGACCATTTATGACTATCCAAAGAAAAGATCCGATCATAAATACTGTAGCGAGCCTCGTCTGTGGTCGGGAGGAGGGACACAGAATTGTCGGTACTCATCGGCCCGAGTGAGACCTCGCAAGATTAAAGGCCTTTAGGGAGTTTTGTCTCGGTACTGGAAAGATCAGCAAAGCTCGCGTGGCTAAAAGCTTTAACAAGGCGAGGGCGGTTCCCGTGCTGGAAAGACTGAGACCCAGCCGCCTTGCAGCTGTGTGTGTGAGTGGAGGATAAAGGAGGGGGGGGGGGTGTCAATACAGGTTAAATTGAAAACACGTGTATGTAATTCACGCCTGGGTGAGCACGGACGGTGGCTGATGTCAGCCGGGGACACGCCTGTGAGGGGAAATAGTGATAAAGTAGTTTTCGGTCATTGATAAATGCCATGTTTTCTGTACAGAATGGTACCAAGAAAAACGAGGCTGTGAGACACACGTGATCATTCTGGTATCGCCGTTCCTCCTGACACAGCGAAAGGCCATAGGTAACAGTTTTAGTTAGTTGCGTATCCTTTACAGGACGTCGCAGTCAATCCCATCATTGTTTGACAGGTTGTGATTTCTGGGCAAGTTTACGTTCAGTAGATTGCCATTGCTTTCTGAATGAACGGCACTCATACAATAGTGTTAAAACCAACGCAAGGCGGTTTGCTGCCAAACTGCCCGCAGCTGTGTTTCGAACGCGGTATACGGGAATACGTGTTGCGTTCGTAACACCTTCGCCACGGAGCTTGCCGGTAACAGAGAAAAAAGGGGGTTGGATGCGAGGGGATCGACTCCATTGCACCGGGTTTTATCCCATATGGCACCGTCTCTTTCCGCAGGTCGGGCCGCCGAAAGCGTCACACAAAGAACTCCATAGCTCCAGCGGCGATCCCTACTCCCCATAGAAGTCTCCGAGAAAATTGCACAAGTGAACTGAACGACGTGGCCCGGAATCGTACCCATGACCTTCTGAATGCGAGGCAAGCGGCCTATCGACTTCACCACCGAAGACTCTGCATATTCGTTTACTAACACCGTTTACTGCCAGAATTATAAACACAGACACTTCTTCTTCTTCTACATCTCCCCCCCCCCTCCCTCCTTCTCCTCTTCTTCTTCTCGCTCACCTGCAGTCATCCTAACTCTGTAATATGTTTCCTACACGAAATGCACTGTCAACTTCAATTACTGCACGCTTCCGGAGAATTTGACATCTAGGAATGTTTCATCCAGCAGTAGTATAGACCCGTCTGATCTGTATTTGTTACAATGTCGTACTTGATATTGTGCAGCTTGGGTGCTTGTCCGCATGTACACATTTATATGGAACTAATAAACTAGTACAGATTTGTGGGAAAAGAGATTGTGGAAGACAGAGAGAGAAAATTATTCACAGTCTTGTGTCATGACACACAGCTTAATCTATGTCCTCGGAGACCGCAGAAGTGGACAAGCATGATCGCTCGCGGCAGTCGGCAAAGCATTTGATGATCCGCTTCTTCGTTCGTCCGAAATGTTTGTTTTGGACGTAACTGCCTTTTGTTGTTTACAGCAGAGGTGCGATATGTGTAGTTTTCGACCACATCCGACGTCTTCTGGCATATGTTGACCGGGTTAACCTTCCCGTGTGAAGTTGATGATGATTTTGTTCATACATTTTTGGCGATGTTGGAGTGCTATATAGAACCTGTACTCTTGTATGGATGTGAAGGTGGATAATGAGCAGACAAGCTGCAAAACAACTGATGGCTGTGGAAATGTAGTTTCTGAGGGAAATGCCAAGAATGCTGCCAGACACTTGCTTCGGCTCGCTGGGTAGTATTTAGCATACGTAAATATAGGTATTGTAGCATCACAAGTCTCCTCAAATAATAACATTGAGCCGGGAGTGCAGGGAGTGGCCAGCAGGGGCCACGGAAGTGGAAATTCAGCAACTAATTCAGGAAAATTCTCGCCCGGGTGATGTGATTATCTACACGGATGGGTCAGTGTTGAGAGGTAGGAGAAGTGCCTGGGGGTTCTTGGCAAAATCTAATGGTCGGCGTTTGGTGCAGGAGAGCCTGGCGTATGATAACACTACATCTAGCTTAAGAGTGGAGGTGGAAGCGGTCAGTTCAGCTTTCCGCTGGATAGAAAACATTATACATACACACATTGTGATTGTAACTGACTCAGAAAGCATGCTGAGAAGGGTGAGAACAGGCAAGCTTCGTGCAGAGTGGCTTGCTTCGCTTCGGAGGTCACGGGTAGTAAGCATCACCTGGATCTTTTCTCCTGGGCATGCCGGTGTGCTGGGGAATGAACAGGCGGACAGATTGGCTGGCTCGGCAAAACTTGGTGGAGTATTGATGCATGACAAGGCAGATGTGGTTGCGGCCTTGTGGGAGCACGTGTACACCTCGGAGGAGCAGATGGATCACCATGGTCTGGTAAGAATGAGACAGCGAGGTGTGACGAGGGGATCTGGCCGACGCTTGGCGCTCGAAGGAAAGGCGAGACGGACATATAATCAGATTGCTACTGGAACTATTAGTGTTGGAACTCTTCGCTGGCTGCTGAGGATGGGGACGGAGCGGTTATGGGAATGTCCCGAATGCTGTGATGTCGGTTCCTACGTCAATCAATCAATCAATCAATCAAGTCTCCTCAAACTGCTAACTTCATTCCCCTCTCATTCTCTCGGAGGGTACAAAGATTGTTCTCACCTACACGTGGGACGACTTGCATTTCTATTCAAGTATTCCTATCGCCCTGAGCGTAGCTGACCTACTCTATTTGTCACAGTCTACCGTCAAAGGTTATATAAATGTTCCCACTTAACGAACATGGCGAACTGCGCCGACCAGCTGACGTCTTGTTGCTGGCGTATCCTTGGCCTGGCTTATTTATTGACAACCGTCATACTGTGGCTAATGTCAAAGCGGGACATGTTTCACCCCAACAGTTTGCCGCATTCTTGAAGATTGTTTCTAACTTGTTGCGTGCATGATTTGTGTGGTATTAAGTTCGTCTCGCAACTAGCTTAGAGGCTTAGATGTTTATCCTAACCCCTTCTCAGCCTAACTGCTGGTTCTTTGTCTGCTAGTTCCCATCAGGGTTGCCAGATCACTGGGATAACATAAAAAAAATTTGGGGCATTTGGGGATGTTTCATGACTCCTTGCCAGAACTGCTCTGTATCTTTGGGCAGTTCATTTTCTTTAAATTGTTCTTCTTCCTTCCAATCTATAAAAGGCAATTTTCTGTAACGCTCTTCAATAATAGTGTGATTTTCTTCAGCCAAATACAAAAAGGGAAATTTCATTGTTAATCAAATTAAATATATTCTCTCCTGTAGCCTCCTGAACTGGAATCAAACCTAGAAAACTAGTAGTAATTTCATTTCTTTTATCGCTGAGGTATCTAACTAAAATGCACAAATACTTTTGGGTCGAGACATCAGTGGGCTCATCAATGATGAGTGTATACTTCTTGTTTTGCAGATCTAGAATTAGATCAGATTTTAAAGACGGTGAAATAACATTTCTTATTAGTGATGTGCACTTCGTTCGGTGCAACTTTATCTGACCAAGAGTGCTGCCAACTCCATGGGCTACAATTATTTCACCTAAGTGATCGATGGTGCGTATGTCACTATGGCAGGCCATGCTAAGAGCAATTTGTAACTCTGCTAATTTGACTTTATCATCAATTTTCTTACTTATTTTCATCACTGAAAGTGTTTTCTGTGAAGAAGATGGCGCGCTCCGTTTATGCTTTTCGGTTGTTTCATGATTTGCGAGATTTGAAAGTCTTGGAACAATATTACACCGGCACAATTCGCAATATGCCGATTCAGAACCATCAGTGGATTTCTTGAGCCACACAAATGTCTTTTCTCATTGATCACTATATTTCCGATTAGCATCATAAGATGGTTTCCACTTTGGCATGATAATGGGCTCAATAATACTAAATGTTAGTTAGTTAGTTAGTCGTGGTTCCAACTTCACGGCAACGGGTTGTCCCCATATTGCTCCGTTCCTGTGCCAGTGAATATCACACAAAATGCTCCTCACTGCCAAAAGTGAACAATGGAACAGACAGGAGTATCGGTAAATCAACAGCCCGCACAGGTACACTGTGCATAATGCCGCCGCCAGAATGCCAACACAAAAGTCCTCCATGAAAAATACAGTTCATTGTCGATGGAAATGGCAGTCACCAGAAAGTCTTCATTGACCCAGGTTTTATCCCATATGACTCGGTCTCTTTCCACAGGACGACCCGCCGAAAGCGCCACACAAAGCACGAACTCCGTACCTCCAGCGGCGACTCCCAGGAGTCTCCTGAAAAATGCACTCGTGAGCCGAAAAGGCAAACCAGTAAATCCAGCAACAGCCGGCCGTCATCGTTCCGAACATGCAGTTCACGCTACACACAACCGCGGACAGATGTAAAAGCATTCCACATGAAACTCACAGCTCACAGTGTCGCGCCACGCACTCACTCAGTAGCAGGGCGACGGAACCATATCCTCCTCAGTCGCCTCCTACGACATGCATGGTAGGCAACAGTGTTACTATTCTTTGCTCCCCCGTATGGGCCCCGGCAACACACGGGCGAATAAGAAATACTTGCAATGAAGGTATAATGAATTTGAAAACTTAAGTGAACAGTAGCTGCGCAGTGCGTGAGTGCGCATAGAACAGTACAAACAGTACGAAAATCACACGTGTTTAATACTTGTTAGTTACGTTCGTTCTCGAGAATGAACCCAAATCAGTCTAAGCTAAGATTATTGTTTTGCATTTATTTTAGCTAAGGTGTTAAAACAAGATAAAAATTAATTTGACCAATTCAATAAAGAGGCAGTTATAGCTAATTATTACGCCATTACAATTTTTTTTAACGCCAAGAAAACAACCAAAACGCCAAACTGATATTTTGACGCCAAACCTGTTATAAAAAAGCCAGATTTATCAGTTTTGGCTTTAAAAAAGCCACTCTAGCAACACTGGTTCCCACGTCGACTTCCGTCCCGTCATGTGATGTTTACTCTGTCATGTGACTGATTAATATTTATGGTCTTGGTTCTAGCGTCGCTACTGCTACGCTGTGATTACTGCTTATTTTGTCCTTTCTACTATGCTACAACTGTTTGGTGATCATCATTCATTCTTCTATTATTTAACTCTTTTGTGGTCTAGTCCTGTCTTCTCAAACCTTTTTTACCGTTTAACTCTTTCCAGAGTCTTTTAGGTACATGGCAAATGCCACGGCCAGACAGAAAAACCAACGAGCAAATCCTACAGATTTACCTCAAAGGGTTAACTAATTGACATTACTGAACAATCCAGAACATCAGAAGACGTCAACAAACGCAGGGGTGCAATTAACTTATAAAAAAATACATGTTAGCTAGCTGGTTGGAGGGTGGTTGGTTGGTGGGGTGGTTTATTGGATGGTTGTTTGGTGTGGTGGTGGGTTGGTTGTGTGGTAGTTGGTTGTTTGGTTGGTGGGGTGGTTGGTTGGTTGGTGGGGTGGTGGGTTGGTTAATGGGGTGTTTGGGTGGTGGTGGGGTGGTTGGTTGCTTGGTTGGTGGGGTGGTTGGTTGCTTGGTTGGTGGGGTGGTTCGTTGGCTGGTTGGTTGGTGGGGTGTTTGGTTGGTTGGTGGGGTGGGTGGTTGGTTGGTTGGTGAGGTGGTTGGTTGGTGGGGCGCTTGGTGGGGTGGTTGGTGGAGTGGTTGGTCGGGTAGTTGGTGGGATGGTTACTGGATTGGCTAGTTGGTGGTGTGGTTGGTTGGTTGGTTTGTGGGGTGGTTGGCTGGTTGATTGGTGGAGTGGTTGGTGAGGTGGTTGGTTTGTTGGTAGGTGGGGTGGTTGATGGGATGGCAGGTTGGTTGGTTGGTGGGGTGGTTTATTGGTTGGATGGTTGATTGGATGGTAGGGTGGTAGGTTGATTGGTTGGTGGAGTTTTTTGTTGGTTGGTTGGTTTGGTGGTTGTTTGGTTTGTTGGTTGGTTGGGTGGATGGTTAGTTGGTTGGTGGTGTAGTTATTTGGTTAGTTGGGGAGTGGTTGATTGGTTGGTTTGGTGGTTGGTGGGGTGGTTGTTTGGTATATTGGTTGGTGGTGTAGGTGTTTTGTTAGCTGGGGGTGGTTGATTGGTTGGTTTGATGGTTGGTGGGGTGGTTGTTTGGTTTGTTGGTTGGTGGGGTGGATGGTTAGATGGTTGTTGGTGTAGTTGTTTGGTTAGTTGGGGGAGGTTGATTGGCTGGTTTAATGGTTGGTTGGTTGGTTGGTTGGGTTGGTTGGTTGGTTGGTGGGGTGGATGGTTAGTTGGTTGGTGGTGTAGTTGTTTGGTTAGTTGGGGGTGGCTGATTGGTAGGTGGGGTGGTTGTTTGGTTTGTTGGTTGGTGGGGTGGATGGTTAAATGGTTGGTGGTGTAGTTGTTGTGGGATGTTGATTTTAATTTATGAGAATATTATGTTAAGTTGTCTAGGGGATTTTATTGATTCTCTGGTCACTGGTTAGAATGCAGGGTGATCAGGGATATTTACCACAAATCCCAGGAGAAAAGAGTTCAATCCTTAAAACAATGGACACCACATTTACTTGATGTACACAACACTTTTGGACAAACAGTTCAGGTATTAACTCAAGATCTGCAGTTACATATATATGTGTAATAAACACTATGCATTTTCAGACAGGCATGGGATTCATTGCATTATTACAATATAGTAGCCAGTGACCCCAAAAAACAACAATGTTATTACAAACATCACAACAACCACAAATTGGGTCTACTTTCATTTTCCCTCATAATTAAGGCAAATAATGATCAAAGTACATAGAACCCCAACATAACATTTATTTCCGACACCTTTCACCATTCTCTCATTTTAAAAATAATGAGTTGGTGTCAAAATACTATACCATATATATACCATTACATAACCCTTTAGTTGTACACCATTACCAAATAAAACACTCTTTATACATGGCATAAAAAACACACACATGAAAACAGTTGATACTAATAATTACATTAATTAATTATAGTGTTCATTTAGGCATTGCGGAGGGGTATTCTTCTCCAGTGCAAAGCAGTTAATGTCCATATTTATCCGTGACAGCAATAAATACTCACAGTCATGTTTAATGTCTACTGAAGTTTGTTGCGGAACTACTTATAATCCCTATTAGGAAATAAATTCACCACATATACATATCTCCTCCGTGGAGCTGAATTCAAGAATCTTCTGTTGCGAACGGCTCGGTGTCAGTGTGAAATTGAGGCCTGGGTTGGTCATACCTTCAGGAGATGCATCTTGAGTCTTGGACTAAGGTTCTTCCCTATATCACCATATCCGATGAAAAGGATGCCGACCTTTCAGCTTCTCGGCATATAATATCCGAATCTCAATTTTGTTCCCACAGATTTTTCACCCACCTAGTCATCAGTCTATAACCTATTCCACAGTTCATGGCATTTAGGCTGACATGGGACCAGCACAGAGTTCTGATTCATTATTTATTTTCAGTGTAGACATACAAGTCTGCTTGTTATTCATGTGGTTCATCTGGAATTAATTCCAGGATTCTGCTGCAGGCATGAGACTGAAGAGTATTATTCCACCACATATCCAGGGTTGCAGGCCATCAGGTGATTCCTGTGGTTGCAGGCGTAAAGGCATTTACTCCGCTAACTGCTTTCATATGGTCTTTTTTATGTGTTCAGGTTTTGGAACCTTGAGGTAATCTGGTGTTGTTAGGGTTCAGAGGTTCTGAAGTTGCTTGTATTGGCTTATAAAGTTGTTTCAGTGTCTCTTCCCATTTTGAGTTGGTGTTTATAGCTAGAACTTGGTGTTGCATGGCTGGAACCTTATGTTTGACTGTTGCAGCTGTGAGATGTTCTTTCGAAGACTTATCCATTGTGGATATTAACTTGGTAATCCAACAAACAGTTGAAGGTTACTCACTGTTGTTAGTTTTAGTAACTTGCTAGAAGGATTGTCCCAGTTTCACTGACTTGGTTGAATGATGAGGCCATAGGTGATACTTCTCAGAAGTAACGCAGACGATACACTATTGTCAGTACTCTGATGATCTTCATCTTTGTAGATTATTAGATCTTGAAGTCCATCCTGGATATTCCTACTAAAATAGGACTTAATCACCCACCCAGTCAGTTGTCTTCTAATTTATCTGTTGCTCGCTATGGAGCTATTGAGCGCAGCAGTCCATGGGTATTTCTAGATGCAGACTATGGTTAGGACATTCACTTTCTGGCTGTTGACCCAGGATCCAGATTAAGTGATATAGTCCCACCACATTCAACCACCACCTGCTTCTCTTCTATAGAAAAGGGATGACAAGAATACAACACGAGCATTAACCTACTGTGTTATGGTAAATGGTTTACAACACAATTACAAACACAAATACACAACAACAAGAGGAGAAGGGGAAAGGAGTGGGTGTCCACGTTCCATTGTCCCTCATTGCTGAGTAGAGCCATTCTGACTCTTAATAGTGAGTAAGGTATTTTCTCACTTTATTTTATGTTCTGTTGTTACTGGGACTATTAGATGAGTGAAGTCATTCTGTACATCCAATATGTTGATATTGTCTCTCTCATTACTTGAAGAGAATAGCCTATACAGAATCGCTGTGGTTTCTAATGCCGCGTCTTCCTTTCGGCACTATAATCATCATTAGGTCAAGACTATTCAACATTGGCTTCTTAAGTACTGACGTACACATGGATTCTTACATCAACATCCTCTAATCCCAAGGTGCAACATTAAAATGTATATTCCCACAGTAAAAAGTAACAATCAGAACACAGAAAATTCTTATACCAGAAAAAAACATACATGTACATTTCTCTGATATTAAGTACATGATAATCATACATAATAATTAATCATAATGATGATGCAAGGAAACTAGGATTTTGAATTTTCTTCATAAACTAAAACATCCATTGTTTTCCCCCACTGCGTACAGCACATGAGGATAGTAATCGCTGTGATATGTTTTGCCAATGACTGCTATTATTCGGAGTGTCTTTATTAGAATAACTTATGCCGCACGGTCCAGTATTCTGAATATTGCAAGCAATTTATTTACATCAATCTTCGCTTCTGTTTCTACTACGGTGAGGCGATGGGGATTGAATTCTATCCGAACATGCATTTACATCACGCGTTTACTTTAATTGTTCATGAATTTATATTCTCAAACATGGCATTCTCCTAACACTATTTTATGAAATGATTATATGTTCTTCACTACTATGGAGTGGTTATTAATCTGTTAGCAAAAGGATGGTACTAAAATTTAGCACTATATTTCCAAGTTACAGATTATGATGTGGCAAAATATTTTATCCCCTGACTAAGTAAGAGTCAGGAATATGCGTAATCATTTGTATGTCCCCGCATGGATAAAACAAGTTCAGAGACATCCTTACCAGTGAATTTACACTACATAGGATATTTGAAAGTGGCAGACACCAGTTCTCTACTTGTGAAGTATGAAATCAAGAGTCTGCTCCTACATCGAGAAAATGTTTCTTTAAAGTCCAATCTCTACAGTACATAGATTATTTGCAGATTTCTAAGCAGCGATATTGAGATATATTTCACAATGCATAGAAGTTTTTATTCATATGAATCTGAAATTGACAGACACTAGTTCTTTACTATGAAGTATGAATCAGGGGTCTGAGAAAATCTCTAGAATGTGTTTCAGACATGAGAGTTGATACTTTATGTGTACTACAGTACACATAATATTCATAGGTTATAAACACTATTAGTTAGATATAAGTTCATAATGCCTATAAAAGATATTAACATAGGAATTTGAAATTGTAAGACATAGGAAAAATTATAGCGTGGCGCCCACATGTGTTTCCTTGGTAAACATCATCCAGCCTGGTTTACGAGAATTGTAACTAATTCTTAATTAAACATACTGGTCTATGTAATACATAAATCCATCCTAATAATGTAGATATAACATACCAATAGCTGAAGAGAATCATGGTTTTAAAAGGCAAAATACCTTTCCCCACACGGGGAAAGAAATCCCACAAGGGAACACACGTCTGTTTACTTTCTTAGCTTGAACTAAAAATGGCTACACTGGGCCTTTGTCTTACAATCAGTCGACGACTGTTGGCCAGGTACGTAGGCCAAAATAAGGCCAAATTAATTTAGCTACCCTACGGGTTAGTTTTTATCCTATATTCAGTAAGAGACTTAAACCGTAGTTGTAAGGGATTGTTTATTTCTAAGGGAGTCAATAAATAGGAAAGGGTAAGGACGTTTTATTATATCACAGTTGTTTGGTTAGTTGGGCGAGGTTGATTGGTTAGTTTGATGGTTGGTGGGGTGGTTAGTTGGTTGGTTGGTGGGGTGGTTGTTTGGTTGGTTGGATCGTTGGTGGGGTGGTTGGTTGGTTTGCTGGTGGGGTGGTTGTTTGGTTGGTTGGTTGGTTGGTGGGGTGGTTGTTTAGTTGGTTGGTTGGTTGGTGGGGTGGATGGTTAGTTGGTTGGTGGTGTAGTTGTTTGATTAGTTGGGGGTGGTTGATTGGTTGGTTTGATTGTTGGTGGGGTGGTTAGTTGGTTGGTTGGTTGGTTGGTGGGGTGGTTGTTTGGTTCGTGTGGTTGTTGGTTGGTTGGTTGATTGAATGGTTGGTTAGTTGGTTGGTTGGATGGTTGGTTGGTGGGGTGGTTGGTTGGTTGGTTGGGTGGTTGGTTGGTTGCTTGCTTGAATGGTTGGTTGGTTGGTTGGTGGGGTGGTTGGTTTGTTGTTTGGTGTGGTGGTTGATTGGTTGATGAGGTGGTTGGTTGGTTGGTGGGGTGGTTGTATGGTTGGTTAGTTGGTTGGTGGTGTAGTTGTTTTTATAGTTGGGGGTGGTTGATTGGTTGGTTGGTTGGTTGGTGGGGTGGTTGTTTGGTTGGTTGGTAGGGTGGATGGTTAGTTGGTTGGTGGTGTAGTTGTTTGGTTAGTTGGGGTGGTTGATTGGTTGGTTTGATGGTTGGTTTGGTGGTTAGTTGGTTGGTTGGTTGGTGGTGTAGTTGTTTGGTTAGTTGGGGGTGGTTGGTTGGTTGGTTTGATAGTTGGTTTGGTGGTTAGTTGGTTGGTTGGTTGGTGGTGTAGTTGTTTGTTTAGTTGGGGTGGTTGATTGGTTGGTTTGATGGTTGTGGGGTGAATAGTTGTTTGGTTGGTTGGTGGAGTGGTTGTTTGGTTCGTGGGGTTGTTGGTTGGTTGGTTGGGTGGTTGGTTGGGTGGTTGGTTGGTTGGTGGGGTGGTTGGTTTGTTGTTTGGTGTGGTGGTTGATTGGTTGGTGGGGTGGTTGATTGGTTGGTTGGTGGGGTGGTTGTATGGTTGGTTAGTTGGTTGTTGGTGTAGTTGGTTTTTTAGTTGGAGGTGGTTGATTTGTTGGTTGGTTGGTTGGTGGGGTGGTTGTTTGGTTGGTTGGTAGGGTGGATGGTTAGTTGGTTGGTGGTGTAGTTGTTTAGTTAGTTGGGGTGGTTGATTGGTTGGTTTGATGGTTGGTTTGGTGGTTAGTTGGTTGGTTGGTTGGTGGTGTAGTTGTTTGGTTAGTTGGGGGTGGTTGATTGGTTGGTTTGATGGTTGGTGGGGTGGTTAGTTGGTTGGTTGGTTGATTGGTTGGTTGGTTGGTGGTGTAGTCGTTTTGTTAGTTGGGGGTTGTTGATTGATTGGTTTGATGGTTTTGGGGTGGTTAGTTGTTTGGTTGGTTGGTGGAGTGGCTGTTTGGTTCGTGGGGTTATTGGTTGGTTGGTTGAATGGTTGGTTGGTGGGGAGGTTGGTTTGTTGGAGGGGTGATTGATTGGTTGGTTGGATAGTTGGTTGGTGGGTGATTACACCAGTTCTGAGCTGACTAACTATTTTTTTTTTTTTTTGGCCTCGCGCAAGGCGCTCTAGTCTACCTTGACTCTTGAGCCCGTGTAAATTGTTGTTCTAGCAATCCTGTCAACGTTGCAGGGTCACATCCATCCCTTGAGTCATTTACTCATCCTGCCAACCCTAAGTTCCCCCACAATGTCAGTTGGGCCATTGTTAGTCCGCTACCTACAGCATAGGGGGCTGAGTGGTCTCGAGGTATGGTGTCCGGCTCGAGTGCTGGAGGTCCTGGGTTCAAGCATCGGTGTGGGCCGGAATTTTTTTTCACGTGAACTTCTAGTATCAAATTTATCCTGCTCTCTGGGTAGTGAGATCGGATGCCCGTGTGTATTGTTGTGCATGTAAAAAATCACTTGGCAGTTGGAAATCGAAAAATAGTAGCCTAACGGCGCTGCCCGGGCAAAATTTCGAGTTAAAAATCTACCCAAAGTATTTCAGGATCCTTGCCGGTGCTACGGAGTTCGTGCACTGAGATGATATTCTCCGGACTCATTCTTGAGTTAGGAGTAGAACGGAGCACTTATGGGTTGCACTAGTGTGCCGTGATGTTGATCCATCCACTAAACTAAACTAAACTAAACTAAACTAGACTAACTACCTACAACAGCCAAGATTAGACACACGCACACACATGCGTACACACATACATACATACAAACACTCATAATTCAATATCTTACGAACATTCGCATTGCGCCTGGGAAACAAATAACTAAGCATTTCACTGAACGGTTAAAGTGGGCCATCTGAATATGCGCAAATAGTCAACGAACAGAGCGAGACTTTACAAAGTAAAAAAAAAAAAAACATAGCTGCCTGCCTGTAATAATAATACAGCGTGAATGAAGGTTGCCCAGGGAAAACGGAAATTGCAGCTGTAAACTCTCCATTGTTTAGTTCGTGTCTCCATGACGACGGCGCCTGAAGGGGATGCTGTCCCGCGGGATGGGAAAGGCTGCGGCGAGAGAGTTTTTTTTTTCTCTGGCTATACTCACCTGACCCCCTGTTTGTGAAGTGGGAGTTGCGTGTGTTGGTGCAGATGTCAGAAAGGTAGGGGGGGGGGGGTGTTGGTGCAGATGTCAGAAGGTGGGGGAGGTTTTGGTGTTGGTTGTCAGGCTTGTTTGATGACAGATGTGTGGTTGTTGTAGGGCGGGTGTCTTATGTTGTATGTGAGAAGTAGATTCGGGGAAACACTGTGGAATACAATCATGAACGGATGGAGAAAGGGGAGGGATGATAGAGAATGAGGGGAGGGTGAATAGAGGAACGTATAGCATATACATTCAGATAACGGATAGACATACGGATACAAACAAATAAATTGACAGTAAGACAGACTGGGAGACACGTGTATGTAAAGACATGTAACCAACTATATGAGTGAGTTGAGGGACCGGTGAACAAACAAACAGACAGACAGAGAGACAGACAGAGAGAGAGAGAGAGAGAGAGAGAGAGAGAGAGAGAGAGAGAGAGAGAGAGAGAGAGAGAGAGAGAGAGAGAGAGAGAGAGAGAGAGAGAGAGACTGCTTGCAGACGGAAGGATGCATAAAAAGAAAGGCAGACATGCAGGCAGAAGGAAGACAGACAGATAGAAAGGCAGGCGGGCGGGCGGAAGGATGGATGGACTGGCGGACGGACAGACAGACAGACAGACAGACGGCAGACGGACAGACGGACGGACGGACGGACGGATAGATAGATAGATAGATAGATAGATGGATAGATAGATAGATAGATAGATAGATAGGTGTAAACATTAAAAGGCTGAAATGTTTGCAAACTTCCCCGAGGGCAAGAGATGTCGATTACCATGACGCGAGCAGTAACGAGGGCAGAACCTGTGTCACCAGACACAACACAGCCTGTGTCGTGTGAAGACCCTGTGGGCTGACATTGTTGAAATACCAGGCATAAGCAACGTCGCGTGGTGACAATTCGTGCTCACTCTGACCTAAATATGTTACCTGGATGAAGAATACAACAGGCGTGTGAGTCAGCCAGTGAGTAGGACAGCGTGATTTGCTCTGGTAAAAATGAGTCCAGAAACGGTGAATAACAGAGAAGTAACATATTATGTTTGAGATGAATCACGACGCACGTACTTAGAATCTGTGCACAGTGGGTTGCGTTCGTGCGTATGCCATATTTATTATAATGATTGTTGTTCTATCTTAGGAGCAGCTGGCCGAGTGGCTAGAAATGCGGACTCTCATTCGAGAGACCCGGGTTTGATCCCTCGGTAAGGTGAGGGATTTTTTTCTGTCAGGGGCAAAAAGAAAATCCTAACCTGCACAGTTCACGGAGACTGCACTAGCCAGGCAGCCTTAATTCCTCAGGCTCAAAGACCCCTCTGCCATACACCGCAAGGTACTATATTGGCAGTAAATGATAGTTTGACAGTTGTTCTATCTAGCGCAGACAAGACCCTTAGCCTTGGTTGGCAACTGGTCTGGTATCGAAGCTCAGAGAGGCGGGAAGTTAGAGCATTGCTTTGCCGATCCGGCAGCTTCTGCAGCTTGTTTTTTTTCCCCAGACGTATTGGTGTTACCTTACCCCTGGAGTAAACTAGGCAGGCCGAGAGAGAGAGAGAGAGAGAGAGAGAGAGAGAGAGAGAGAGAGAGAGAGAGAGAGATCATGCATGGGCAACACATGGTCTCTAAATTCAGCCGGGGCTGTGTGCTATGGAGAGGTATAAATCCATCTTACAAACTGGCGTCTGCCAAGACGGCAAGCTACCAGTGTGTGTATGTGTATTTGTGTATATGTATGTGCTTATTTCCCGCTTGACGGGCGCGTTTGTGTAGTTGATAAGGGGCTACCCTGTTAATGCCAAGAGCGCGGGCGGATGAGTGTTCGACGCCTACGTGCGTCGTCCACGTCTAGAGTGAGAGATGTGTATGTATATGTATCCTAGGCAGTTAGCTAGATACATATCCTTTACAGGACGTCGCAGTCAACCCCAGCATTTGGGTGTTTGTGATTTCTTGGCAAGCTTACGTTCAGTGTTTGCCGTTTCTTTCTGAACGACCGGCACTCATAGCATATTGTAAAAAAAAACAAACGCAAAAGCGGTCTGCTGCCAACTCGCTTGCAGCTGTGTTTCGAACGCGGTATGCGGGATTACGAACTGTGTCCGTATCACCTTCGCCACGGAGCCCGCATTTCTTGATTTTTTTAATGCTGTATATCCTTTACAGGACGTTGAAGTCAACATCATCATTTTTCAGTTACTGTTGATGTACTACGCAAGATTACGCTCAGTAGTTTGCCATTGCTTTCTGAGCGACCGGCTCACATACCTCGTAAGTTACCAACGCGGCGAGAACGGCAACCAATTCTCGCGCAAGTTACGTTACTCACGAGAATATACGGGTTTACGGAGAAAGACGTTAACCCTTAGGCCAGGGAGATCGACATTTGTTGATAAGGAAACAATAAGATACATTTAAGCCGTTAACTATTAGCACACATTTAAAAAAAAACAACAACAACAACAACAAAGAAACGTATAACAAGCTTCAAAGAAACGTATAACAAGCTTCACAAAGTCATAATCACAAACTATAGAATTGACTTTTGCTCTGAAAACATCTCTATAAGAAATATACGTGGACGACAGATCACACACAGAATACAAAGAGTGCTACGGATAATGACACGATATTTCAATCTTAAAATGTACAAAACCAACTGAATCAACGTTGGGGTCAAGTGGCCAGCTAGTAAGAGCAGAACTCTTCTGGATTCCGGACAAAGATGTTCTTACGTCACTTGTGTAGAGGCAGCTTCTGCCAGATCTCTCAAGCCTGGTGAGATCACTACAATTAAGGTAGTGACAGATGTCACCAATTGCTGCTCATTCCCGTGGCTCGGTGGAGAACTGTGAAAGTTCCAGTAAGCGTCATTGACAACGCAACACGTGACAAGTGACATGGGATAACTGGAGGTTCTTACTTGGGACTGGAGTCTCCGTGGTGAAGTGGCTGTGCCGTCTGTCTAGAGTTCTGAATGTCGCGGGTGTGTTCTCCACTGCGTCGTTCAGACTAGGAGTGAAATTTTTCAGGAGACTCTTGAGGGTTATTGCTGGAGCTACGGAGTTCGTGAGTTGTGCGAGACTCTCGGCAGTGGCTTCTCCTTCTGCGGCTTGAGGCCGAGACAGACAGAGTGAAACCCGATGGAATGAAGTCAAACCTCTCGATTGTAGCGCTTTAGTACTCAACGGACGTATGTTTCAGACTCTATGTTCTCCACATCCTTCGCTGCAGAGGCACTGAGATACCGACTTCTAAGCGTCTTTCTCTTGTTGAGTATTATTGTAACTGCTTTGTATTCAGCTTGTTTAGCCTGATTCGCCATCTGGGTATAGATTCAGCTACTGTTGACAATGTAACGCCAAAACCCAAGGAGGAAACATGACCAAACGGTGTCTACCAACTGGTCCCTATATGCTATGCTGATTCATTGCCTCGTTATTATATCTGACTGTGTATCTAGGCAGATGTGAAGTTTCAGTACTGGCCTTGCACACCTCACTGGTTGTTTGTTATAGGTAAGAGAGGGAGAGGAGAAGTCTGAAACACAGTGCACGTGAAGATGGTATTTTGGTACCTGGTGCGTGTGTAGATGGCATTTTAGAACGGTTGCATGTGATGGTGGTATGTTGGTACTTAGTACACGCGAAGATGGTATTTTGGTACCGGGTGCCAGTCGCATGTGAAGATGGTATTTTGGTACCGGGTGCCAGTCGCATGTGAAGATGGTATTTTGGTACCGGGTGCCAGTCGCATGTGAAGATGGTATTTTGGTACAGGGTGCTTGTGAAGGTTATATTTTGGTACCGGTTGTATATTAATATGGTATTTTGGTTAACGGGCGCACATGTGGGGTGGCATTTAGTACCGGGTACATGTGAAGATGATATTTCGATACCGGGTGCCAGGTGCACGTGAAGATGGTATTTTGGTACCAGGAGATTGTAAATATGGTATTTTGAAACCAGGTGCATGTGAAGATGGTAGTTTGGTATCAAGTGCATGTGAAAATTGTTGTGTGTGTGTGTGTGCGCGTGCGTGCGTGCGTGCGTGTGTGTGTGTGTGTGTGTGTGTGTGTGTGTGTGTGTGTGTGTGTGTTAGATTCAGGAGAATTACGCCATCTCTATTTTCTATCTGAAATCATGTCTTCTGTAAAAGTTATAAAAGTTGTGAAACTATTATCTAGATCATGCGTTGGCACACCGAGTGAATTAAACTACAGTATATTATCTCACAATATGATTAATTCTGAATCACATTGAGGTATATAATAATTTTAAAACTAGTCTTCCTATATTACTTCCCTGCAAAGTGAAAATTGTGAGACGTTTAAGGTAAGAATGTGTGACCTGATGCAAGATGAGTAAGTGTGAAGCAACATGGCTGACTTTGACGAAGTTTTATTTCCGTCCTATTCTTCTCCTGTCTCCCCATCGCCAACTTCATAGTTCTCTGGGCTGTGATATATGGGTGCCAGGTTTATGCCAAGGCGATCACAGCACAAATGATGGTGTTGTTGTTAAAAGTGCCGATAAAAAGGATTGTTCTTCAAACTATTGGACTTTCTCTCTTAACAAAATGCACATATTTCAATTTTACTTTTTGTTTCTTTTATTTCCAAACAATGTGTGTGTGTGTTTTTTCCTTTTATTTCCATTTGTTTTTTCCAAAAAAAATGTGTTTAGGTGTTTAAAGCTTGGAAAACGTAATATTTTTTTTTCTGGCTCTGTGACGAAGGGGTTACGACCGCAGTTCGTAATTCCGCAACTGCTTTCGAAACACAGCTGCAGGCGATTTGGTGCAGACCGCTTTTCGTCGCTTTCTATGAGTGTCGGTGGTTCAGAAACCAATGGCAAGCTACTGAAAGTAAACTTGGCCGAAGAATCACAAATAGCCAAACAAAAAATGCTGGAGTTGACTGCTATGTCCTGTAAAGGATATGCAACTGTCTTTTTACACTTAACTTTCTAGCCACGTTGCAGAGGAAAGGGCAGAGAGAAACATACTCAGACCGCCATTGGTACCATGATTATTGGGACTCTTCGTCGGCTGTTGCAGATGAAGACGGAACACGTATTCGAATGCCCCGAGTATTGTGATGCCAATTCTTATCTCAACTCAACACAACCCAACATTAATGCTATTAAAGTATAGAATAATCTGCAAAGAATAGAACAGTTATTTAATACAGCGGACACGTGTTAATTCAAGATCAAATTAATGTGTTCAATAGTTGTTGTGTACAAAAATATGGTAGACTTAGGTTGCACGATGAACGACTTTAAAGGGTCTTAGAGGCACGATGGGCGACTTTACATGGACTTAGAGGCACGATGAGTGACTTTACAATGTCTTAGAGGTACGATAAATGACTTTACAAGGTCTTAGAGGTACGATCCCATCAGATGTCACAGGAATTCAAGAGACCTACACAGATGTCACCGAGGAACTAGAACCAGACATACTAAAAGAAGAAATTATAGAAGCCATCAGATTAGCCCCATTGAACAAATCACCAGGACAGGATGAAATACCAAATGAACTAATTAAAGCAGCAAGGGAAGTAGGAACAGCTTGGCTACATAGACTATTCAACCATGTTTGGGTAGAACAACAGACACCACGAGACTGGGGAAACGCCATAATTATCCCAATTTGGAAAAACAAAGGCAGCAAAAGAGATTGCACACAATACAGAGGCATTTCACTGTTGAGTCATACTGGGAAAATATTTTGCAAAATTCTTGAAAAAAGATTACGAACTACTTTAGAACCCCAGCTAAGCGAAACGCAGCTTGGATTTAAGAAAAACAAAGGATGCACAGACGCCATTTTTGCTCTTAGACAACTTATAGAAAAATCAATTGAATTCAATGAAACACTCTACTTAGCCTTTGTTGACCAAGAAAAGGCATTTGATAGGGTAGATAGAAACAAGCTGTGGGAAATCCTTAAACAATATGGAGTGAGTACACATCTAACAAACCTATGTAGAAGTTTATACGACAACAGTGAATGCATAGTGAGAGCAACTGGAGGACACTCAGAACCCTTCACCATAAGATCTGGAGTACGACAAGGTTGTGTCCTGTCCCCTCTCTTGTTCATAACATATATAGACAACATATGTAAAGAAACCAGCCAAGCAGAGACAGCAAGAATACCGCATGACGAGAACACAGAAGAAGAACCATCTGCAAATCTAACCATTAGAGAACTCCTGTTTGCGGACGACCAAGCACTAATAGCAAAATCAGAAGCTGAATTACAAGACCACATGAATAGTCTAAACGAAATGTGTAGGGAACATAACATGAAAATTAGCACAAGCAAAACAGAGGTAATGACTATAACTAAAGAAGAACAAACAGCAACAATTCACCTAAACGAACATCCCTTGAAACAAGTAAAGAGCTTCAAGTACCTAGGAAGTATAATATCATCAAATGGCAGATCAGAAGACGAGATCGAAAATAGGTGCAATAAGGCAAATCAACTCATTGGACAAATGGCACCAATACTAAAGAACAAACATGTATCAATAACTACTAAGAAAGCACTTTACAACACAATCTTCCTACCAACTCTGTGCTACCAATGCCAAACCTGGACAATGACAGAAAAAGAGAAAAGAAAAATCACAACAACAGAAATGAGGTTCCTGAGAAGAATACTCAACGTATCAAGAAGAGATAAGATCAGAAATGAAGAAATCAGGACTAAAGTGGGGGTTAAAGCTGCTCTAGATTTTATTAGAAAGCAGCAAGTCAAATGGTTTGGCCATGCAAGTAGGCTACCAGTCAACAGCATGCCACAACAGGCAATGACGTACAGACCAGATGGAAACAGAGGAAGAGGCCGACCACGTAAACGCTGGACGGAGGGAATAACAGAATCCATGGGAATGTCGATATACGAAGCCCATAACCGGGCACTCTCACGAAGTTTATACTTCACCTCGACACCGCAAGGTACAAGAGGAACATGATGAGATGAGATGAGAGGTACGATGAGCGACTTTACAAGGACTTAGAGGTACGATGAGTGACTTAACCGGGTCTTAGAGGCACGATGGGCGACTTTACAATGTCTTAGAGGCACGATGAGTGACTTAACCGGGTCTTAGAGGCACGATGGGCGACTTTACAATGTCTTAGAGGCACGATGAGCGACTTTACAATGTCTTAGAGGCACGATGAGTGACTTAACCGGGTCTTAGAGGCACGATGGGCGACTTTACAATGTCTTAGAGGCACGATGAGCGACTTTACAATGTCTTAGAGGCATGATGAATAACTTTACAAGGAGTTAGAAGCACGTTTAGTGACATTTCAAGGACTTAGGGGCAATTTTAGTGACTTTACTATTACTTAGGTTGTCACGCTGAGTGACTTTACAAGGACTTACAAGCACGTTGAGCGACTTTACAAGGACTTAGAATTACGAAGAGTGACTTTACAGGGACTTGGAGGCCCGATGAGTGGTTTTACAAGGACTTAGAAGCACGTTTAGTGACTATACAGGGTCTTAGAGGCACGATAAATGACTGTACAACATTACTTCGACACAACACACCACAAAGGGCTGTCGACCTCTGATATACGTAAACAATGCTAATTATAATTTTAACCAAGGAAAAAGGAAGTGCACGTCTCCTTGGTTGTTTCTTGTGATAGAAAATGTAACTTATTTTAACATCCGTTACATGAGCGCACCGCCAGACTTGGACAGCTGTAGGTGGGACTGCAAGGTTACATCATAAACACGTCTAGGGCACATAGATATGGAGCCTAATTCATAGAACGGTCGTTTGCTTGACAGAAATGTAACACCGAAAACGCAATTAAGACAACGCAATTAATAGTTTCGAGAGAGAGAGAGAGAGAGATTGAAAGAGAGATAGAGAGAGAGATAGAGAGAGAAGCGAGAGAGAGTGAGAAGCGTGAGAGAGAGATAGAGAGAGAGAAGCGAGAGAGAGAGAGAGAGAGAAGAGAGAGAGAGAGAGAGAGAGAGAGAGAGAGAGAGAGAAGCGAGATAGAGAGAGAGAAAGAGAGAGAGAGAGAGAGAGAGAGAGAGAGAGAGAGAGAGAGAAGATAGATAGATAGAAATAAACATGAAAACATATAGGCACACAGACAGAGACAGACAGAGACAGGCAGATAGAAACAGGGACAGACACGGACAGACAGAGACAGGCAGATATACACAGGCAGCTAGAGAAAGAGACAGACAGATAGAGACAAACAGATGGGCATACAGATAGAAACAGACAGATCGAGACAGGCAGATAGATATAGAGACATACAGACAAACCCTAAAATCACCCCCCCCTCCCGGGGGGGGGGGGGAGGAATTACCCGCAGGTTGAGAACCACTGGTCTAGACGAAGCCAACCTGACACAAACACACGTGGAAGTCTGACACACTGACCTCTGATGTGCATGTCCAGGTATTGCAGACTTCCCTCAAAAGAGGCACAAGGAAGAGGAAGGTGTTTCTGGGCAGGATCTAAAAATACCATTTTGTTTCATTATATTCCAACTGCAGTCGAGATCTGTCTTTCCCAAAATTGACCTCACTTTCTGGCTTTCCCATAATTGACCTCACTTTCTGGCTTTTCCATAACTGACCTCACTTTCTGGCTTTCGCACAAGTGACCTCACTTTCTGGCTTTCCTGTTTGTAAGAGTCAAGAAGATATAGCTTTAACTGATTCAGTGTCGGTGGATAATGTATCGTCAAATGTGACCACCCATTTGGTCAGAAGGACGATATATGGCTACACTAGAGTCATCGTGTTATTTGTTTTGTTTCATGGTATCATCCTCAATTTTAATGCTCAGTGAACGGAAATTCACATTATAATACTTGTTCAGTTGGTTGTGTACCATGTTTGGTCCAAATCTACGTTTTGTTTCTCACTAAATCGGTTCAAGAAACACAGCAGTAGGTAGAGGAGACACATCAACGTCGTACTTAACTTACTATTGGATTACCAATATTAGAACAACGGCGATAAGAACCCTCTGGTCAAACAGCAATGTTGAAGATATCTAATTGACCAGCAGACCAACAGTGCCGCTCCGACAACACCGGAGTCCGCCTGGCAAGTCTCGTGTGAGCGACCGCAATATTGGTTCCCGTGTGAGCAACGACTCCCTAACCAAATATTTAGCTTCCAGTACCACGTGACTGGGTTCTTAGTTACTACTAATGAAGCTCGCTACGATGAAACACTGTATCTGGATGTGTTACTACACGAAGAGGTCGGAGATGTGGGGGTGGGGAGCATTCATTCAGCATGTGCCATGCCGATTCGAGTGGACGGTCATGGCTGGTCATCTCATACGATCACCAGAGTCTTAGATGAGGTCTATGTTCTGGTCCCGCTTATGCCATCCAAGATATTTTGTCTTTCTGTTTTAACCTTACCCTTTTTCCAGTAACTGGGTCAGTTGTCGTGGGGTGTTAGCGAAGCTGATAGTGAACTGCGATGATAATGCTATGACCACGGTAGTACCCGGGTCCGACTCCTGAGCTCGTCGCCTCCGAAAGTGAGAAAAAGATTGGCCACTTATTGCTCCATGCATGGAGGCCTTCAAAATGTGATGGCCCGATTACATCACAGACACATAGCAAGAAACTGCTTCCGTACACATATTTTTGTTTTTGGTCAGTTGTCACTAAGTGTTCTAGTCTATTTTTCTTCATAACGTGCATTTAGGCCAGTTGTCACTAAGTTTTCTAGTCTATTTCTCTTCCCAACCTGCATTTTTGGCCAGTTGTCACTAAGTTTTCTAGTCTATTTCTCTTCCCAACCTGCATTTTTGGCCAGTTGTCACTAAGTTTTCTAGTCTATTTCTCTTCCCAACCTGCATTTTTGGCCAGTTGTCACTAAGTTTTCTAGTCTATTTCTCTTCCCAACCTGCATTTTTGGCCAGTTGTCACTAAGTTTTCTAGTCTATTTCTCTTCATAACGTCCATTTTTGGCCAGTTGTCACTAAGTTTTCTAGTCTATTTCTCTTCATAACGTGCATTTTTGGCCAGTTGTCACTAAGTTC